>OW679197.1:172351679-172537950 GCA_940337035.1 Agriotes lineatus | reverse complement strand
AGCCATTATTTTAACTTAATCAATATAGAAATGAGAGCAAGGAAACTTGCGTAATTTATAGTAAATAAAAAATACAATTTCTCTAACTCCATCAGCGTCTTAGGGCAACCAAGTTTGAATTGTTAGGTTCCAAAAAATTGGATGTGACACCGTAATGTACGGAATAGCTTTATATTAATAATTTACCAATTCTACTAGCACAAATAATGCTGCTAACACTCACCGTTCGCTTTGGCTGCTTTTTGAGCTTCCTATTAATTGAATATGGCACCTAATAAGCTCCTGAAGCCATTATTTTAACTAAATTAATATAGAAATGAGAGCAAGGAAACTTGCATAATTTATAGTAAATAAAAAATACAATTTATTTAACTCCATCGGCGTCTTAGGGCAACCAAGTTTGAATTGTTAGGTTCCAAAAAATCGGATGTGACACCGTAATGTACGAAATAGCTTTATATTAATAATTTACCAATTCTACTAGCACAAATAATGCTGCTAACACTCACAGTTCGCTTTGGCTGCTTTTTGAGCTTCCTATTAATTGAATATGGCACCTAATAAGCTCCTGAAGCCATTATTTTAACTAAATTAATATAGAAATGAGAGCAAGGAAACTTGCATAATTTATAGTAAATAAAAAATACAATTTATTTAACTCCATCGGCGTCTTAGGGCAACCAAGTTTGAATTGTTAGGTTCCAAAAAATCGGATGTGACACCGTAATGTACGAAATAGCTTTATATTAATAATTTACCAATTCTACTAGCACAAATAATGCTGCTAACACTCACAGTTCTCTTTGGCTGCTTTTTGAGCTTCCTATTAATTGAATATGGCACCTAATAAGCTCCTGAAGCCATTATTTTAACTAAATTAATATAGAAATGAGAGCAACGAAACTTGCATAATTTATAGTAAATAAAAAATACAATTTATCTAACTCCATCGGCGTCTTAGGGCAACCAAGTTTGAATTGTTAGGTTCCAAAAAATCGAATGTGACACCGTAATGCACGGAATAGCTTTATATTAATAATGTGACAATTCTACTAACACAACAAATGCAGCTAACACTCACCGATCCCTTTGGCTGCTTTTTGAGCTTCCTATTAATTGAATATGGCACCTAGTAAGCTCCGGAAGCCATTATTTTAACTAAATTAATATAGAAATGAAAGCAAGGAAACTTGCATAATTTATAGTAAATAAAAAATACAATTTATCTAACTCCATCGGCGTCTTAGGGCAACCAAGTTTGAATTGTTAGGTTCTAACAAAACGAATGTGACACCGTAAAGCACGGAATAGCTTTATATTATTCATTTGCTAATTCTACTAACACAAATAATGCTGCTAACAGTCACCGTTCGCTTTGTCTGCTTTTGAGCTTCCTATTAATTGAATATGGCACCTAGTAAGCTCCGGAAGCCATTATTTTAACTAAATTAATATAGAAATGAGAAGAATGAAACTTGCATAATTTATAGTATATACAAAATACAATTTATCTAACTCCATCGACGTCTTAGGGCAACCAAGTTTGAATTGTTAGTTTCCAAAAAATGGGATGTGGCACCGTAATGTATGGAATAGCTTTATATTAATAATTTTCCAATTCTACTAACACAAATAATGCTGCTAACACTCACCGTTCACTTTGGCTGCTTTTTGAGCTTCCCATTAATTGAATATGGCACCTAGTAAGCTCCGGAAGCCATTATTTTAACTAAATTAATATAGAAATGAAAGCAAGGAAACTTGCATTATTTATAGTAAATAAAAAATACAATTTATCTAACTCCATCGGCGTCTTAGGGCAACCAAGTTTGAATTGTTAGGTTCTAACAAATCGAATGTGACACCGTAATGCACGGAATAGCTTTATATTATTTATTTGCCAATTCTACTAAAACAAAAAATGCTGCTAACACTCACCGTTCGCTTTGGCTGCTTTTTGAGCTTCCTATTAATTGAATATGGCACCTAGTAAGCTCCGGAAGCCATTATTTTAACTAAATTAATACAAAAATGAAAGCAAGGAAACTTGCATAATTTATAGTTAATAAAAAATACAATTTATCTAACTCCATCGGCGTCTTAGGGCAACCAAGTTTGAATTGTTAGGTTCTAACAAATCGAATGTGACACCGTAATGCACGGAATAGCTTTATATTAATAATTTGCCAATTCTACTAACACAAATAGTGCTGCTAACACTCACCGTTCGCTTTGGCTGCTTTTTGAGCTTCCTATTAATTGAATACGGCACCTAATAAGCTCCTGAAGCCATTATTTTGACTAAATTAATATAGAAATGAGAGCAAGGAAACTTGCATAATTTATAGTAAATAAAAAATACAATTTATCTAACTCCATCGGCGTCTTAGGGCAACCAAGTTTGAATTGTTAGGTTCCAAAAAATCGCATGTGACACCGTAATGTACGGAATAACTTTATTTTAATAATTTGCCAATTCTACTAGCACAAATAATGCTGCTAACACTCACCGTTCGCTTTGGCTGCTTTTGGAGCTTCCTATTAATTGAATATGGCACCTAATAAGCTCCTGATGCCATTATTATAACTAAATTAACATAGTAATGAGATCTAGAAAACTTGCAGGATTTATAGTAAATAAAAAATACAATTTAACTAACACCATCGGCGCCTTAGGTCAACCAAGTTTGAATTGTTAGGTTCCTAAAAATCGAATGTGACAGCATAATGTATGGAATAGCTTCATATTAGTAATTTGCCAATTCTACTAGCACAAATAATGCTGCTAACACTCACCGTTCGCTTTGGCTGCTTTTTGAGCTTCCTATTAATTGAATACGGCACCTAATAAGCTCCTGAAGCCATTATTATAACTAAAGTAACATAGTAATGAGAGCTAGAAAACTTGCAGGATTTATAGTAAATAAAAATTACAATTTAACTAACTCCATCGGCGCCTTAGGTCAACCAAGTTTGAATTGTTAGGTTCCTAAAAATCGAATGTGACATCGTAATGTATGGAGTAGCTTTATATTAGTAATTTGCCAATTCTACTAACACAACTAATGCTGCTAATACTCACCGTCTGCTTTGGCTGCTTCTTGAGCTTCCTATTAATTGCATATGGCACCTAATAAGCTCCTGAAGCCATTATTATAACTAAATTAACATAGTAATGAGAGCTAGAAAACTTGCAGAATTTATAGTAAACAAAAAATACAATTTGACTAACTCCATCGGCGCTTTAGGTCAACCAAGTTTGAATTGTTAGGTTTCTAAAAATCGAATGTGACAGCGTAATATATGGAATAGCTTTATATCAGTAATTTGCCAATTCTACTAACACAACTAATGCTGCTAATACTCACCGTCTGCTTTTTCTGCTTTTTGAGCTTCCTATTAATTGAATATGGCACCTAATAAGCTCCTGATGCCATTATTATAACTAAATTAACATAGTAATGAGATCTAGAAAACTTGCAGGATTTATAGTAAATAAAAAATACAATTTAACTAACACCATCGGCGCCTTAGGTCAACCAAGTTTGAATTGTTAGGTTCCTAAAAATCGAATGTGACAGCATAATGTATGGAATAGCTTCATATTAGTAATTTGCCAATTCTACTAGCACAAATAATGCTGCTAACACTCACCGTTCGCTTTGGCTGCTTTTTGAGCTTCCTATTAATTGAATATGGCACCTAATAAGCTCCTCAAGCCATTATTATAACTAAATTAACATAGTAATGAAAGCCAGAAAACTTGCAGGATTTATAGTAAATAAAAAATACAATTTAACTAACTCCATCGGCGCCTTAGGTCATCCAAGTTTGAATTGTTAGGTTCCTAAAAATCGAATGTGACAGCGTAATGTATGGAATAGCTTCATATTAGTAATTTGCCAATTCTACTAACACAACTAATGCTGCCAATACTCACCGTCTGCTTTGTCTGCTTTTTGAGCTTCCTATTAATTGAATACGGCACCTAATAAGCTCCTGAAGCCATTATTTTAACTAAATTAATATAGAAATGAGATCAAGGAAACTTACATAATTTATAGTAAATAAAAAAATACAATTTATCTAACTCCATCGGCGTCTTAGGGCAACCAAGTTTGAATTGTTAGGTTCCAAAAAATCGGATGTGACACCGTAATGTTCGGAATAGCTTTATATTAATAATTTGCCAATTCTACTAGCACAAATAATGCTGCTAACACTCACCGTTCGCTTTGGCTGCTTTTTGAGCTTCCTATTAATTGAATGTGGCACCTAATAAGCTCCTGAAGCCATTATTTTAACTAAATTAATATAGAAATGAGAGCAAGGAAACTTACATAATTTATAGTAAATAAAAAAATACAATTTATCTAACTCCATCGGCGTCTTAGGTCAACCAAGTTTGAATTGTTAGGTTCCAAAAAATCGGATGTGACACCGTAATGTACGGAATAGCTTTATATTAATAATTTGCCAATTCTACTAGCACAAATAATGCTGCTAACACTCACCGTTCGCTTTGGCTGCTTTTTGAGCTTCCTGTTAATTGAATACGGCACCTAATAAGCTCCTGAAACCATTATTTTAACTAAATTAATATAGAAATGAGAGCAAGGAAACTTACATAATTTATAGTAAATAAAAAAATACAATTTATCTAACTCCATCGGCGTCTTAGGGCAACCAAGTTTGAATTGTTAGGTTCCAAAAAATCGGCTGTGACACCGTAATGTACGGAATAGCTTTATATTAATAATTTGCCAATTATACTAACACAAATAATGCTGCTAACACTCACCGTTCGCTTTGGCTGCTTTTTGAGCTTCCTGTTAATTGAATACGGCACCTAATAAGCTCCTGAAGCCATTATTTTAACTAAACTAATATAGAAATGAGAGCAAGGAAACTTACATAATTTATAGTAAATAAAAAAATACAATTTATCTAACTCCATCGGCGTCTTAGGGCAACCAAGTTTGAATTGTTAGGTTCCAAAAAATCGGCTGTGACACCGTAATGTACGGAATAGCTTTATATTAATAATTTGCCAATTATACTAGCACAAATAATGCTGCTAACACTCACCGTTCGCTTTGGCTGCTTTTTGAGCTTCCTGTTAATTGAATACGGCACCTAATAAGCTCCTGAAGCCATTATTTTAACTAAATTAATATAGAAATGAGAGCAAGGAAACTTACATAATTTATAGTAAATAAAAAAATACAATTTATCTAACTCCATCGGCGTCTTAGGGCAACCAAGTTTGAATTGTTAGGTTCCAAAAAATCGGATGTGACACCGTAATGTACGGAATAGCTTTATATTAATAATTTGCCAATTATACTAGCACAAATAATGCTGCTAACACTCACCGTTCGCTTTGGCTGCTTTTTGAGCTTCCTGTTACTTGAATACGGCACCTAATAAGCTCCTAAAGCCATTATTTTAACTAAATTAATATAGAAATGAGATCAAGGAAACTTACATAATTTATAGTAAATAAAAAAATACAATTTATCTAACTCCATCGGCGTCTTAGGGCAACCAAGTTTGAATTGTTAGGTTCCAAAAAATCGGATGTGACACCGTAATGTACGGAATAGCTTTATATTAATAATTTGCCAATTCTACTAGCACAAATAATGCTGCTAACACTCACCGTTCGCTTTGGCTGCTTTTTGAGCTTCCTATTAATTGAATGTGGCACCTAATAAGCTCCTGAAGCCATTATTTTAACTAAATTAATATAGAAATGAGATCAAGGAAACTTACATAATTTATAGTAAATAAAAAAATACAATTTATCTAACTCTATCGGCGTCTTAGGGCAACCAAGTTTGAATTGTTAGGTTCCAAAAAATCGGATGTGACACCGTAATGTACGGAATAGCTTTATATTAATAATTTGCCAATTCTACTAGCACAAATAATGCTGCTAACACTCACCGTTCGCTTTGGCTGCTTTTTGAGCTTCCTATTAATTGAATGTGGCACCTAATAAGCTCCTGAAGCCATTATTTTAACTAAATTAATATAGAAATGAGAGCAAGGAAACTTACATAATTTATAGTAAATAAAAAAATACAATTTATCTAACTCCATCGGCGTCTTAGGGCAACCAAGTTTGAATTGTTAGGTTCCAAAAAATCGGATGTGACACCGTAATGTACGGAATAGCTTCATATTAATAATTTGCCAATTCTACTAGCACAAATAATGCTGCTAACACTCACCGTTCGCTTTGGCTGCTTTTTGAGCTTCCTATTAATTGAATGTGGCACCTAATAAGCTCCTGAAGCCATTATTTTAACTAAATTAATATAGAAATGAGATCAAGGAAACTTACATAATTTATAGTAAATAAAAAAATACAATTTATCTAACTCCATCGGCGTCTTAGGGCAACCAAGTTTGAATTGTTAGGTTCCAAAAAATCGGATGTGACACCGTAATGTACGGAATAGCTTTATATTAATAATTTGCCAATTCTACTAGCACAAATAATGCTGCTAACACTCACCGTTCGCTTTGGCTGCTTTTTGAGCTTCCTATTAATTGAATACGGCACCTAATAAGCTCCTGAAGCCATTATTTTAACTAAATTAATATAGAAATGAGATCAAGGAAACTTACATAATTTATAGTAAATAAAAAAATACAATTTATCTAACTCCATCGGCGTCTTAGGGCAACCAAGTTTGAATTGTTAGGTTCCAAAAAATCGGATGTGACACCGTAATGTACGGAATAGCTTTATATTAATAATTTGCCAATTCTACTAGCACAAATAATGCTGCTAACACTCACCGTTCGCTTTGGCTGCTTTTTGAGCTTCCTATTAATTGAATGTGGCACCTAATAAGCTCCTGAAGCCATTATTTTAACTAAATTAATATAGAAATGAGAGCAAGGAAACTTACATAATTTATAGTAAATAAAAAAATACAATTTATCTAACTCCATCGGCGTCTTAGGGCAACCAAGTTTGAATTGTTAGGTTCCAAAAAATCGGATGTGACACCGTAATGTACGGAATAGCTTTATATTAATAATTTGCCAATTCTACTAGCACAAATAATGCTGCTAACACTCACCGTTCGCTTTGGCTGCTTTTTGAGCTTCCTGTTAATTGAATACGGCACCTAATAAGCTCCTGAAACCATTATTTTAACTAAATTAATATAGAAATGAGAGCAAGGAAACTTACATAATTTATAGTAAATAAAAAAATACAATTTATCTAACTCCATCGGCGTCTTAGGGCAACCAAGTTTGAATTGTTAGGTTCCAAAAAATCGGATGTGACACCGTAATGTACGGAATAGCTTTATATTAATAATTTGCCAATTATACTAGCACAAATAATGCTGCTAACACTCACCGTTCGCTTTGGCTGCTTTTTGAGCTTCCTGTTAATTGAATACGGCACCTAATAAGCTCCTGAAGCCATTATTTTAACTAAATTAATATAGAAATGAGAGCAAGGAAACTTACATAATTTATAGTAAATAAAAAAATACAATTTATCTAACTCCATCGGCGTCTTAGGGCAACCAAGTTTGAATTGTTAGGTTCCAAAAAATCGGATGTGACACCGTAATGTACGGAATAGCTTTATAATAATAATTTGCCAATTCTACTAGCATAACTAATGCTGCTAATACTCACCGTCTGCTTTGTCTGCTTTTTGAGCTTCCTATTAATTGAATACGGCACCTAATAAGCTCCTGAAGCCATTATTTTAACTAAATTAATATAGAAATGAGATCAAGGAAACTTACATAATTTATAGTAAATAAAAAAATACAATTTATCTAACTCCATCGGCGTCTTAGGGCAACCAAGTTTGAATTGTTAGGTTCCAAAAAATCGGATGTGACACCGTAATGTACGGAATAGCTTTATATTAATAATTTGCCAATTCTACTAGCACAAATAATGCTGCTAACACTCACCGTTCGCTTTGGCTGCTTTTTGAGCTTCCTGTTAATAGAATACGGCACCTAATAAGCTCCTGAAACCATTATTTTAACTAAATTAATATAGAAATGAGAGCAAGGAAACTTACATAATTTATAGTAAATAAAAAAATACAATTTATCTAACTCCATCGGCGTCTTAGGGCAACCAAGTTTGAATTGTTAGGTTCCAAAAAATCGGATGTGACACCGTAATGTACGGAATAGCTTTATAATAATAATTTGCCAATTCTACTAGCACAACTAATGCTGCTAATACTCACCGTCTGCTTTGTCTGCTTTTTGAGCTTCCTATTAATTGAATACGGCACCTAATAAGCTCCTGAAGCCATTATTTTAACTAAATTAATATAGAAATGAGATCAAGGAAACTTACATAATTTATAGTAAATAAAAAAATACAATTTATCTAACTCCATCGGCGTCTTAGGGCAACCAAGTTTGAATTGTTAGGTTCCAAAAAATCGGATGTGACACCGTAATGTACGGAATAGCTTTATAATAATAATTTGCCAATTCTACTAGCACAACTAATGCTGCTAATACTCACCGTCTGCTTTGTCTGCTTTTTGAGCTTCCTATTAATTGAATACGGCACCTAATAAGCTCCTGAAGCCATTATTTTAACTAAATTAATATAGAAATGAGATCAAGGAAACTTACATAATTTATAGTAAATAAAAAAATACAATTTATCTAACTCCATCGGCGTCTTAGGGCAACCAAGTTTGAATTGTTAGGTTCCAAAAAATCGGATGTGACACCGTAATGTACGGAATAGCTTTATATTAATAATTTGCCAATTCTACTAGCACAAATAATGCTGCTAACACTCACCGTTCGCTTTGGCTGCTTTTTGAGCTTCCTGTTAATTGAATACGGCACCTAATAAGCTCCTGAAACCATTATTTTAACTAAATTAATATAGAAATGAGAGCAAGGAAACTTACATAATTTATAGTAAATAAAAAAATACAATTTATCTAACTCCATCGGCGTCTTAGGGCAACCAAGTTTGAATTGTTAGGTTCCAAAAAATCGGATGTGACACCGTAATGTACGGAATAGCTTTATATTAATAATTTGCCAATTATACTAGCACAAATAATGCTGCTAACACTCACCGTTCGCTTTGGCTGCTTTTTGAGCTTCCTGTTAATTGAATACGGCACCTAATAAGCTCCTGAAGCCATTATTTTAACTAAATTAATATAGAAATGAGAGCAAGGAAACTTACATAATTTATAGTAAATAAAAAAATACAATTTATCTAACTCCATCGGCGTCTTAGGGCAACCAAGTTTGAATTGTTAGGTTCCAAAAAATCGGATGTGACACCGTAATGTACGGAATAGCTTTATAATAATAATTTGCCAATTCTACTAGCACAACTAATGCTGCTAATACTCACCGTCTGCTTTGTCTGCTTTTTGAGCTTCCTATTAATTGAATACGGCACCTAATAAGCTCCTGAAGCCATTATTTTAACTAAATTAATATAGAAATGAGATCAAGGAAACTTACATAATTTATAGTAAATAAAAAAATACAATTTATCTAACTCCATCGGCGTCTTAGGGCAACCAAGTTTGAATTGTTAGGTTCCAAAAAATCGGATGTGACACCGTAATGTACGGAATAGCTTTATATTAATAATTTGCCAATTCTACTAGCACAAATAATGCTGCTAACACTCACCGTTCGCTTTGGCTGCTTTTTGAGCTTCCTATTAATTGAATGTGGCACCTAATAAGCTCCTGAAGCCATTATTTTAACTAAATTAATATAGAAATGAGAGCAAGGAAACTTACATAATTTATAGTAAATAAAAAAATACAATTTATCTAACTCCATCGGCGTCTTAGGGCAACCAAGTTTGAATTGTTAGGTTCCAAAAAATCGGATGTGACACCGTAATGTACGGAATAGCTTTATATTAATAATTTGCCAATTCTACTAGCACAAATAATGCTGCTAACACTCACCGTTCGCTTTGGCTGCTTTTTGAGCTTCCTGTTAATTGAATACGGCACCTAATAAGCTCCTGAAACCATTATTTTAACTAAATTAATATAGAAATGAGAGCAAGGAAACTTACATAATTTATAGTAAATAAAAAAATACAATTTATCTAACTCCATCGGCGTCTTAGGGCAACCAAGTTTGAATTGTTAGGTTCCAAAAAATCGGATGTGACACCGTAATGTACGGAATAGCTTATATTAATAATTTGCCAATTATACTAGCACAAATAATGCTGCTAACACTCACCGTTCGCTTTGGCTGCTTTTTGAGCTTCCTGTTAATTGAATACGGCACCTAATAAGCTCCTGAAGCCATTATTTTAACTAAATTAATATAGAAATGAGAGCAAGGAAACTTACATAATTTATAGTAAATAAAAAAATACAATTTATCTAACTCCATCGGCGTCTTAGGGCAACCAAGTTTGAATTGTTAGGTTCCAAAAAATCGGATGTGACACCGTAATGTACGGAATAGCTTTATAATAATAATTTGCCAATTCTACTAGCACAACTAATGCTGCTAATACTCACCGTCTGCTTTGTCTGCTTTTTGAGCTTCCTATTAATTGAATACGGCACCTAATAAGCTCCTGAAGCCATTATTTTAACTAAATTAATATAGAAATGAGATCAAGGAAACTTACATAATTTATAGTAAATAAAAAAATACAATTTATCTAACTCCATCGGCGTCTTAGGGCAACCAAGTTTGAATTGTTAGGTTCCAAAAAATCGGATGTGACACCGTAATGTACGGAATAGCTTTATATTAATAATTTGCCAATTCTACTAGCACAAATAATGCTGCTAACACTCACCGTTCGCTTTGGCTGCTTTTTGAGCTTCCTGTTAATTGAATACGGCACCTAATAAGCTCCTGAAACCATTATTTTAACTAAATTAATATAGAAATGAGAGCAAGGAAACTTACATAATTTATAGTAAATAAAAAAATACAATTTATCTAACTCCATCGGCGTCTTAGGGCAACCAAGTTTGAATTGTTAGGTTCCAAAAAATCGGATGTGACACCGTAATGTACGGAATAGCTTTATATTAATAATTTGCCAATTATACTAGCACAAATAATGCTGCTAACACTCACCGTTCGCTTTGGCTGCTTTTTGAGCTTCCTGTTAATTGAATACGGCACCTAATAAGCTCCTGAAGCCATTATTTTAACTAAATTAATATAGAAATGAGAGCAAGGAAACTTACATAATTTATAGTAAATAAAAAAATACAATTTATCTAACTCCATCGGCGTCTTAGGGCAACCAAGTTTGAATTGTTAGGTTCCAAAAAATCGGATGTGACACCGTAATGTACGGAATAGCTTTATAATAATAATTTGCCAATTCTACTAGCACAACTAATGCTGCTAATACTCACCGTCTGCTTTGTCTGCTTTTTGAGCTTCCTATTAATTGAATACGGCACCTAATAAGCTCCTGAAGCCATTATTTTAACTAAATTAATATAGAAATGAGATCAAGGAAACTTACATAATTTATAGTAAATAAAAAAATACAATTTATCTAACTCCATCGGCGTCTTAGGGCAACCAAGTTTGAATTGTTAGGTTCCAAAAAATCGGATGTGACACCGTAATGTACGGAATAGCTTTATATTAATAATTTGCCAATTCTACTAGCACAAATAATGCTGCTAACACTCACCGTTCGCTTTGGCTGCTTTTTGAGCTTCCTATTAATTGAATGTGGCACCTAATAAGCTCCTGAAGCCATTATTTTAACTAAATTAATATAGAAATGAGAGCAAGGAAACTTACATAATTTATAGTAAATAAAAAAATACAATTTATCTAACTCCATCGGCGTCTTAGGGCAACCAAGTTTGAATTGTTAGGTTCCAAAAAATCGGATGTGACACCGTAATGTACGGAATAGCTTTATATTAATAATTTGCCAATTCTACTAGCACAAATAATGCTGCTAACACTCACCGTTCGCTTTGGCTGCTTTTTGAGCTTCCTGTTAATTGAATACGGCACCTAATAAGCTCCTGAAACCATTATTTTAACTAAATTAATATAGAAATGAGAGCAAGGAAACTTACATAATTTATAGTAAATAAAAAAATACAATTTATCTAACTCCATCGGCGTCTTAGGGCAACCAAGTTTGAATTGTTAGGTTCCAAAAAATCGGATGTGACACCGTAATGTACGGAATAGCTTTATATTAATAATTTGCCAATTATACTAGCACAAATAATGCTGCTAACACTCACCGTTCGCTTTGGCTGCTTTTTGAGCTTCCTGTTAATTGAATACGGCACCTAATAAGCTCCTGAAGCCATTATTTTAACTAAATTAATATAGAAATGAGAGCAAGGAAACTTACATAATTTATAGTAAATAAAAAAATACAATTTATCTAACTCCATCGGCGTCTTAGGGCAACCAAGTTTGAATTGTTAGGTTCCAAAAAATCGGATGTGACACCGTAATGTACGGAATAGCTTTATAATAATAATTTGCCAATTATACTAGCACAAATAATGCTGCTAACACTCACCGTTCGCTTTGGCTGCTTTTTGAGCTTCCTGTTAATTGAATACGGCACCTAATAAGCTCCTGAAGCCATTATTTTAACTAAATTAATATAGAAATGAGAGCAAGGAAACTTACATAATTTATAGTAAATAAAAAAATACAATTTATCTAACTCCATCGGCGTCTTAGGGCAACCAAGTTTGAATTGTTAGGTTCCAAAAAATCGGATGTGACACCGTAATGTACGGAATAGCTTTATATTAATAATTTGCCAATTATACTATCACAAATAATGCTGCTAACACTCACCGTTCGCTTTGGCTGCTTTTTGAGCTTCCTGTTAATTGAATACGGCACCTAATAAGCTCCTGAAGCCATTATTTTAACTAAATTAATATAGAAATGAGAGCAAGGAAACTTACATAATTTATAGTAAATAAAAAAATTCAATTTATCTAACTCCATCGGCGTCTTAGGGCAACCAAGTTTGAATTGTTAGGTTCCAAAAAATCGGCTGTGACACCGTAATGTACGGAATAGCTTTATATTAATAATTTGCCAGTTATACTAGCACAAATAATGCTGCTAACACTCACCGTTCGCTTTGGCTGCTTTTTGAGCTTCCTGTTAATTGAATACGGCACCTAATAAGCTCCTGAAGCCATTATTTTAACTAAATTAATATAGAAATGAGAGCAAGGAAACTTACATAATTTATAGTAAATAAAAAAATACAATTTATCTAACTCCATCGGCGTCTTAGGGCAACCAAGTTTGAATTGTTAGGTTCCAAAAAATCGGCTGTGACACCGTAATGTACGGAATAGCTTTATATTAATAATTTGCCAATTATACTAGCACAAATAATGCTGCTAACACTCACCGTTCGCTTTGGCTGCTTTTTGAGCTTCCTGTTAATTGAATACGGCACCTAATAAGCTCCTGAAGCCATTATTTTAACTAAATTAATATATGAGAGCAAGGAAACTTACATAATTTATAGTAAATAAAAAAATACAATTTATCTAACTCCATCGGCGTCTTAGGGCAACCAAGTTTGAATTGTTAGGTTCCAAAAAATCGGATGTGACACCGTAATGTACGGAATAGCTTTATATTAATAATTTGCCAATTCTACTAGCACAAATAATGCTGCTAACACTCACCGTTCGCTTTGGCTGCTTTTTGAGCTTCCTGTTAATTGAATACGGCACCTAATAAGCTCCTGAAGCCATTATTTTAACTAAATTAATATAGAAATGAGAGCAAGGAAACTTACATTATTTATAGTAAATAAAAAATACAATTTATCTAACTCCATCGGCGTCTTAGGGCAACCAAGTTTGAATTGTTAGGTTCCAAAAAATCGAATGTGACACCGTAGTGCACGGAATAGCTTTATATTAATAATGTGACAATTCTACTAACACAAATAATGCTGCTAACACTCACCGTTCGCTTTGGCTGCTTTTTGAGCTTCCTATTAATTGAATACGGCACCTAACAAGCTCCGCAAGCCATTATTTTAACTTAATCAATATAGAAATGAGAGCAAGGAAACTTGCGTAATTTATAGTAAATAAAAAATACAATTTCTCTAACTCCATCAGCGTCTTAGGGCAACCAAGTTTGAATTGTTAGGTTCCAAAAAATCGGATGTGACACCGTAATGTACGGAATAGCTTTATATTAATAATTTACCAATTCTACTAGCACAAATAATGCTGCTAACACTCACCGTTCGCTTTGGCTGCTTTTTGAGCTTCCTATTAATTGAATATGGCACCTAATAAGCTCCTGAAGCCATTATTTTAACTAAATTAATATAGAAATGAGAGCAAGGAAACTTGCATAATTTATAGTAAATAAAAAATACAATTTATTTAACTCCATCGGCGTCTTAGGGCAACCAAGTTTGAATTGTTAGGTTCCAAAAAATCGGATGTGACACCGTAATGTACGAAATAGCTTTATATTAATAATTTACCAATTCTACTAGCACAAATAATGCTGCTAACGCTCACAGTTCGCTTTGGCTGCTTTTTGAGCTTCCTATTAATTGAATATGGCACCTAATAAGTTCCTGAAGCCATTATTTTAACTAAATTAATATAGAAATGAGAGCAAGGAAACTTGCATAATTTATAGTAAATAAAAAATACAATTTATTTAACTCCATCGGCGTCTTAGGGCAACCAAGTTTGAATTGTTAGGTTCCAAAAAATCGGATGTGACACCGTAATGTACGAAATAGCTTTATATTAATAATTTACCAATTCTACTAGCACAAATAATGCTGCTAACACTCACAGTTCTCTTTGGCTGCTTTTTGAGCTTCCTATTTATTGAATATGGCACCTAATAAGCTCCTGAAGCCATTATTTTAACTAAATTAATATAGAAATGAGAGCAACGAAACTTGCATAATTTATAGTAAATAAAAAATACAATTTATCTAACTCCATCGGCGTCTTAGGGCAACCAAGTTTGAATTGTTAGGTTCCAAAAAATCGAATGTGACACCGTAATGCACGGAATAGCTTTATATTAATAATGTGACAATTCTACTAACACAACAAATGCTGCTAACACTCACCGATCCCTTTGGCTGCTTTTTGAGCTTCCTATTAATTGAATATGGCACCTAGTAAGCTCCGGAAGCCATTATTTTAACTAAATTAATATAGAAATGAAAGCAAGGAAACTTGCATAATTTATAGTAAATAAAAAATACAATTTATCTAACTCCATCGGCGTCTTAGGGCAACCAAGTTTGAATTGTTAGGTTGTAACAAATCGAATGTGACACCGTAAAGCACGGAATAGCTTTATATTATTCATTTGCTAATTCTACTAACACAAATAATGCTGCTAACACTCACCGTTCGCTTTGGCTGCTTTTTGAGCTTCCTATTAATTGAATACGGCACCTAACAAGCTCCGCAAGCCATTATTTTAACTTAATCAATATAGAAATGAGAGCAAGGAAACTTGCGTAATTTATAGTAAATAAAAAATACAATTCCTCTTACTCCATCAGCGTCTTAGGGCAACCAAGTTTGAATTGTTAGGTTCCAAAAAATTGGATGTGACACCGTAATGTACGGAATAGCTTTATATTAATAATTTACCAATTCTACTAGCACAAATAATGCTGCTAACACTCACCGTTCGCTTTGGCTGCTTTTTGAGCTTCCTATTAATTGAATATGGCACCTAATAAGCTCCTGAAGCCATTATTTTAACTAAATTAATATAGAAATGAGAGCAAGGAAACTTGCATAATTTATAGTAAATAAAAAATACAATTTATTTAACTCCATCGGCGTCTTAGGGCAACCAAGTTTGAATTGTTAGGTTCCAAAAAATCGGATGTGACACCGTAATGTACGAAATAGCTTTATATTAATAATTTACCAATTCTACTAGCACAAATAATGCTGCTAACACTCACAGTTCGCTTTGGCTGCTTTTTGAGCTTCCTATTAATTGAATATGGCACCTAATAAACTCCTGAAGCCATTATTTTAACTAAATTAATATAGAAATGAGAGCAAGGAAACTTGCATAATTTATAGTAAATAAAAAATACAATTTATTTAACTCCATCGGCGTCTTAGGGCAACCAAGTTTGAATTGTTAGGTTCCAAAAAATCGGATGTGACACCGTAATGTACGAAATAGCTTTATATTAATAATTTACCAATTCTACTAGCACAAATAATGCTGCTAACACTCACAGTTCTCTTTGGCTGCTTTTTGAGCTTCCTATTAATTGAATATGGCACCTAATAAGCTCCTGAAGCCATTATTTTAACTAAATTAATATAGAAATGAGAGCAACGAAACTTGCATAATTTATAGTAAATAAAAAATACAATTTATCTAACTCCATCGGCGTCTTAGGGCAACCAAGTTTGAATTGTTAGGTTCCAAAAAATCGAATGTGACACCGTAATGCACGGAATAGCTTTATATTAATAATGTGACAATTCTACTAACACAACAAATGCAGCTAACACTCACCGATCCCTTTGGCTGCTTTTTGAGCTTCCTATTAATTGAATATGGCACCTAGTAAGCTCCGCAAGCCATTATTTTAACTAAATTAATATAGAAATGAAAGCAAGGAAACTTGCATAATTTATAGTAAATAAAAAATACAATTTATCTAACTCCATCGGCGTCTTAGGGCAACCAAGTTTGATTTGTTAGGTTCTAACAAAACGAATGTGACACCGTAAAGCACGGAATAGCTTTATATTATTCATTTGCTAATTCTACTAACACAAATAATGCTGCTAACAGTCACCGTTCGCTTTGTCTGCTTTTGAGCTTCCTATTAATTGAATATGGCACCTAGTAAGCTCCGGAAGCCATTATTTTAACTAAATTAATATAGAAATGAGAAGAATGAAACTTGCATAATTTATAGTATATACAAAATACAATTTATCTAACTCCATCGACGTCTTAGGGCAACCAAGTTTGAATTGTTAGTTTCCAAAAAATGGGATGTGGCACCGTAATGTATGGAATAGCTTTATATTAATAATTTTCCAATTCTACTAACACAAATAATGCTGCTAACACTCACCGTTCACTTTGGCTGCTTTTTGAGCTTCCCATTAATTGAATATGGCACCTAGTAAGCTCCGGAAGCCATTATTTTAACTAAATTAATATAGAAATGAAAGCAAGGAAACTTGCATAATTTATAGTAAATAAAAAATACAATTTATCTAACTCCATCGGCGTCTTAGGGCAACCAAGTTTGAATTGTTAGGTTCTAACAAATCGAATGTGACACCGTAATGCACGGAATAGCTTTATATTATTTATTTGCCAATTCTACTAAAACAAAAAATGCTGCTAACACTCACCGTTCGCTTTGGCTGCTTTTTGAGCTTCCTATTAATTGAATATGGCACCTAGTAAGCTCCGGAAGCCATTATTTTAACTAAATTAATACAAAAATGAAAGCCAGGAAACTTGCATAATTTATAGTTAATAAAAAATACAATTTATCTAACTCCATCGGCGTCTTAGGGCAACCAAGTTTGAATTGTTAGGTTCCAAAAAATCGGATGTGACACCGTAATGTACGGAATAACTTTATTTTAATAATTTGCCAATTCTACTAGCACAAATAATGCTGCTAACACTCACCGTTCGCTTTGGCTGCTTTTTGAGCTTCCTATTAATTGAATATGGTACCTAGTAAGCTCCGGAAGCCATTATTTTATCTAAATTAATATAGTAATGAGAGCTAGAAAACTTGCAGGATTCATAGTAAATAAACAATACAATTTAACTAATTCCATCGGCGTCTTAGGTCAACCAAGTTTGAATTGTTATGTTCCAAAAAATCGAATGTGCCCCGTAATGTACGGAATAGCTTTATATTAATTAAGTTGAAAATTCTACTAACACAACAAATGCTGCTAACACTCACCGTTCGTTTTGGATGCTTTTTGAGCTTCCTATTAATTGAATATGGCACCTAGTAAGCTCCGCAAGCCATTATTTTAACTAAATTAATATAGAAATGAGAGCAAGGAAACTTGCATAATTTACAGTAAATAAAAAATACTATTTATCTAACTTCATCGGCGTCTTAGGGCAACCAAGTTTGAATTGTTAGGTTCCAAAAATTCGAATGTGACACCGTAATGTACGGAATAGCTTTATATTAATAATGTGAAAATTCTACTAACACAACAAATGCTGCTAGCACTCACCGTTCGTTTTGGCTGCTTTTTGAGCTTCCTATTAATTGAATATGGCAAATAGTAAGCTCCGGAAGCCATTATTTTAACTAAATTAATTTAGAAATGAGAGCAAGGAAACTTGCATAATTTACAGTAAATAAAAAATACTATTTATCTAACTTCATCGGCGTCTTAGGGAAACCAAGTTTGAATTGTTAGGTTCCAAAAATTCGAATGTGACACCGTAATGTACGGAATAGCTTTATATTAATAATGTGAAAATTCTACTAACACAACAAATGCTGCTAGCACTCACCGTTCGTTTTAGCTGCTCTTTGAGCTTCCTATTAATTGAATATGGCACCTAGTAAGCTCCGGAAGCCATTATTTTATCTAAATTAATATAGTAATGAGAGCTAGAAAACTTGCAGGATTCATAGTAAATAAAAAATACAATTTAACTAATTCCATCGGCGTCTTAAGTCAACCAAGTTTGAATTGTTATGTTCCAAAAAATCGAATGTGACCCCGTAATGTACGGAATAGCTTTATATTATTAATGTGAAAATTCTACTAACACAACAAATGCTGCTAGCACTCACCGTTCGTTTTGGCTGCTTTTTGAGCTTCCTATTAATTGAATATGGCACCTAGTAAGCTCCGCAAGCCATTATTTTAACTAAATTAATATAGGAATGAGAGCAAGGAAACTTGCATAATTTACAGTAAATAAAAAATACTATTTATCTAACTTCATCGGCGTCTTAGGGCAACCAAGTTTGAATTGTTAGGTTCCAAAAAATCGAATGTGACACCGTAATGTACGGAATAGCTTTATATTAATAATGTGACAATTCTACTAACAAAACAATTGCTGCTAACACTCACCGTTCGCTTTGGCTGCTTTTTGAGCTTCCTATTAATTGAATATGGCACCTAGTAAGCTCCGGAAGCCATTATTTTAACTAAATTAATATAGAAATGAGAGCAAGGAAACTTGCATAATTTACAGTAAATAAAAAATACTATTTATCTAACTTCATCGGCGTCTTAGGGCAACCAAGTTTGAATTGTTAGGTTCCAAAAAATCGAATGTGACACCGTAATGTACGGAATAGCTTTATATTAATAATGTGAAAATTCTACTAACACAACAAATGCTGCTAACACTCACCGTTCGTTTTGGCTGCTTTTTGAGCTTCCTATTAATTGAATATGGCACCTAATAAGCTCCTGAAGCCATTATTATAACTAAATTAATATAGAAATGAGAGCAAGGAAACTTGCATAATTTACAGTAAATAAAAAACACTATTTATCTAACTTAATCGGCGTCTTAGGGCAACCAAGTTTGAATTGTTAGGTTCCAAAAATTCGAATGTGACACCGTAATGTACGGAATAGCTTTATATTAATAATGTGACAATTCTACTAACAAAACAATTGCTGCTAACACTCACCGTTCGCTTTGGCTGCTTTTTGAGCTTCCTATTAATT
The DNA here is from genome assembly GCA_940337035.1 of Agriotes lineatus. Classification (NCBI taxonomy): domain Eukaryota; kingdom Metazoa; phylum Arthropoda; class Insecta; order Coleoptera; family Elateridae; genus Agriotes; species Agriotes lineatus. Next base: position 172,518,215 of record OW679197.1, on the reverse strand, counting down.
GAATATGGCACCTAGTAAGCTCCGGAAGCCATTATTTTAACTAAATTAATATAGAAATGAAAGCAAGGAAACTTGCATAATTTATAGTAAATAAAAAATACAATTTATCTAACTCCATCGGCGTCTTAGGGCAACCAAGTTTGAATTGTTAGGTTCCAAAAATTCGAATGTGACACCGTAATGTACGGAATAGCTTTATATTAATAATGTGAAAATTCTACTAACACAACAAATGCTGCTAACACTCACCGTTCGTTTTGGCTGCTTTTTGAGCTTCCTATTAATTGAATATGGCAAATAGTAAGCTCCGGAAGCCATTATTTTAACTAAATTAATATAGAAATGAGAGCAAGGAAACTTGCATAATTTACAGTAAATAAAAAATACTATTTATCTAACTTCATCGGCGTCTTAGGGCAACCAAGTTTGAATTGTTAGGTTCCAAAAAATCGAATGTGACACCGTAATGCGCCGAATAGCTTTATATTAATAATGTGAAAATTCTACTAACACAACAAATGCTGCTAACACTCACCGTTCGTTTTGGCTGCTTTTTGAGCTTCCTATTAATTGAATATGGCAAATAATAAGCTCCGGAAGCCATTATTTTAACTAAATTAATATAGAAATGAGAGCAAGGAAACTTGCATAATTTACAGTAAATAAAAAATACTATTTATCTAACTTCATCGGCGTCTTAGAGCAACCAAGTTTGAATTGTTAGGTTCCAAAAATTCGAATGTGACACCGTAATGTACGGAATAGCTTTATATTAATAATGTGAAAATTCTACTAACACAACAAATGCTGCTAACACTCACCGTTCGTTTTGGCTGCTTTTTGAGCTTCCTATTAATTGAATATGGCAAATAGTAAGCTCCGGAAGCCATTATTTTAACTAAATTAATTTAGAAATGAGAGCAAGGAAACTTGCATAATTTACAGTAAATAAAAAATACTATTTATCTAACTCCATCGGCGTCTTAGGGCAACCAAGTTTGAATTGTTAGGTTCCAAAAAATCGGATGTGACACCGTAATGTACGGAATAGCTTTATAATAATAATTTGCCAATTATACTAGCACAAATAATGCTGCTAACACTCACCGTTCGCTTTGGCTGCTTTTTGAGCTTCCTGTTAATTGAATACGGCACCTAATAAGCTCCTGAAGCCATTATTTTAACTAAATTAATATAGAAATGAGAGCAAGGAAACTTACATAATTTATAGTAAATAAAAAAATACAATTTATCTAACTCCATCGGCGTCTTAGGGCAACCAAGTTTGAATTGTTAGGTTCCAAAAAATCGGATGTGACACCGTAATGTACGGAATAGCTTTATATTAATAATTTGCCAATTATACTATCACAAATAATGCTGCTAACACTCACCGTTCGCTTTGGCTGCTTTTTGAGCTTCCTGTTAATTGAATACGGCACCTAATAAGCTCCTGAAGCCATTATTTTAACTAAATTAATATAGAAATGAGAGCAAGGAAACTTACATAATTTATAGTAAATAAAAAAATTCAATTTATCTAACTCCATCGGCGTCTTAGGGCAACCAAGTTTGAATTGTTAGGTTCCAAAAAATCGGCTGTGACACCGTAATGTACGGAATAGCTTTATATTAATAATTTGCCAGTTATACTAGCACAAATAATGCTGCTAACACTCACCGTTCGCTTTGGCTGCTTTTTGAGCTTCCTGTTAATTGAATACGGCACCTAATAAGCTCCTGAAGCCATTATTTTAACTAAATTAATATAGAAATGAGAGCAAGGAAACTTACATAATTTATAGTAAATAAAAAAATACAATTTATCTAACTCCATCGGCGTCTTAGGGCAACCAAGTTTGAATTGTTAGGTTCCAAAAAATCGGCTGTGACACCGTAATGTACGGAATAGCTTTATATTAATAATTTGCCAATTATACTAGCACAAATAATGCTGCTAACACTCACCGTTCGCTTTGGCTGCTTTTTGAGCTTCCTGTTAATTGAATACGGCACCTAATAAGCTCCTGAAGCCATTATTTTAACTAAATTAATATATGAGAGCAAGGAAACTTACATAATTTATAGTAAATAAAAAAATACAATTTATCTAACTCCATCGGCGTCTTAGGGCAACCAAGTTTGAATTGTTAGGTTCCAAAAAATCGGATGTGACACCGTAATGTACGGAATAGCTTTATATTAATAATTTGCCAATTCTACTAGCACAAATAATGCTGCTAACACTCACCGTTCGCTTTGGCTGCTTTTTGAGCTTCCTGTTAATTGAATACGGCACCTAATAAGCTCCTGAAGCCATTATTTTAACTAAATTAATATAGAAATGAGAGCAAGGAAACTTACATTATTTATAGTAAATAAAAAATACAATTTATCTAACTCCATCGGCGTCTTAGGGCAACCAAGTTTGAATTGTTAGGTTCCAAAAAATCGAATGTGACACCGTAGTGCACGGAATAGCTTTATATTAATAATGTGACAATTCTACTAACACAAATAATGCTGCTAACACTCACCGTTCGCTTTGGCTGCTTTTTGAGCTTCCTATTAATTGAATACGGCACCTAACAAGCTCCGCAAGCCATTATTTTAACTTAATCAATATAGAAATGAGAGCAAGGAAACTTGCGTAATTTATAGTAAATAAAAAATACAATTTCACTAACTCCATCAGCGTCTTAGGGCAACCAAGTTTGAATTGTTAGGTTCCAAAAAATCGGATGTGACACCGTAATGTACGGAATAGCTTTATATTAATAATTTACCAATTCTACTAGCACAAATAATGCTGCTAACACTCACCGTTCGCTTTGGCTGCTTTTTGAGCTTCCTATTAATTGAATATGGCACCTAATAAGCTCCTGAAGCCATTATTTTAACTAAATTAATATAGAAATGAGAGCAAGGAAACTTGCATAATTTATAGTAAATAAAAAATACAATTTATTTAACTCCATCGGCGTCTTAGGGCAACCAAGTTTGAATTGTTAGGTTCCAAAAAATCGGATGTGACACCGTAATGTACGAAATAGCTTTATATTAATAATTTACCAATTCTACTAGCACAAATAATGCTGCTAACGCTCACAGTTCGCTTTGGCTGCTTTTTGAGCTTCCTATTAATTGAATATGGCACCTAATAAGCTCCTGAAGCCATTATTTTAACTAAATTAATATAGAAATGAGAGCAAGGAAACTTGCATAATTTATAGTAAATAAAAAATACAATTTATTTAACTCCATCGGCGTCTTAGGGCAACCAAGTTTGAATTGTTAGGTTCCAAAAAATCGGATGTGACACCGTAATGTACGAAATAGCTTTATATTAATAATTTACCAATTCTACTAGCACAAATAATGCTGCTAACACTCACAGTTCTCTTTGGCTGCTTTTTGAGCTTCCTATTTATTGAATATGGCACCTAATAAGCTCCTGAAGCCATTATTTTAACTAAATTAATATAGAAATGAGAGCAACGAAACTTGCATAATTTATAGTAAATAAAAAATACAATTTATCTAACTCCATCGGCGTCTTAGGGCAACCAAGTTTGAATTGTTAGGTTCCAAAAAATCGAATGTGACACCGTAATGCACGGAATAGCTTTATATTAATAATGTGACAATTCTACTAACACAACAAATGCAGCTAACACTCACCGATCCCTTTGGCTGCTTTTTGAGCTTCCTATTAATTGAATATGGCACCTAGTAAGCTCCGGAAGCCATTATTTTAACTAAATTAATATAGAAATGAAAGCAAGGAAACTTGCATAATTTATAGTAAATAAAAAATACAATTTATCTAACTCCATCGGCGTCTTAGGGCAACCAAGTTTGAATTGTTAGGTTGTAACAAATCGAATGTGACACCGTAAAGCACGGAATAGCTTTATATTATTCATTTGCTAATTCTACTAACACAAATAATGCTGCTAACACTCACCGTTCGCTTTGGCTGCTTTTTGAGCTTCCTATTAATTGAATACGGCACCTAACAAGCTCCGCAAGCCATTATTTTAACTTAATCAATATAGAAATGAGAGCAAGGAAACTTGCGTAATTTATAGTAAATAAAAAATACAATTCCTCTTACTCCATCAGCGTCTTAGGGCAACCAAGTTTGAATTGTTAGGTTCCAAAAAATTGGATGTGACACCGTAATGTACGGAATAGCTTTATATTAATAATTTACCAATTCTACTAGCACAAATAATGCTGCTAACACTCACCGTTCGCTTTGGCTGCTTTTTGAGCTTCCTATTAATTGAATATGGCACCTAATAAGCTCCTGAAGCCATTATTTTAACTAAATTAATATAGAAATGAGAGCAAGGAAACTTGCATAATTTATAGTAAATAAAAAATACAATTTATTTAACTCCATCGGCGTCTTAGGGCAACCAAGTTTGAATTGTTAGGTTCCAAAAAATCGGATGTGACACCGTAATGTACGAAATAGCTTTATATTAATAATTTACCAATTCTACTAGCACAAATAATGCTGCTAACACTCACAGTTCGCTTTGGCTGCTTTTTGAGCTTCCTATTAATTGAATATGGCACCTAATAAGCTCCTGAAGCCATTATTTTAACTAAATTAATATAGAAATGAGAGCAAGGAAACTTGCATAATTTATAGTAAATAAAAAATACAATTTATTTAACTCCATCGGCGTCTTAGGGCAACCAAGTTTGAATTGTTAGGTTCCAAAAAATCGGATGTGACACCGTAATGTACGAAATAGCTTTATATTAATAATTTACCAATTCTACTAGCACAAATAATGCTGCTAACACTCACAGTTCTCTTTGGCTGCTTTTTGAGCTTCCTATTAATTGAATATGGCACCTAATAAGCTCCTGAAGCCATTATTTTAACTAAATTAATATAGAAATGAGAGCAACGAAACTTGCATAATTTATAGTAAATAAAAAATACAATTTATCTAACTCCATCGGCGTCTTAGGGCAACCAAGTTTGAATTGTTAGGTTCCAAAAAATCGAATGTGACACCGTAATGCACGGAATAGCTTTATATTAATAATGTGACAATTCTACTAACACAACAAATGCAGCTAACACTCACCGATCCCTTTGGCTGCTTTTTGAGCTTCCTATTAATTGAATATGGCACCTAGTAAGCTCCGCAAGCCATTATTTTAACTAAATTAATATAGAAATGAGAGCAAGGAAACTTGCATAATTTATAGTAAATAAAAAATACAATTTATTTAACTCCATCGGCGTCTTAGGGCAACCAAGTTTGAATTGTTAGGTTCCAAAAAATCGGATGTGACACCGTAATGTACGGAATAGCTTTATATTAATAATGTGACAATTCTACTAACAAAACAATTGCTGCTAACACTCACCGTTCGCTTTGGCTGCTTTTTGAGCTTCCTATTAATTGAATATGGCACCTAGTAAGCTCCGCAAGCCATTATTTTAACTAAATTAATATAGAAATGAGAGCAAGGAAACTTGCATAATTTACAGTAAATAAAAAATACTATTTATCTAACTTCATCGGCGTCTTAGGGCAACCAAGTTTGAATTGTTAGGTTCCAAAAAATCGGATGTGACACCGTAATGTACGGAATAGCTTTATATTAATAATTTACCAATTCTACTAGCACAAATAATGCTGCTAACACTCACAGTTCGCTTTGGCTGCTTTTTGAGCTTCCTATTAATTGAATATGGCACCTAATAAGCTCCTGAAGCCATTATTTTAACTAAATTAATTTAGAAATGAGAGCAAGGAAACTTGCATAATTTATAGTAAATAAAAAATACAATTTAGTTAACTCCATCGGCGTCTTAGGGCATCCAAGTTTGAATTGTTAGGTTCCAAAAAATCGGATGTGACACCGTAATGTACGGAATAGCTTTATATTAGTAATGTGACAATTCTACTAACAAAACAAATGCTGCTAACACTCACCGTTCGTTTTGGCTGCTTTTTGAGCTTCCTATTAATTGAATATGGCATATAGTAAGCTCCGGAAGCCATTATTTTAACTAAATTAATATAGAAATGAGAGCAAGGAAACTTGCATAATTTACAGTAAATAAAAAATACTATTTATCTAACTTCATCGGCGTCTTAGGGCAACCAAGTTTGAATTGTTAGGTTCCAAAAATTCGAATGTGACACCGTAATGTACGGAATAGCTTTCTATTAATAATGTGACAATTCTACTAACAAAACAATTGCTGCTAACACTCACCGTTCGCTTTGGCTGCTTTTTGAGCTTCCTATTAATTGAATATGGCACCTAATAAGCTCCTGAAGCCATTATTTTAACTAAATTAATTTAGAAATGAGAGCAAGGAAACTTGCATAATTTATAGTAAATAAAAAATACAATTTATTTAACTCCATCGGCGTCTTAGGGCAACCAAGTTTATTGTTAGGTTCCAAAAAATCGGATGTGACACCGTAATGTACGGAATAGCTTTATATTAATAATGTGAAAATTCTACTAACACAACAAATGCTGCTAACACTCACCGTTCGTTTTGGCTGCTTTTTGAGCTTCCTATTAATTGAATATGGCAAATAGTAAGCTCCGGAAGCCATTATTTTAACTAAATTAATATAGAAATGAGAGCAAGGAAACTTGCATAATTTACAGTAAATAAAAAATACTATTTATCTAACTTCATCGGCGTCTTAGGGCAACCAAGTTTGAATTTTTAGGTTCCAAAAAATCGGATGTGACACCGTAATGTACGGAATTGCTTTATATTAATAATTTACCAATTCTACTAGCACAAATAAGGCTGCTAACACTCACAGTTCGCTTTGTCTGCTTTTTGAGCTTCCTATTAATTGAATATGGCACCTAGTAAGCTCCGCAAGCCATTATTTTAACTAAATTAATATAGAAATGAGAGCAAGGAAACTTGCGTAATTTATAGTAAATAAAAAATACAATTTATCTAACTCCATCAGCGTCTTAGGGCAACCAAGTTTGAATTGTTAGGTTCCAAAAAATCGGATGTGACACCGTAATGTACGGAATAGCTTTATATTAATAATTTACCAATTCTACTAGCACAAATAATGCTGCTAACACTCACAGTTCGCTTTGGCTGCTTTTTGAGCTTCCTATTAATTGAATATGGCACCTAATAAGCTCCTGAAGCCATTATTTTAACTAAATTAATTTAGAAATGAGAGCAAGGAAACTTGCATAATTTATAGTAAATAAAAAATACAATTTATTTAACTCCATCGGCGTCTTAGGGCAACCAAGTTTGAATTGTTAGGTTCCAAAAAATCGGATGTGACACCGTAATGTACGGAATAGCTTTATATTAATAATGTGACAATTCTACTAACAAAACAATTGCTGCTAACACTCACCGTTCGCTTTGGCTGCTTTTTGAGCTTCCTATTAATTGAATATGGCACCTAGTAAGCTCCGCAAGCCATTATTTTAACTAAATTAATATAGAAATGAGAGCAAGGAAACTTGCATAATTTACAGTAAATAAAAAATACTATTTATCTAACTTCATCGGCGTCTTAGGGCAACAAAGTTTGAATTGTTAGGTTCCAAAAAATCGAATGTGACACCGTAATGTACGGAATAGCTTTATATTAATAATGTGAAAATTCTACTAACACAACAAATGCTGCTAACACTCACCGTTCGTTTTGGCTGCTTTTTGAGCTTCCTATTAATTGAATATGGCAAATAGTAAGCTCCGGAAGCCATTATTTTAACTAAATTAATATAGAAATGAGAGCAAGGAAACTTGCAGAATTTACAGTAAATAAAAAATACTATTTATCTAACTTCATCGGCGTCTTAGGGCAACCAAGTTTGAATTGTTAGGTTCCAAAAATTCGAATGTGACACCGTAATGTACGGAATAGCTTTATATTAATAATGTGACAATTCTACTAACAAAACAATTGCTGCTAACACTCACCGTTCGCTTTGGCTGCTTTTTGAGCTTCCTATTAATTGAATATGGCACCTAGTAAGCTCCGGAAGCCATTATTTTAACTAAATTAATATAGAAATGAAAACAAGGAAACTTGCATAATTTATAGTAAATAAAAAATACAATTTATCTAACTCCATCGGCGTCTTAGGGCAACCAAGTTTGAATTGTTAGGTTCCAAAAATTCGAATGTGACACCGTAATGTACGGAATAGCTTTATATTAATAATGTGAAAATTCTACTAACACAACAAATGCTGCTAACACTCACCGTTCGTTTTGGCTGCTTTTTGAGCTTCCTATTAATTGAATATGGCAAATAGTAAGCTCCGGAAGCCATTATTTTAACTAAATTAATATAGAAATGAGAGCAAGGAAACTTGCATAATTTACAGTAAATAAAAAATACTATTTATCTAACTTCATCGGCGTCTTAGGGCAACCAAGTTTGAATTGTTAGGTTCCAAAAAATCGAATGTGACACCGTAATGGGCGGAATAGCTTTATATTAATAATGTGAAAATTCTACTAACACAACAAATGCTGCTAACACTCACCGTTCGTTTTGGCTGCTTTTTGAGCTTCCTATTAATTGAATATGGCACCTAGTAAGCTCCGCAAGCCATTATTTTAACTAAATTAATATAGAAATGAGAGCAAGGAAACTTGCATAATTTATAGTAAATAAAAAATACAATTTATCTAACTCCATCGGCGTCTTAGGGCAACCAAGTTTGAATTGTTAGGTTCTAACAAATCGAATGTGACACCGTAATGCACGGAATAGCTTTATATTATTTATTTGCCAATTCTACTAAAACAAAAAATGCTGCTAACACTCACCGTTCGCTTTGGCTGCTTTTTGAGCTTCCTATTAATTGAATATGGCACCTAGTAAGCTCCGGAAGCCATTATTTTAACTAAATTAATACAAAAATGAAAGCAAGGAAACTTGCATAATTTATAGTTAATAAAAAATACAATTTATCTAACTCCATCGGCGTCTTAGGGCAACCAAGTTTGAATTGTTAGGTTCTAACAAAACGAATGTGACACCGTAAAGCACGGAATAGCTTTATATTATTCATTTGCTAATTCTACTAACACAAATAATGCTGCTAACAGTCACCGTTCGCTTTGTCTGCTTTTGAGCTTCCTATTAATTGAATATGGCACCTAGTAAGCTCCGGAAGCCATTATTTTAACTAAATTAATATAGAAATGAGAAGAATGAAACTTGCATAATTTATAGTATATACAAAATACAATTTATCTAACTCCATCGACGTCTTAGGGCAACCAAGTTTGAATTGTTAGTTTCCAAAAAATGGGATGTGGCACCGTAATGTATGGAATAGCTTTATATTAATAATTTTCCAATTCTACTAACACAAATAATGCTGCTAACACTCACCGTTCACTTTGGCTGCTTTTTGAGCTTCCCATTAATTGAATATGGCACCTAGTAAGCTCCGGAAGCCATTATTTTAACTAAATTAATATAGAAATGAAAGCAAGGAAACTTGCATAATTTATAGTAAATAAAAAATACAATTTATCTAACTCCATCGGCGTCTTAGGGCAACCAAGTTTGAATTGTTAGGTTCTAACAAATCGAATGTGACACCGTAATGCACGGAATAGCTTTATATTATTTATTTGCCAATTCTACTAAAACAAAAAATGCTGCTAACACTCACCGTTCGCTTTGGCTGCTTTTTGAGCTTCCTATTAATTGAATATGGCACCTAGTAAGCTCCGGAAGCCATTATTTTAACTAAATTAATACAAAAATGAAAGCCAGGAAACTTGCATAATTTATAGTTAATAAAAAATACAATTTATCTAACTCCATCGGCGTCTTAGGGCAACCAAGTTTGAATTGTTAGGTTCCAAAAAATCGGATGTGACACCGTAATGTACGGAATAACTTTATTTTAATAATTTGCCAATTCTACTAGCACAAATAATGCTGCTAACACTCACCGTTCGCTTTGGCTGCTTTTTGAGCTTCCTATTAATTGAATATGGTACCTAGTAAGCTCCGGAAGCCATTATTTTATCTAAATTAATATAGTAATGAGAGCTAGAAAACTTGCAGGATTCATAGTAAATAAACAATACAATTTAACTAATTCCATCGGCGTCTTAGGTCAACCAAGTTTGAATTGTTATGTTCCAAAAAATCGAATGTGCCCCGTAATGTACGGAATAGCTTTATATTAATTAAGTTGAAAATTCTACTAACACAACAAATGCTGCTAACACTCACCGTTCGTTTTGGATGCTTTTTGAGCTTCCTATTAATTGAATATGGCACCTAGTAAGCTCCGCAAGCCATTATTTTAACTAAATTAATATAGAAATGAGAGCAAGGAAACTTGCATAATTTACAGTAAATAAAAAATACTATTTATCTAACTTCATCGGCGTCTTAGGGCAACCAAGTTTGAATTGTTAGGTTCCAAAAATTCGAATGTGACACCGTAATGTACGGAATAGCTTTATATTAATAATGTGAAAATTCTACTAACACAACAAATGCTGCTAGCACTCACCGTTCGTTTTGGCTGCTTTTTGAGCTTCCTATTAATTGAATATGGCAAATAGTAAGCTCCGGAAGCCATTATTTTAACTAAATTAATTTAGAAATGAGAGCAAGGAAACTTGCATAATTTACAGTAAATAAAAAATACTATTTATCTAACTTCATCGGCGTCTTAGGGCAACCAAGTTTGAATTGTTAGGTTCCAAAAATTCGAATGTGACACCGTAATGTACGGAATAGCTTTATATTAATAATGTGAAAATTCTACTAACACAACAAATGCTGCTAGCACTCACCGTTCGTTTTAGCTGCTCTTTGAGCTTCCTATTAATTGAATATGGCACCTAGTAAGCTCCGGAAGCCATTATTTTATCTAAATTAATATAGTAATGAGAGCTAGAAAACTTGCAGGATTCATAGTAAATAAAAAATACAATTTAACTAATTCCATCGGCGTCTTAAGTCAACCAAGTTTGAATTGTTATGTTCCAAAAAATCGAATGTGACCCCGTAATGTACGGAATAGCTTTATATTATTAATGTGAAAATTCTACTAACACAACAAATGCTGCTAGCACTCACCGTTCGTTTTGGCTGCTTTTTGAGCTTCCTATTAATTGAATATGGCACCTAGTAAGCTCCGCAAGCCATTATTTTAACTAAATTAATATAGGAATGAGAGCAAGGAAACTTGCATAATTTACAGTAAATAAAAAATACTATTTATCTAACTTCATCGGCGTCTTAGGGCAACCAAGTTTGAATTGTTAGGTTCCAAAAAATCGAATGTGACACCGTAATGTACGGAATAGCTTTATATTAATAATGTGACAATTCTACTAACAAAACAATTGCTGCTAACACTCACCGTTCGCTTTGGCTGCTTTTTGAGCTTCCTATTAATTGAATATGGCACCTAGTAAGCTCCGGAAGCCATTATTTTAACTAAATTAATATAGAAATGAGAGCAAGGAAACTTGCATAATTTACAGTAAATAAAAAATACTATTTATCTAACTTCATCGGCGTCTTAGGGCAACCAAGTTTGAATTGTTAGGTTCCAAAAAATCGAATGTGACACCGTAATGTACGGAATAGCTTTATATTAATAATGTGAAAATTCTACTAACACAACAAATGCTGCTAACACTCACCGTTCGTTTTGGCTGCTTTTTGAGCTTCCTATTAATTGAATATGGCACCTAATAAGCTCCTGAAGCCATTATTATAACTAAATTAATATAGAAATGAGAGCAAGGAAACTTGCATAATTTACAGTAAATAAAAAACACTATTTATCTAACTTAATCGGCGTCTTAGGGCAACCAAGTTTGAATTGTTAGGTTCCAAAAATTCGAATGTGACACCGTAATGTACGGAATAGCTTTATATTAATAATGTGACAATTCTACTAACAAAACAATTGCTGCTAACACTCACCGTTCGCTTTGGCTGCTTTTTGAGCTTCCTATTAATTGAATATGGCACCTAGTAAGCTCCGGAAGCCATTATTTTAACTAAATTAATATAGAAATGAAAGCAAGGAAACTTGCATAATTTATAGTAAATAAAAAATACAATTTATCTAACTCCATCGGCGTCTTAGGGCAACCAAGTTTGAATTGTTAGGTTCCAAAAATTCGAATGTGACACCGTAATGTACGGAATAGCTTTATATTAATAATGTGAAAATTCTACTAACACAACAAATGCTGCTAACACTCACCGTTCGTTTTGGCTGCTTTTTGAGCTTCCTATTAATTGAATATGGCAAATAGTAAGCTCCGGAAGCCATTATTTTAACTAAATTAATATAGAAATGAGAGCAAGGAAACTTGCATAATTTACAGTAAATAAAAAATACTATTTATCTAACTTCATCGGCGTCTTAGGGCAACCAAGTTTGAATTGTTAGGTTCCAAAAAATCGAATGTGACACCGTAATGCGCCGAATAGCTTTATATTAATAATGTGAAAATTCTACTAACACAACAAATGCTGCTAACACTCACCGTTCGTTTTGGCTGCTTTTTGAGCTTCCTATTAATTGAATATGGCAAATAATAAGCTCCGGAAGCCATTATTTTAACTAAATTAATATAGAAATGAGAGCAAGGAAACTTGCATAATTTACAGTAAATAAAAAATACTATTTATCTAACTTCATCGGCGTCTTAGAGCAACCAAGTTTGAATTGTTAGGTTCCAAAAATTCGAATGTGACACCGTAATGTACGGAATAGCTTTATATTAATAATGTGAAAATTCTACTAACACAACAAATGCTGCTAACACTCACCGTTCGTTTTGGCTGCTTTTTGAGCTTCCTATTAATTGAATATGGCAAATAGTAAGCTCCGGAAGCCATTATTTTAACTAAATTAATTTAGAAATGAGAGCAAGGAAACTTGCATAATTTACAGTAAATAAAAAATACTATTTATCTAACTTCATCGGCGTCTTAGAGCAACCAAGTTTGAATTGTTAGGTTCCAAAAATTCGAATGTGACACCGTAATGTACGGAATAGCTTTATATTAATAATGTGACAATTCTACTAACAAAACAATTGCTGCTAACACTCACCGTTCGCTTTGGCTGCTTTTTGAGCTTCCTATTAATTGAATATGGCTCCTAGTAAGCTCCGGAAGCCATTATTTTAACTAAATTAATATAGAAATGAGAGCAAGGAAACTTGCGTAATTTATAGTAAATAAAAAATCTGGTGTGATACACTCACACAACTTCCTTTTACAGTGATCTTATAATTAGTCAAAAATTTCATTTTTAATTTTTAACCATTTGTTAAAAATTTTCAAAAATTACAAATTCTACAAAAACGGTACAAAATCGAGTGTTAGTTGAAGAGACAAATTTTCTCTAGAATTTTAAGGTGAATTCAAAAATGTAATAATATACCGGGTGTTTTATTTAAAATAGGAGTTAATAAAAAAAATAGAAAAAAAAACAAAAGAAACCCACTTTAGAAGTATTCAACTGGAAAATCACCTATCTCACATCAATACACATTAAAAATGTAAGAAAAATGTAAAGTTTAAAAAAAATCGTTAGAGCCGTTTTTGAAAAAATCGAAAAAAACTGAAAAATCACAAGAGTAAACACCTACTTCCGGTTATGCGATTTTCTTCAGAAGCTTGCTGTCTCATCTACATAGTACACAAAACTTATATATGAAGTTTCAATGCCATACCTCTTTTCGTTTTTGAGATATTCTGTTCACAGACACACAGACACACAGACAGACACACAGACAGACAGACAGACAGACAGACCAATGAAAAAAAATATGTTTTTTGGGATCAGGGGACTCTAAAACGTGAAGATCTGTTGAAAACTCAATTTCGAATTTTTGGGGTGAATCCAATACTTCCTTTATAGTAGTAAAAGGAAGTAAAAATACAATTTATCTAACTCCATCAGCGTCTTAGGGCAACCAAGTTTGAATTGTTAGGTTCCAAAAAATCGGATGTGACACCGTAATGTACGGAATAGCTTTATATTAATAATTTACCAATTCTACTAGCACAAATAATGCTGCTAACACTCACAGTTCGCTTTGGCTGCTTTTTGAGCTTCCTATTAATTGAATATGGCACCTAATAAGCTCCTGAAGCCATTATTTTAACTAAATTAATTTAGAAATGAGAGCAAGGAAACTTGCATAATTTATAGTAAATAAAAAATACAATTTATTTAACTCCATCGGCGTCTTAGGGCAACCAAGTTTGAATTGTTAGGTTCCAAAAAATCGGATGTGACACCGTAATGTACGAAATAGCTTTATATTAATAATTTACCAATTCTACTAGCACAAATAATGCTGCTAACACTCACAGTTCGCTTTGGCTGCTTTTTGAGCTTCCTATTAATTGAATATGGCACCTAGTAAGCTCCGCAAGCCATTATTTTAACTAAATTAATATAGAAATGAGAGCAAGGAAACTTGCATAATTTATAGTAAATAAAAAATACAATTTATTTAACTCCATCGGCGTCTTAGGGCAACCAAGTTTGAATTGTTAGGTTCCAAAAAATCGGATGTGACACCGTAATGTACGGAATAGCTTTATATTAATAATGTGACAATTCTACTAACAAAACAATTGCTGCTAACACTCACCGTTCGCTTTGGCTGCTTTTTGAGCTTCCTATTAATTGAATATGGCACCTAGTAAGCTCCGCAAGCCATTATTTTAACTAAATTAATATAGAAATGAGAGCAAGGAAACTTGCATAATTTACAGTAAATAAAAAATACTATTTATCTAACTTCATCGGCGTCTTAGGGCAACCAAGTTTGAATTGTTAGGTTCCAAAAAATCGGATGTGACACCGTAATGTACGGAATAGCTTTATATTAATAATTTACCAATTCTACTAGCACAAATAATGCTGCTAACACTCACAGTTCGCTTTGGCTGCTTTTTGAGCTTCCTATTAATTGAATATGGCACCTAATAAGCTCCTGAAGCCATTATTTTAACTAAATTAATTTAGAAATGAGAGCAAGGAAACTTGCATAATTTATAGTAAATAAAAAATACAATTTAGTTAACTCCATCGGCGTCTTAGGGCATCCAAGTTTGAATTGTTAGGTTCCAAAAAATCGGATGTGACACCGTAATGTACGGAATAGCTTTATATTAGTAATGTGACAATTCTACTAACAAAACAAATGCTGCTAACACTCACCGTTCGTTTTGGCTGCTTTTTGAGCTTCCTATTAATTGAATATGGCATATAGTAAGCTCCGGAAGCCATTATTTTAACTAAATTAATATAGAAATGAGAGCAAGGAAACTTGCATAATTTACAGTAAATAAAAAATACTATTTATCTAACTTCATCGGCGTCTTAGGGCAACCAAGTTTGAATTGTTAGGTTCCAAAAATTCGAATGTGACACCGTAATGTACGGAATAGCTTTCTATTAATAATGTGACAATTCTACTAACAAAACAATTGCTGCTAACACTCACCGTTCGCTTTGGCTGCTTTTTGAGCTTCCTATTAATTGAATATGGCACCTAATAAGCTCCTGAAGCCATTATTTTAACTAAATTAATTTAGAAATGAGAGCAAGGAAACTTGCATAATTTATAGTAAATAAAAAATACAATTTATTTAACTCCATCGGCGTCTTAGGGCAACCAAGTTTATTGTTAGGTTCCAAAAAATCGGATGTGACACCGTAATGTACGGAATAGCTTTATATTAATAATGTGAAAATTCTACTAACACAACAAATGCTGCTAACACTCACCGTTCGTTTTGGCTGCTTTTTGAGCTTCCTATTAATTGAATATGGCAAATAGTAAGCTCCGGAAGCCATTATTTTAACTAAATTAATATAGAAATGAGAGCAAGGAAACTTGCATAATTTACAGTAAATAAAAAATACTATTTATCTAACTTCATCGGCGTCTTAGGGCAACCAAGTTTGAATTTTTAGGTTCCAAAAAATCGGATGTGACACCGTAATGTACGGAATTGCTTTATATTAATAATTTACCAATTCTACTAGCACAAATAAGGCTGCTAACACTCACAGTTCGCTTTGTCTGCTTTTTGAGCTTCCTATTAATTGAATATGGCACCTAGTAAGCTCCGCAAGCCATTATTTTAACTAAATTAATATAGAAATGAGAGCAAGGAAACTTGCGTAATTTATAGTAAATAAAAAATACAATTTATCTAACTCCATCAGCGTCTTAGGGCAACCAAGTTTGAATTGTTAGGTTCCAAAAAATCGGATGTGACACCGTAATGTACGGAATAGCTTTATATTAATAATTTACCAATTCTACTAGCACAAATAATGCTGCTAACACTCACAGTTCGCTTTGGCTGCTTTTTGAGCTTCCTATTAATTGAATATGGCACCTAATAAGCTCCTGAAGCCATTATTTTAACTAAATTAATTTAGAAATGAGAGCAAGGAAACTTGCATAATTTATAGTAAATAAAAAATACAATTTATTTAACTCCATCGGCGTCTTAGGGCAACCAAGTTTGAATTGTTAGGTTCCAAAAAATCGGATGTGACACCGTAATGTACGGAATAGCTTTATATTAATAATGTGACAATTCTACTAACAAAACAATTGCTGCTAACACTCACCGTTCGCTTTGGCTGCTTTTTGAGCTTCCTATTAATTGAATATGGCACCTAGTAAGCTCCGCAAGCCATTATTTTAACTAAATTAATATAGAAATGAGAGCAAGGAAACTTGCATAATTTACAGTAAATAAAAAATACTATTTATCTAACTTCATCGGCGTCTTAGGGCAACAAAGTTTGAATTGTTAGGTTCCAAAAAATCGAATGTGACACCGTAATGTACGGAATAGCTTTATATTAATAATGTGAAAATTCTACTAACACAACAAATGCTGCTAACACTCACCGTTCGTTTTGGCTGCTTTTTGAGCTTCCTATTAATTGAATATGGCAAATAGTAAGCTCCGGAAGCCATTATTTTAACTAAATTAATATAGAAATGAGAGCAAGGAAACTTGCAGAATTTACAGTAAATAAAAAATACTATTTATCTAACTTCATCGGCGTCTTAGGGCAACCAAGTTTGAATTGTTAGGTTCCAAAAATTCGAATGTGACACCGTAATGTACGGAATAGCTTTATATTAATAATGTGACAATTCTACTAACAAAACAATTGCTGCTAACACTCACCGTTCGCTTTGGCTGCTTTTTGAGCTTCCTATTAATTGAATATGGCACCTAGTAAGCTCCGGAAGCCATTATTTTAACTAAATTAATATAGAAATGAAAACAAGGAAACTTGCATAATTTATAGTAAATAAAAAATACAATTTATCTAACTCCATCGGCGTCTTAGGGCAACCAAGTTTGAATTGTTAGGTTCCAAAAATTCGAATGTGACACCGTAATGTACGGAATAGCTTTATATTAATAATGTGAAAATTCTACTAACACAACAAATGCTGCTAACACTCACCGTTCGTTTTGGCTGCTTTTTGAGCTTCCTATTAATTGAATATGGCAAATAGTAAGCTCCGGAAGCCATTATTTTAACTAAATTAATATAGAAATGAGAGCAAGGAAACTTGCATAATTTACAGTAAATAAAAAATACTATTTATCTAACTTCATCGGCGTCTTAGGGCAACCAAGTTTGAATTGTTAGGTTCCAAAAAATCGAATGTGACACCGTAATGGGCGGAATAGCTTTATATTAATAATGTGAAAATTCTACTAACACAACAAATGCTGCTAACACTCACCGTTCGTTTTGGCTGCTTTTTGAGCTTCCTATTAATTGAATATGGCACCTAGTAAGCTCCGCAAGCCATTATTTTAACTAAATTAATATAGAAATGAGAGCAAGGAAACTTGCATAATTTATAGTAAATAAAAAATACAATTTATCTAACTCCATCGGCGTCTTAGGGCAACCAAGTTTGAATTGTTAGGTTCTAACAAATCGAATGTGACACCGTAATGCACGGAATAGCTTTATATTATTTATTTGCCAATTCTACTAAAACAAAAAATGCTGCTAACACTCACCGTTCGCTTTGGCTGCTTTTTGAGCTTCCTATTAATTGAATATGGCACCTAGTAAGCTCCGGAAGCCATTATTTTAACTAAATTAATACAAAAATGAAAGCAAGGAAACTTGCATAATTTATAGTTAATAAAAAATACAATTTATCTAACTCCATCGGCGTCTTAGGGCAACCAAGTTTGAATTGTTAGGTTCCAAAAAATCGGATGTGACACCGTAATGTACGGAATAACTTTATTTTAATAATTTGCCAATTCTACTAGCACAAATAATGCTGCTAACACTCACCGTTCGCTTTGGCTGCTTTTTGAGCTTCCTATTAATTGAATATGGTACCTAGTAAGCTCCGGAAGCCATTATTTTATCTAAATTAATATAGTAATGAGAGCTAGAAAACTTGCAGGATTCATAGTAAATAAACAATACAATTTAACTAATTCCATCGGCGTCTTAGGTCAACCAAGTTTGAATTGTTATGTTCCAAAAAATCGAATGTGCCCCGTAATGTACGGAATAGCTTTATATTAATTAAGTTGAAAATTCTACTAACACAACAAATGCTGCTAACACTCACCGTTTGTTTTGGATGCTTTTTGAGCTTCCTATTAATTGAATATGGCACCTAGTAAGCTCCGCAAGCCATTATTTTAACTAAATTAATATAGAAATGAGAGCAAGGAAACTTGCATAATTTACAGTAAATAAAAAATACAATTTATCTAACTCCATCGGCGTCTTAGGGCAACCAAGTTTGAATTGTTAGGTTCCAAAAATTCGAATGTGACACCGTAATGTACGGAATAGCTTTATATTAATAATGTGAAAATTCTACTAACACAACAAATGCTGCTAGCACTCACCGTTCGTTTTGGCTGCTTTTTGAGCTTCCTATTAATTGAATATGGCAAATAGTAAGCTCCGGAAGCCATTATTTTAACTAAATTAATTTAGAAATGAGAGCAAGGAAACTTGCATAATTTACAGTAAATAAAAAATACTATTTATCTAACTTCATCGGCGTCTTAGGGCAACCAAGTTTGAATTGTTAGGTTCCAAAAATTCGAATGTGACACCGTAATGTACGGAATAGCTTTATATTAATAATGTGAAAATTCTACTAACACAACAAATGCTGCTAGCACTCACCGTTCGTTTTAGCTGCTCTTTGAGCTTCCTATTAATTGAATATGGCACCTAGTAAGCTCCGGAAGCCATTATTTTATCTAAATTAATATAGTAATGAGAGCTAGAAAACTTGCAGGATTCATAGTAAATAAAAAATACAATTTAACTAATTCCATCGGCGTCTTAAGTCAACCAAGTTTGAATTGTTATGTTCCAAAAAATCGAATGTGACCCCGTAATGTACGGAATAGCTTTATATTATTAATGTGAAAATTCTACTAACACAACAAATGCTGCTAGCACTCACCGTTCGTTTTGGCTGCTTTTTGAGCTTCCTATTAATTGAATATGGCACCTAGTAAGCTCCGCAAGCCATTATTTTAACTAAATTAATATAGAAATGAGAGCAAGGAAACTTGCATAATTTACAGTAAATAAAAAATACTATTTATCTAACTTCATCGGCGTCTTAGGGCAACCAAGTTTGAATTGTTAGGTTCCAAAAAATCGAATGTGACACCGTAATGTACGGAATAGCTTTATATTAATAATGTGACAATTCTACTAACAAAACAATTGCTGCTAACACTCACCGTTCGCTTTGGCTGCTTTTTGAGCTTCCTATTAATTGAATATGGCACCTAGTAAGCTCCGGAAGCCATTATTTTAACTAAATTAATATAGAAATGAGAGCAAGGAAACTTGCATAATTTACAGTAAATAAAAAATACTATTTATCTAACTTCATCGGCGTCTTAGGGCAACCAAGTTTGAATTGTTAGGTTCCAAAAAATCGAATGTGACACCGTAATGTACGGAATAGCTTTATATTAATAATGTGAAAATTCTACTAACACAACAAATGCTGCTAACACTCACCGTTCGTTTTGGCTGCTTTTTGAGCTTCCTATTAATTGAATATGGCACCTAATAAGCTCCTGAAGCCATTATTATAACTAAATTAATATAGAAATGAGAGCAAGGAAACTTGCATAATTTACAGTAAATAAAAAATACTATTTATCTAACTTAATCGGCGTCTTAGGGCAACCAAGTTTGAATTGTTAGGTTCCAAAAATTCGAATGTGACACCGTAATGTACGGAATAGCTTTATATTAATAATGTGACAATTCTACTAACAAAACAATTGCTGCTAACACTCACCGTTCGCTTTGGCTGCTTTTTGAGCTTCCTATTAATTGAATATGGCACCTAGTAAGCTCCGGAAGCCATTATTTTAACTAAATTAATATAGAAATGAAAGCAAGGAAACTTGCATAATTTATAGTAAATAAAAAATACAATTTATCTAACTCCATCGGCGTCTTAGGGCAACCAAGTTTGAATTGTTAGGTTCCAAAAATTCGAATGTGACACCGTAATGTACGGAATAGCTTTATATTAATAATGTGAAAATTCTACTAACACAACAAATGCTGCTAACACTCACCGTTCGTTTTGGCTGCTTTTTGAGCTTCCTATTAATTGAATATGGCAAATAGTAAGCTCCGGAAGCCATTATTTTAACTAAATTAATATAGAAATGAGAGCAAGGAAACTTGCATAATTTACAGTAAATAAAAAATACTATTTATCTAACTTCATCGGCGTCTTAGGGCAACCAAGTTTGAATTGTTAGGTTCCAAAAAATCGAATGTGACACCGTAATGCGCCGAATAGCTTTATATTAATAATGTGAAAATTCTACTAACACAACAAATGCTGCTAACACTCACCGTTCGTTTTGGCTGCTTTTTGAGCTTCCTATTAATTGAATATGGCAAATAATAAGCTCCGGAAGCCATTATTTTAACTAAATTAATATAGAAATGAGAGCAAGGAAACTTGCATAATTTACAGTAAATAAAAAATACTATTTATCTAACTTCATCGGCGTCTTAGAGCAACCAAGTTTGAATTGTTAGGTTCCAAAAATTCGAATGTGACACCGTAATGTACGGAATAGCTTTATATTAATAATGTGAAAATTCTACTAACACAACAAATGCTGCTAACACTCACCGTTCGTTTTGGCTGCTTTTTGAGCTTCCTATTAATTGAATATGGCAAATAGTAAGCTCCGGAAGCCATTATTTTAACTAAATTAATTTAGAAATGAGAGCAAGGAAACTTGCATAATTTACAGTAAATAAAAAATACTATTTATCTAACTTCATCGGCGTCTTAGTGCAACCAAGTTTGAATTGTTAGGTTCCAAAAATTCGAATGTGACACCGTAATGTACGGAATAGCTTTATATTAATAATGTGACAATTCTACTAACAAAACAATTGCTGCTAACACTCACCGTTCGCTTTGGCTGCTTTTTGAGCTTCCTATTAATTGAATATGGCTCCTAGTAAGCTCCGGAAGCCATTATTTTAACTAAATTAATATAGAAATGAGAGCAAGGAAACTTGCGTAATTTATAGTAAATAAAAAATACAATTTATCTAACTCCATCAGCGTCTTAGGGCAACCAAGTTTGAATTGTTAGGTTCCAAAAAATCGGATGTGACACCGTAATGTACGGAATAGCTTTATATTAATAATTTACCAATTCTACTAGCACAAATAATGCTGCTAACACTCACAGTTCGCTTTGGCTGCTTTTTGAGCTTCCTATTAATTGAATATGGCACCTAATAAGCTCCTGAAGCCATTATTTTAACTAAATTAATTTAGAAATGAGAGCAAGGAAACTTGCATAATTTATAGTAAATAAAAAATACAATTTATTTAACTCCATCGGCGTCTTAGGGCAACCAAGTTTGAATTGTTAGGTTCCAAAAAATCGGATGTGACACCGTAATGTACGAAATAGCTTTATATTAATAATTTACCAATTCTACTAGCACAAATAATGCTGCTAACACTCACAGTTCGCTTTGGCTGCTTTTTGAGCTTCCTATTAATTGAATATGGCACCTAATAAGCTCCTGAAGCCATTATTTTAACTAAATTAATTTAGAAATGAGAGCAAGGAAACTTGCATAATTTATAGTAAATAAAAAATACAATTTATTTAACTCCATCGGCGTCTTAGGGCAACCAAGTTTGAATTGTTAGGTTCCAAAAAATCGGATGTGACACCGTAATGTACGGAATAGCTTTATATTAATAATGTGACAATTCTACTAACAAAACAATTGCTGCTAACACTCACCGTTCGCTTTGGCTGCTTTTTGAGCTTCCTATTAATTGAATATGGCACCTAGTAAGCTCCGCAAGCCATTATTTTAACTAAATTAATATAGAAATGAGAGCAAGGAAACTTGCATAATTTACAGTAAATAAAAAATACTATTTATCTAACTTCATCGGCGTCTTAGGGCAACCAAGTTTGAATTGTTAGGTTCCAAAAAATCGGATGTGACACCGTAATGTACGGAATAGCTTTATATTAATAATTTACCAATTCTACTAGCACAAATAATGCTGCTAACACTCACAGTTCGCTTTGGCTGCTTTTTGAGCTTCCTATTAATTGAATATGGCACCTAATAAGCTCCTGAAGCCATTATTTTAACTAAATTAATTTAGAAATGAGAGCAAGGAAACTTGCATAATTTATAGTAAATAAAAAATACAATTTAGTTAACTCCATCGGCGTCTTAGGGCATCCAAGTTTGAATTGTTAGGTTCCAAAAAATCGGATGTGACACCGTAATGTACGGAATAGCTTTATATTAATAATGTGACAATTCTACTAACAAAACAAATGCTGCTAACACTCACCGTTCGTTTTGGCTGCTTTTTGAGCTTCCTATTAATTGAATATGCAAATAGTAAGCTCCGGAAGCCATTATTTTAACTAAATTAATATAGAAATGAGAGCAAGGAAACTTGCATAATTTACAGTAAATAAAAAATACTATTTATCTAACTTCATCGGCGTCTTAGGGCAACCAAGTTTGAATTGTTAGGTTCCAAAAATTCGAATGTGACACCGTAATGTACGGAATAGCTTTCTATTAATAATGTGACAATTCTACTAACAAAACAATTGCTGCTAACACTCACCGTTCGCTTTGGCTGCTTTTTGAGCTTCCTATTAATTGAATATGGCACCTAATAAGCTCCTGAAGCCATTATTTTAACTAAATTAATTTAGAAATGAGAGCAAGGAAACTTGCATAATTTATAGTAAATAAAAAATACAATTTATTTAACTCCATCGGCGTCTTAGGGCAACCAAGTTTATTGTTAGGTTCCAAAAAATCGGATGTGACACCGTAATGTACGGAATAGCTTTATATTAATAATGTGAAAATTCTACTAACACAACAAATGCTGCTAACACTCACCGTTCGTTTTGGCTGCTTTTTGAGCTTCCTATTAATTGAATATGGCAAATAGTAAGCTCCGGAAGCCATTATTTTAACTAAATTAATATAGAAATGAGAGCAAGGAAACTTGCATAATTTACAGTAAATAAAAAATACTATTTATCTAACTTCATCGGCGTCTTAGGGCAACCAAGTTTGAATTTTTAGGTTCCAAAAAATCGGATGTGACACCGTAATGTACGGAATTGCTTTATATTAATAATTTACCAATTCTACTAGCACAAATAAGGCTGCTAACACTCACAGTTCGCTTTGTCTGCTTTTTGAGCTTCCTATTAATTGAATATGGCACCTAGTAAGCTCCGCAAGCCATTATTTTAACTAAATTAATATAGAAATGAGAGCAAGGAAACTTGCGTAATTTATAGTAAATAAAAAATACAATTTATCTAACTCCATCAGCGTCTTAGGGCAACCAAGTTTGAATTGTTAGGTTCCAAAAAATCGGATGTGACACCGTAATGTACGGAATAGCTTTATATTAATAATTTACCAATTCTACTAGCACAAATAATGCTGCTAACACTCACAGTTCGCTTTGGCTGCTTTTTGAGCTTCCTATTAATTGAATATGGCACCTAATAAGCTCCTGAAGCCATTATTTTAACTAAATTAATTTAGAAATGAGAACAAGGAAACTTGCATAATTTATAGTAAATAAAAAATACAATTTATTTAACTCCATCGGCGTCTTAGGGCAACCAAGTTTGAATTGTTAGGTTCCAAAAAATCGGATGTGACACCGTAATGTACGGAATAGCTTTATATTAATAATGTGACAATTCTACTAACAAAACAATTGCTGCTAACACTCACCGTTCGCTTTGGCTGCTTTTTGAGCTTCCTATTAATTGAATATGGCACCTAGTAAGCTCCGCAAGCCATTATTTTAACTAAATTAATATAGAAATGAGAGCAAGGAAACTTGCATAATTTACAGTAAATAAAAAATACTATTTATCTAACTTCATCGGCGTCTTAGGGCAACCAAGTTTGAATTGTTAGGTTCCAAAAAATCGAATGTGACACCGTAATGTACGGAATAGCTTTATATTAATAATGTGAAAATTCTACTAACACAACAAATGCTGCTAACACTCACCGTTCGTTTTGGCTGCTTTTTGAGCTTCCTATTAATTGAATATGGCAAATAGTAAGCTCCGGAAGCCATTATTTTAACTAAATTAATATAGAAATGAGAGCAAGGAAACTTGCAGAATTTACAGTAAATAAAAAATACTATTTATCTAACTTCATCGGCGTCTTAGGGCAACCAAGTTTGAATTGTTAGGTTCCAAAAATTCGAATGTGACACCGTAATGTACGGAATAGCTTTATATTAATAATGTGACAATTCTACTAACAAAACAATTGCTGCTAACACTCACCGTTCGCTTTGGCTGCTTTTTGAGCTTCCTATTAATTGAATATGGCACCTAGTAAGCTCCGGAAGCCATTATTTTAACTAAATTAATATAGAAATGAAAACAAGGAAACTTGCATAATTTATAGTAAATAAAAAATACAATTTATCTAACTCCATCGGCGTCTTAGGGCAACCAAGTTTGAATTGTTAGGTTCCAAAAATTCGAATGTGACACCGTAATGTACGGAATAGCTTTATATTAATAATGTGAAAATTCTACTAACACAACAAATGCTGCTAACACTCACCGTTCGTTTTGGCTGCTTTTTGAGCTTCCTATTAATTGAATATGGCAAATAGTAAGCTCCGGAAGCCATTATTTTAACTAAATTAATATAGAAATGAGAGCAAGGAAACTTGCATAATTTACAGTAAATAAAAAATACTATTTATCTAACTTCATCGGCGTCTTAGGGCAACCAAGTTTGAATTGTTAGGTTCCAAAAAATCGAATGTGACACCGTAATGCGCGGAATAGCTTTATATTAATAATGTGAAAATTCTACTAACACAACAAATGCTGCTAACACTCACCGTTCGTTTTGGCTGCTTTTTGAGCTTCCTATTAATTGAATATGGCACCTAGTAAGCTCCGCAAGCCATTATTTTAACTAAATTAATATAGAAATGAGAGCAAGGAAACTTGCATAATTTACAGTAAATAAAAAATACCATTTATCTAACTTCATCGGCGTCTTAGGGCAACCAAGTTTGAATTGTTAGGTTCCAAAAATTCGAATGTGACACCGTAATGTACGGAATAGCTTTATATTAATAATGTGAAAATTCTACTAACACAACAAATGCTGCTAACACTCACCGTTCGTTTTGGCTGCTTTTTGAGCTTCCTATTAATTGAATATGGCAAATAGTAAGCTCCGGAAGCCATTATTTTAACTAAATTAATATAGAAATGAGAGCAAGGAAACTTGCATAATTTACAGTAAATAAAAAATACTATTTATCTAACTTCATCGGCGTCTTAGAGCAACCAAGTTTGAATTGTTAGGTTCCAAAAATTCGAATGTGACACCGTAATGTACGGAATAGCTTTATATTAATAATGTGAAAATTCTACTAACACAACAAATGCTGCTAACACTCACCGTTCGTTTTGGCTGCTTTTTGAGCTTCCTATTAATTGAATATGGCAAATAGTAAGCTCCGGAAGCCATTATTTTAACTAAATTAATATAGAAATGAGAGCAAGGAAACTTGCATAATTTATAGTAAATAAAAAATACAATTTATCTAACTCCATCAGCGTCTTAGGGCAACCAAGTTTGAATTGTTAGGTTCCAAAAAATCAGATGTGACACCGTAATGTACGGAATAGCTTTATATTAATAATTTACCAATTCTACTAGCACAAATAATGCTGCTAACACTCACAGTTCGCTTTGGCTGCTTTTTGAGCTTCCTATTAATTGAATATGGCACCTAATAAGCTCCTGAAGCCATTATTTTAACTAAATTAATTTAGAAATGAGAGCAAGGAAACTTGCATAATTTATAGTAAATAAAAAATACAATTTATTTAACTCCATCGGCGTCTTAGGGCAACCAAGTTTGAATTGTTAGGTTCCAAAAAATCGGATGTGACACCGTAATGTACGAAATAGCTTTATATTAATAATTTACCAATTCTACTAGCACAAATAATGCTGCTAACACTCACAGTTCGCTTTGGCTGCTTTTTGAGCTTCCTATTAATTGAATATGGCACCTAATAAGCTCCTGAAGCCATTATTTCAACTAAATTAATATAGAAATGAGAGCAAGGAAACTTGCATAATTTATAGTGAATAAAAAATACAATTTATCTAACTCCATCGGCGTCTTAGGGCAACCAAGTTTGAATTGTTAGGTTCCAAAAAATCGAATGTGACACCGTAATGCACGGAATAGCTTTATATTAATAATGTGACAATTCTACTAACACAACAAATGCAGCTAACACTCACGGATCCCTTTGGCTGCTTTTTGAGCTTTCTATTAATTGAATATGGCACCTAGTAAGCTCCGGAAGCCATTATTTTAACTAAATTAATATAGAAATGAAAGCAAGGAAACTTGCATAATTTATAGTAAATAAAAAATACAATTTATCTAACTCCATCGGCGTCTTAGGGCAACCAAGTTTGAATTGTTAGGTTCTAACAAATCGAATGTGACACCGTAAAGCACGGAATAGCTTTATATTATTCATTTACCAATTCTACTAACACAATTAATGCTGCTAACACTCACCGTTCGCTTTGTCTGCTTTTTGAGCTTCCTATTAA
The DNA here is from genome assembly GCA_940337035.1 of Agriotes lineatus. Taxonomy (NCBI): domain Eukaryota; kingdom Metazoa; phylum Arthropoda; class Insecta; order Coleoptera; family Elateridae; genus Agriotes; species Agriotes lineatus. Next base: position 172,490,930 of record OW679197.1, on the reverse strand, counting down.
TTGAATATGGCACCTAGTAAGCTCCGGAAGCCATTATTTTAACTAAATTAATATAGAAATGAGAAGAATGAAACTTGCATAATTTATAGTATATACAAAATACAATTTATCTAACTCCATCGACGTCTTAGGGCAACCAAGTTTGAATTGTTAGTTTCCAAAAAATGGGATGTGGCACCGTAATGTATGGAATAGCTTTATATTAATAATTTTCCAATTCTACTAACACAAATAATGCTGCTAACACTCACCGTTTACTTTGGCTGCTTTTTGTTCTTCCCATTAATTGAATATGGCACCTAGTAAGCTCCGGAAGCCATTATTTTAACTAAATTAATAGAGAAATGAAAGCAAGGAAACTTGCATAATTTATAGTAAATAAAAAATACAATTTATCTAACTCCATCGGCGTCTTAGGGCAACCAAGTTTGAATTGTTAGGTTCTAACAAATCGAATGTGACACCGTAATGCACGGAATAGCTTTATATTATTCATTTGCCAATTCTACTAACACAAAAAATGCTGCTAACACTCATAGTTCGCTTTGGCTGCTTTTTGAGCTTCCTATTAATTGAATATGGCACCTAGTAAGTTCCGGAAGCCATTATTTTAACTAAATTAATACAGAAATGAAAGCAAGGAAACATGCATAATTTATAGTAAATAAAAAATACAATTTATCTAACTCCATCGGCGTCTTAGGGCAACCAAGTTTGAATTGTTAGGTTCTAACAAATCGAATGTGACACCGTAATGCACGGAATAGCTTTATATTAATAATTTGCCAATTCTACTAACACAAATAGTGTTGCTAACACTCACAGTTCGCTTTGGCTGCTTTTTGAGCTTCCTATTAATTGAATACGGCACCTAATAAGCTCCTGAAGCCATTATTTTGACTAAATTAATATAGAAATGAGAGCAAGGAAACTTGCATAATTTATAGTAAATAAAAAATACAATTTACCTAACTCCATCGGCGTCTTAGGGCAACCAAGTTTGAATTGTTAGGATCCAAAAAATCGGATGTGACACCGTAATGTACGGAATAACTTTATTTTAATAATTTGCCAATTCTACTAACACAAATAACGCAGCTAACACTCACCGTTCGTTTTGGCTGCTTTTTGAGCTTCCTATTAATTGAATATGGCACTTAGTAAGCTCAGGAAGCCATTATTTTAACTAAATTAATATAGAAATGAGAGCAAGGAAACTTGCATAATTTACAGTAAATAAAAAGAACTATTTATCTAACTTCATCGGCGTCTTAGGGCAACCAAGTTTGAATTGTTAGCTTCCAAAAATCGGATGTGGCACCGTAATGTATGGAATAGCTTTATATTAATAATGTGACAATTCTACTAACACAAAAAATGCTGCTAACACTCACCGTTCGCTTTGGCTGCTTTTTGAGCTTCCTATAAATTGAATATGGCACCTAGTAAGCTCCGGAAGCCATTATTTTAACTAAATTAATTTATAAATGAGAGCAAGGAAATTTGCATAATTTATAATAAATAAAAAATACAATTTATCTAACTCCATCGGCGTCTTAGGGCAACCAAGTTTGAATTGTTAGGTTCCAAAAAATCGAATGTGACACCGTAATGTACGGAATAGCTTTATATTAATAATGTGAAAATTCTACTAACACAACAAATGCTGCTAACACTCACCGTTCGTTTTGGCTGCTTTTTGAGCTTCCTATTAATTGAATATGGCACCTAGTAAGCTCCGGAAGCCATTATTTTAACTAAATTAATATAGAAATGAGAGCAAGGAAACTTGCATAATTTACAGTAAATAAAAAATACTATTTATCTAACTTCATCGGCGTCTTAGGGCAACCAAGTTGGAATTGTTAGGTTCCAAAAAATCGAATGTGACACCGTAATGCGCGGAATAGCTTTATATTAATAATGTGACAATTCTACTAACAAAACAATTGTTGCTAACACTCACCGTTCGCTTTGGCTGATTTTTGAGCTTCCTATTAATTGAATATGGCACCTAGTAAGCTCCGGAAGCATTTATTTTAACTACATTAATATAGAAATGAAAGCAAGGAAACTTGCGTAATTTATAGTAAATAAAAAATACAATTTATCTAACTCCATCAGCGTCTTAGGGCAACCAAGTTTGAATTGTTAGGTTCCAAAAAATCGGATGTGACACCGTAATGTACGGAATAGCTTTATATTAATAATTTACCAATTCTACTAGCACAAATAATGCTGCTAACACTCACAGTTCGCTTTGGGTGCTTTTTGAGCTTCCTATTAATTGAATATGGCACCTAATAAGCTCCTGAAGCCATTATTTTAACTAAATTAATATAGAAATGAGAGCAAGGAAACTTGCATAATTTATAGTAAATAAAAAATACAATTTATCTAACTCCATCGGCGTCTTAGGGCAACCAAGTTTGAATTGTTAGGTTCCAAAAAATCGAATGTGACACCGTAATGCACGGAATAGCTTTATATTAATAATGTGACAATTCTACTAACACAACAAATGCAGCTAACACTCACCGATCCCTTTGGCTGCTTTTTGAGCTTCCTATTAATTGAATATGGCACCTAGTAAGCTCCGGAAGCCATTATTTTAACTAAATTAATATAGAAATGAGAAGAATGAAACTTGTATAATTTATAGTATATACAAAATACAATTTATCTAACTCCATCGACGTCTTAGGGCAACCAAGTTTGAATTGTTAGTTTCCAAAAAATGGGATGTGGCACCGTAATGTATGGAATAGCTTTATATTAATAATTTTCCAATTCTACTAACACAAATAATGCTGCTAACACTCACCGTTCACTTTGGCTGCTTTTTGTTTTTCCCATTAATTGAATATGGCACCTAGTAAGCTCCGCAAGCCATTATTTTAACTAAATTAATATAGAAATGAGAGCAAGAAAACTTGCATAATTTACAGTAAATAAACAATACTATTTATCTAACTTCATCGGCGTCTTAGGACAACCAAGTTTGAATTGTTAGGTTCCAAAAATTCGAATGTGACACCGTAATGTACGGAATAGCTTTATATTAATAATGTGAAAATTCTACTAACACAACAAATGCTGCTAGCACTCACCGTTCGTTTTGGCTGCTTTTTGAGCTTCCTATTAATTGAATATGGCAAATAGTAAGCTCCGGAAGCCATTATTTTAACTAAATTAATATAGAAATGAGAGCAAGGAAACTTGCATAATTTACAGTAAATAAAAAATACTATTTATCTAACTTCTTCGGCGTCTTAGGGCAACCAAGTTTGAATTGTTAGGTTCCAAAAATTCGAATGTGACACCGTAATGTACGGAATAGCTTTATATTAATAATGTGAAAATTCTACTAACACAACAAATGCTGCTAGCACTCACCGTTCGTTTTGGCTGCTTTTTGAGCTTCCTATTAATTGAATATGGCACCTAGTAAGCTCCGGAAGCCATTATTTTAACTAAATTAATATAGAAATGAGAGCAAGGAAACTTGCATAATTTATAGAAAATAAAAAATACAATTTATTTAACTCCATCGGCGTCTTAGAGCAACCAAGTTTGAATTGTTAGGTTCCAAAAAATCGGATGTGACACCGTAATGTACGAAATAGCTTTATATTAATAATTTACCAATTCTACTAGCACAAATAATGCTGCTAACACTCACAGTTCGCTTTGGGTGCTTTTTGAGCTTCCTATTAATTGAATATGGCACCTAATAAGCTCCTGAAGCCATTATTTTAACTAAATTAATATAGAAATGAGAGCAAGGAAACTTGCATAATTTATAGTAAATAAAAAATACAATTTATCTAACTCCATCGGCGTCTTAGGGCAACCAAGTTTGAATTGTTAGGTTCCAAAAAATCGAATGTGACACCGTAATGCACGGAATAGCTTTATATTAATAATGTGACAATTCTACTAACACAACAAATGCAGCTAACACTCACCGATCCCTTTGGCTGCTTTTTGAGCTTCCTATTAATTGAATATGGCACCTAGTAAGCTCCGGAAGCCATTATTTTAACTAAATTAATATAGAAATGAGAAGAATGAAACTTGTATAATTTATAGTATATACAAAATACAATTTATCTAACTCCATCGACGTCTTAGGGCAACCAAGTTTGAATTGTTAGTTTCCAAAAAATGGGATGTGGCACCGTAATGTATGGAATAGCTTTATATTAATAATTTTCCAATTCTACTAACACAAATAATGCTGCTAACACTCACCGTTCACTTTGGCTGCTTTTTGTTTTTCCCATTAATTGAATATGGCACCTAGTAAGCTCCGCAAGCCATTATTTTAACTAAATTAATATAGAAATGAGAGCAAGAAAACTTGCATAATTTACAGTAAATAAACAATACTATTTATCTAACTTCATCGGCGTCTTAGGACAACCAAGTTTGAATTGTTAGGTTCCAAAAATTCGAATGTGACACCGTAATGTACGGAATAGCTTTATATTAATAATGTGAAAATTCTACTAACACAACAAATGCTGCTAGCACTCACCGTTCGTTTTGGCTGCTTTTTGAGCTTCCTATTAATTGAATATGGCAAATAGTAAGCTCCGGAAGCCATTATTTTAACTAAATTAATATAGAAATGAGAGCAAGGAAACTTGCATAATTTACAGTAAATAAAAAATACTATTTATCTAACTTCTTCGGCGTCTTAGGGCAACCAAGTTTGAATTGTTAGGTTCCAAAAATTCGAATGTGACACCGTAATGTACGGAATAGCTTTATATTAATAATGTGAAAATTCTACTAACACAACAAATGCTGCTAGCACTCACCGTTCGTTTTGGCTGCTTTTTGAGCTTCCTATTAATTGAATATGGCACCTAGTAAGCTCCGGAAGCCATTATTTTATCTAAATTAATATAGTAATGAGAGCTAGAAAACTTGCAGGATTCATAGTAAATAAAAAATACAATTTAACTAATTCCATCGGCGTCTTAAGTCAACCAAGTTTGAATTGTTATGTTCCAAAAAATCGAATGTGACCCCGTAATGTACGGAATAGCTTTATATTAATAATGTGAAAATTCTACTAACACAACAAATGCTGCTAGCACTCACCGTTCGTTTTGGCTGCTTTTTGAGCTTCCTATTAATTGAATATGGCACCTAGTAAGCTCCGGAAGCCATTATTATATCTAAATTAATATAGTAATGAGAGCTAGAAAACTTGCAGGATTCATAGTAAATAAAAAATACAATTTAACTAATTCCATCGGCGTCTTAAGTCAACCAAGTTTGAATTGTTATGTTCCAAAAAATCGAATGTGACCCCGTAATGTACGGAATAGCTTTATATTAATAATGTGAAAATTCTACTAACACAACAAATGCTGCTAGCACTCACCGTTCGTTTTGGCTGCTTTTTGAGCTTCCTATTAATTGAATATGGCACCTAGTAAGCTCCGCAAGCCATTATTTTAACTAAATTAATATAGAAATGAGAGCAAGGAAACTTGCATAATTTACAGTAAATAAAAAATACTATTTATCTAACTTCATCGGCGTCTTAGGGCAACCAAGTTTGAATTGTTAGGTTCCAAAAAATCGAATGTGACACCGTAATGTACGGAATAGCTTTATATTAATAATGTGAAAATTCTACTAACACAACAAATGCTGCTAACACTCACCGTTCGTTTTGGCTGCTTTTTGAGCTTCCTATTAATTGAATATGGCAAATAGTAAGCTCCGGAAGCCATTATTTTAACTAAATTAATATAGAAATGAGAGCAAGGAAACTTGCATAATTTACAGTAAATAAAAAATACTATTTATCTAACTTCATCGGCGTCTTAGGCAACCAAGTTTGAATTGTTAGGTTCCAAAAATTCGAATGTGACACCGTAATGTACGGAATAGCTTTATATTAATAATGTGACAATTCTACTAACAAAACAATTGCTGCTAACACTCACCGTTCGCTTTGGCTGCTTTTTGAGCTTCCTATTAATTGAATATGGCACCTAGTAAGCTCCGGAAGCCATTATTTTAACTAAATTAATATAGAAATGAAAGCAAGGAAACTTGCATAATTTATAGTAAATAAAAAATACAATTTATCTAACTCCATCGGCGTCTTAGGGCAACCAAGTTTGAATTGTTAGGTTCCAAAAATTCGAATGTGACACCGTAATGTACGGAATAGCTTTATATTAATAATGTGAAAATTCTACTAACACAACAAATGCTGCTAACACTCGCCGTTCGTTTTGGCTGCTTTTTGAGCTTCCTATTAATTGAATATGGCAAATAGTAAGCTCCGGAAGCCATTATTTTAACTAAATTAATATAGAAATGAGAGCAAGGAAACTTGCATAATTTACAGTAAATAAAAAATACTATTTATCTAACTTCATCGGCGTCTTAGGGCAACCAAGTTTGAATTGTTAGGTTCCAAAAAATCGAATGTGACACCGTAATGCGCGGAATAGCTTTATATTAATAATGTGAAAATTCTACTAACACAACAAATGCTGCTAACACTCGCCGTTCGTTTTGGCTGCTTTTTGAGCTTCCTATTAATTGAATATGGCAAATAGTAAGCTCCGGAAGCCATTATTTTAACTAAATTAATATAGAAATGAGAGCAAGGAAACTTGCATAATTTACAGTAAATAAAAAATACTATTTATCTAACTTCATCGGCGTCTTAGGGCAACCAAGTTTGAATTGTTAGGTTCCAAAAATTCGAATGTGACACCGTAATGTACGGAATAGCTTTATATTAATAATGTGAAAATTCTACTAACACAACAAATGCTGCTAACACTCACCGTTCGTTTTGGCTGCTTTTTGAGCTTCCTATTAATTGAATATGGCACCTAGTAAGCTCCGGAAGCCATTATTTTAACTAAATTAATATAGAAATGAGATGAATGAAACTTGCATAATTTATAGTATATACAAAATACAATTTATCTAACTCCATCGACGTCTTAGGGCAACCAAGTTTGAATTGTTAGTTTCCAAAAAATGGGATGTGGCACCGTAATGTATGGAATAGCTTTATATTAATAATTTTCCAATTCTACTAACACAAATAATGCTGCTAACACTCACCGTTCACTTTGGCTGCTTTTTGTTTTTCCCATTAATTGAATATGGCACCTAGTAAGCTCCGCAAGCCATTATTTTAACTAAATTAATATAGAAATGAGAGCAAGAAAACTTGCATAATTTACAGTAAATAAAAAATACTATTTATCTAACTTCATCGGCGTCTTAGGGCAACCAAGTTTGAATTGTTAGGTTCCAAAAATTCGAATGTGAAACCGTAATGTACGGAATAGCTTTATATTAATAATGTGAAAATTCTACTAACACAACAAATGCTGCTAGCACTCACCGTTCGTTTTGGCTGCTTTTTTAGCTTCCTATTAATTGAATATGGCAAATAGTAAGCTCCGGAAGCCATTATTTTAACTAAATTAATATAGAAATGAGAGCAAGGAAACTTGCATAATTTACAGTAAATAAAAAATACTATTTATCTAACTTCTTCGGCGTCTTAGGGCAACCAAGTTTGAATTGTTAGGTTCCAAAAATTCGAATGTGACACCGTAATGTACGGAATAGCTTTATATTAATAATGTGAAAATTCTACTAACACAACAAATGCTGCTAGCACTCACCGTTCGTTTTGGCTGCTTTTTGAGCTTCCTATTAATTGAATATGGCACCTAGTAAGCTCCGGAAGCCATTATTATATCTAAATTAATATAGTAATGAGAGCTAGAAAACTTGCAGGATTCATAGTAAATAAAAAATACAATTTAACTAATTCCATCGGCGTCTTAAGTCAACCAAGTTTGAATTGTTATGTTCCAAAAAATCGAATGTGACCCCGTAATGTACGGAATAGCTTTATATTAATAATGTGAAAATTCTACTAACACAACAAATGCTGCTAACACTCACCGTTCGTTTTGGCTGCTTTTTGAGCTTCCTATTAATTGAATATGGCACCTAGTAAGCTCCGCAAGCCATTATTTTAACTAAATTAATATAGAAATGAGAGCAAGGAAACTTGCATAATTTACAGTAAATAAAAAATACTATTTATCTAACTTCATCGGCGTCTTAGGGCAACCAAGTTTGAATTGTTAGGTTCCAAAAAATCGAATGTGACACCGTAATGTACGGAATAGCTTTATATTAATAATGTGAAAATTCTACTAACACAACAAATGCTGCTAACACTCACCGTTCGTTTTGGCTGCTTTTTGAGCTTCCTATTAATTGAATATGGCAAATAGTAAGCTCCGGAAGCCATTATTTTAACTAAATTAATATAGAATTGAGAGCAAGGAAACTTGCATAATTTACAGTAAATAAAAAATACTATTTATCTAACTTCATCGGCGTCTTAGGCAACCAAGTTTGAATTGTTAGGTTCCAAAAATTTGAATGTGACACCGTAATGTACGGAATAGCTTTATATTAATAATGTGACAATTCTACTAACAAAACAATTGCTGCTAACACTCACCGTTCGCTTTGGCTGCTTTTTGAGCTTCCTATTAATTGAATATGGCACCTAGTAAGCTCCGGAAGCCATTATTTTAACTAAATTAATATAGAAATGAAAGCAAGGAAACTTGCATAATTTATAGTAAATAAAAAATACAATTTATCTAACTCCATCGGCGTCTTAGGGCAACCAAGTTTGAATTGTTAGGTTCCAAAAATTCGAATGTGACACCGTAATGTACGGAATAGCTTTATATTAATAATGTGAAAATTCTACTAACACAACAAATGCTGCTAACACTCACCGTTCGTTTTGGCTGCTTTTTGAGCTTCCTATTAATTGAATATGGCAAATAGTAAGCTCCGGAAGCCATTATTTTAACTAAATTAATATAGAAATGAGAGCAAGGAAACTTGCATAATTTATAGAAAATAAAAAATACAATTTATTTAACTCCATCGGCGTCTTAGAGCAACCAAGTTTGAATTGTTAGGTTCCAAAAAATCGGATGTGACACCGTAATGTACGAAATAGCTTTATATTAATAATTTACCAATTCTACTAGCACAAATAATGCTGCTAACACTCACAGTTCGCTTTGGGTGCTTTTTGAGCTTCCTATTAATTGAATATGGCACCTAATAAGCTCCTGAAGCCATTATTTTAACTAAATTAATATAGAAATGAGAGCAAGGAAACTTGCATAATTTATAGTAAATAAAAAATACAATTTATCTAACTCCATCGGCGTCTTAGGGCAACCAAGTTTGAATTGTTAGGTTCCAAAAAATCGAATGTGACACCGTAATGCACGGAATAGCTTTATATTAATAATGTGACAATTCTACTAACACAACAAATGCAGCTAACACTCACCGATCCCTTTGGCTGCTTTTTGAGCTTCCTATTAATTGAATATGGCACCTAGTAAGCTCCGGAAGCCATTATTTTAACTAAATTAATATAGAAATGAGAAGAATGAAACTTGTATAATTTATAGTATATACAAAATACAATTTATCTAACTCCATCGACGTCTTAGGGCAACCAAGTTTGAATTGTTAGTTTCCAAAAAATGGGATGTGGCACCGTAATGTATGGAATAGCTTTATATTAATAATTTTCCAATTCTACTAACACAAATAATGCTGCTAACACTCACCGTTCACTTTGGCTGCTTTTTGTTTTTCCCATTAATTGAATATGGCACCTAGTAAGCTCCGCAAGCCATTATTTTAACTAAATTAATATAGAAATGAGAGCAAGAAAACTTGCATAATTTACAGTAAATAAACAATACTATTTATCTAACTTCATCGGCGTCTTAGGACAACCAAGTTTGAATTGTTAGGTTCCAAAAATTCGAATGTGACACCGTAATGTACGGAATAGCTTTATATTAATAATGTGAAAATTCTACTAACACAACAAATGCTGCTAGCACTCACCGTTCGTTTTGGCTGCTTTTTGAGCTTCCTATTAATTGAATATGGCAAATAGTAAGCTCCGGAAGCCATTATTTTAACTAAATTAATATAGAAATGAGAGCAAGGAAACTTGCATAATTTACAGTAAATAAAAAATACTATTTATCTAACTTCTTCGGCGTCTTAGGGCAACCAAGTTTGAATTGTTAGGTTCCAAAAATTCGAATGTGACACCGTAATGTACGGAATAGCTTTATATTAATAATGTGAAAATTCTACTAACACAACAAATGCTGCTAGCACTCACCGTTCGTTTTGGCTGCTTTTTGAGCTTCCTATTAATTGAATATGGCACCTAGTAAGCTCCGGAAGCCATTATTTTATCTAAATTAATATAGTAATGAGAGCTAGAAAACTTGCAGGATTCATAGTAAATAAAAAATACAATTTAACTAATTCCATCGGCGTCTTAAGTCAACCAAGTTTGAATTGTTATGTTCCAAAAAATCGAATGTGACCCCGTAATGTACGGAATAGCTTTATATTAATAATGTGAAAATTCTACTAACACAACAAATGCTGCTAGCACTCACCGTTCGTTTTGGCTGCTTTTTGAGCTTCCTATTAATTGAATATGGCACCTAGTAAGCTCCGGAAGCCATTATTATATCTAAATTAATATAGTAATGAGAGCTAGAAAACTTGCAGGATTCATAGTAAATAAAAAATACAATTTAACTAATTCCATCGGCGTCTTAAGTCAACCAAGTTTGAATTGTTATGTTCCAAAAAATCGAATGTGACCCCGTAATGTACGGAATAGCTTTATATTAATAATGTGAAAATTCTACTAACACAACAAATGCTGCTAGCACTCACCGTTCGTTTTGGCTGCTTTTTGAGCTTCCTATTAATTGAATATGGCACCTAGTAAGCTCCGCAAGCCATTATTTTAACTAAATTAATATAGAAATGAGAGCAAGGAAACTTGCATAATTTACAGTAAATAAAAAATACTATTTATCTAACTTCATCGGCGTCTTAGGGCAACCAAGTTTGAATTGTTAGGTTCCAAAAAATCGAATGTGACACCGTAATGTACGGAATAGCTTTATATTAATAATGTGAAAATTCTACTAACACAACAAATGCTGCTAACACTCACCGTTCGTTTTGGCTGCTTTTTGAGCTTCCTATTAATTGAATATGGCAAATAGTAAGCTCCGGAAGCCATTATTTTAACTAAATTAATATAGAAATGAGAGCAAGGAAACTTGCATAATTTACAGTAAATAAAAAATACTATTTATCTAACTTCATCGGCGTCTTAGGCAACCAAGTTTGAATTGTTAGGTTCCAAAAATTCGAATGTGACACCGTAATGTACGGAATAGCTTTATATTAATAATGTGACAATTCTACTAACAAAACAATTGCTGCTAACACTCACCGTTCGCTTTGGCTGCTTTTTGAGCTTCCTATTAATTGAATATGGCACCTAGTAAGCTCCGGAAGCCATTATTTTAACTAAATTAATATAGAAATGAAAGCAAGGAAACTTGCATAATTTATAGTAAATAAAAAATACAATTTATCTAACTCCATCGGCGTCTTAGGGCAACCAAGTTTGAATTGTTAGGTTCCAAAAATTCGAATGTGACACCGTAATGTACGGAATAGCTTTATATTAATAATGTGAAAATTCTACTAACACAACAAATGCTGCTAACACTCGCCGTTCGTTTTGGCTGCTTTTTGAGCTTCCTATTAATTGAATATGGCAAATAGTAAGCTCCGGAAGCCATTATTTTAACTAAATTAATATAGAAATGAGAGCAAGGAAACTTGCATAATTTACAGTAAATAAAAAATACTATTTATCTAACTTCATCGGCGTCTTAGGGCAACCAAGTTTGAATTGTTAGGTTCCAAAAAATCGAATGTGACACCGTAATGCGCGGAATAGCTTTATATTAATAATGTGAAAATTCTACTAACACAACAAATGCTGCTAACACTCGCCGTTCGTTTGGCTGCTTTTTGAGCTTCCTATTAATTGAATATGGCAAATAGTAAGCTCCGGAAGCCATTATTTTAACTAAATTAATATAGAAATGAGAGCAAGGAAACTTGCATAATTTACAGTAAATAAAAAATACTATTTATCTAACTTCATCGGCGTCTTAGGGCAACCAAGTTTGAATTGTTAGGTTCCAAAAATTCGAATGTGACACCGTAATGTACGGAATAGCTTTATATTAATAATGTGAAAATTCTACTAACACAACAAATGCTGCTAACACTCACCGTTCGTTTTGGCTGCTTTTTGAGCTTCCTATTAATTGAATATGGCACCTAGTAAGCTCCGGAAGCCATTATTTTAACTAAATTAATATAGAAATGAGATGAATGAAACTTGCATAATTTATAGTATATACAAAATACAATTTATCTAACTCCATCGACGTCTTAGGGCAACCAAGTTTGAATTGTTAGTTTCCAAAAAATGGGATGTGGCACCGTAATGTATGGAATAGCTTTATATTAATAATTTTCCAATTCTACTAACACAAATAATGCTGCTAACACTCACCGTTCACTTTGGCTGCTTTTTGTTTTTCCCATTAATTGAATATGGCACCTAGTAAGCTCCGCAAGCCATTATTTTAACTAAATTAATATAGAAATGAGAGCAAGAAAACTTGCATAATTTACAGTAAATAAAAAATACTATTTATCTAACTTCATCGGCGTCTTAGGGCAACCAAGTTTGAATTGTTAGGTTCCAAAAATTCGAATGTGAAACCGTAATGTACGGAATAGCTTTATATTAATAATGTGAAAATTCTACTAACACAACAAATGCTGCTAGCACTCACCGTTCGTTTTGGCTGCTTTTTTAGCTTCCTATTAATTGAATATGGCAAATAGTAAGCTCCGGAAGCCATTATTTTAACTAAATTAATATAGAAATGAGAGCAAGGAAACTTGCATAATTTACAGTAAATAAAAAATACTATTTATCTAACTTCTTCGGCGTCTTAGGGCAACCAAGTTTGAATTGTTAGGTTCCAAAAATTCGAATGTGACACCGTAATGTACGGAATAGCTTTATATTAATAATGTGAAAATTCTACTAACACAACAAATGCTGCTAGCACTCACCGTTCGTTTTGGCTGCTTTTTGAGCTTCCTATTAATTGAATATGGCACCTAGTAAGCTCCGGAAGCCATTATTATATCTAAATTAATATAGTAATGAGAGCTAGAAAACTTGCAGGATTCATAGTAAATAAAAAATACAATTTAACTAATTCCATCGGCGTCTTAAGTCAACCAAGTTTGAATTGTTATGTTCCAAAAAATCGAATGTGACCCCGTAATGTACGGAATAGCTTTATATTAATAATGTGAAAATTCTACTAACACAACAAATGCTGCTAACACTCACCGTTCGTTTTGGCTGCTTTTTGAGCTTCCTATTAATTGAATATGGCACCTAGTAAGCTCCGCAAGCCATTATTTTAACTAAATTAATATAGAAATGAGAGCAAGGAAACTTGCATAATTTACAGTAAATAAAAAATACTATTTATCTAACTTCATCGGCGTCTTAGGGCAACCAAGTTTGAATTGTTAGGTTCCAAAAAATCGAATGTGACACCGTAATGTACGGAATAGCTTTATATTAATAATGTGAAAATTCTACTAACACAACAAATGCTGCTAACACTCACCGTTCGTTTTGGCTGCTTTTTGAGCTTCCTATTAATTGAATATGGCAAATAGTAAGCTCCGGAAGCCATTATTTTAACTAAATTAATATAGAATTGAGAGCAAGGAAACTTGCATAATTTACAGTAAATAAAAAATACTATTTATCTAACTTCATCGGCGTCTTAGGCAACCAAGTTTGAATTGTTAGGTTCCAAAAATTTGAATGTGACACCGTAATGTACGGAATAGCTTTATATTAATAATGTGACAATTCTACTAACAAAACAATTGCTGCTAACACTCACCGTTCGCTTTGGCTGCTTTTTGAGCTTCCTATTAATTGAATATGGCACCTAGTAAGCTCCGGAAGCCATTATTTTAACTAAATTAATATAGAAATGAAAGCAAGGAAACTTGCATAATTTATAGTAAATAAAAAATACAATTTATCTAACTCCATCGGCGTCTTAGGGCAACCAAGTTTGAATTGTTAGGTTCCAAAAATTCGAATGTGACACCGTAATGTACGGAATAGCTTTATATTAATAATGTGAAAATTCTACTAACACAACAAATGCTGCTAACACTCACCGTTCGTTTTGGCTGCTTTTTGAGCTTCCTATTAATTGAATATGGCAAATAGTAAGCTCCGGAAGCCATTATTTTAACTAAATTAATATAGAAATGAGAGCAAGGAAACTTGCATAATTTACAGTAAATAAAAAATACAATTTATCTAACTTCATCGGCGTCTTAGAGCAACCAAGTTTGAATTGTTAGGTTCCAAAAATTCGAATGTGACACCGTAATGTACGGAATAGCTTTATATTAATAATGTGAAAATTCTACTAACACAACAAATGCTGCTAACACTCACCGTTCGTTTTGGCTGCTTTTTGAGCTTCCTATTAATTGAATATGGCAAATAGTAAGCTCCGGAAGCCATTATTTTAACTAAATTAATATAGAAATGAGAGCAAGGAAACTTGCATAATTTACAGTAAATAAAAAATACTATTTATCTAACTTCATCGGCGTCTTAGGGCAACCAAGTTTGAATTGTTAGGTTCCAAAAATTCGAATGTGACACCGTAATGTACGGAATAGCTTTATATTAATAATGTGACAATTCTACTAACAAAACAATTGCTGCTAACACTCACCGTTCGCTTTGGCTGCTTTTTGAGCTTCCTATTAATTGAATATGGCACCTAGTAAGCTCCGGAAGCCATTATTTTAACTAAATTAATATAGAAATGAGAGCAAGGAAACATGCGTAATTTATAGTAAATAAAAAATTCAATTTATCTAACTCCATCAGCGTCTTAGGGCAACCAAGTTTGAATTGTTAGGTTCCAAAAAATCGGATGTGACACCGTAATGTACGGAATAGCTTTATATTAATAATTTACCAATTCTACTAGCACAAATAATGCTGCTAACACTCACAGTTCGCTTTGGCTGCTTTTTGAGCTTCCTATTAATTGAATATGGCACCTAATAAGCTCCTGAAGCCATTATTTTAACTAAATTAAGTTAGAAATGAGAGCAAGGAAACTTGCATAATTTATAGTAAATAAAAAATACAATTTATTTAACTCCATCGGCGTCTTAGGGCAACCAAGTTTGAATTGTTAGGTTCCAAAAAATCGGATGTGACACCGTAATGTACGAAATAGCTTTATATTAATAATTTACCAATTCTACTAGCACAAATAATGCTGCTAACACTCACAGTTCGCTTTGGCTGCTTTTTGAGCTTCCTATTAATTGAATATGGCACCTAATAAGCTCCTGAAGCCATTATTTCAACTAAATTAATATAGAAATGAGAGCAAGGAAACTTGCATAATTTATAGTAAATAAAAAATACAATTTATCTAACTCCATCGGCGTCTTAGGGCAACCAAGTTTGAATTGTTAGGTTCCAAAAAATCGAATGTGACACCGTAATGCACGGAATAGCTTTATATTAATAATGTGACAATTCTACTAACACAACAAATGCAGCTAACACTCACGGATCCCTTTGGCTGCTTTTTGAGCTTTCTATTAATTGAATATGGCACCTAGTAAGCTCCGGAAGCCATTATTTTAACTAAATTAATATAGAAATGAAAGCAAGGAAACTTGCATAATTTATAGTAAATAAAAAATACAATTTATCTAACTCCATCGGCGTCTTAGGGCAACCAAGTTTGAATTGTTAGGTTCTAACAAATCGAATGTGACACCGTAAAGCACGGAATAGCTTTATATTATTCATTTGCCAATTCTACTAACACAATTAATGCTGCTAACACTCACCGTTCGCTTTGTCTGCTTTTTGAGCTTCCTATTAATTGAATATGGCACCTAGTAAGCTCCGGAAGCCATTATTTTAACTAAATTAATATAGAAATGAGAAGAATGAAACTTGCATAATTTATAGTATATACAAAATACAATTTATCTAACTCCATCGACGTCTTAGGGCAACCAAGTTTGAATTGTTAGTTTCCAAAAAATGGGATGTGGCACCGTAATGTATGGAATAGCTTTATATTAATAATTTTCCAATTCTACTAACACAAATAATGCTGCTAACACTCACCGTTTACTTTGGCTGCTTTTTGTTTTTCCCATTAATTGAATATGGCACCTAGTAAGCTCCGGAAGCCATTATTTTAACTAAATTAATAGAGAAATGAAAGCAAGGAAACTTGCATAATTTATAGTAAATAAAAAATACAATTTATCTAACTCCATCGGCGTCTTAGGGCAACCAAGTTTGAATTGTTAGGTTCTAACAAATCGAATGTGACACCGTAATGCACGGAATAGCTTTATATTATTCATTTGCCAATTCTACTAACACAAAAAATGCTGCTAACACTCATAGTTCGCTTTGGCTGTTTTTTGAGCTTCCTATTAATTGAATATGGCACCTAGTAAGTTCCGGAAGCCATTATTTTAACTAAATTAATACAGAAATGAAAGCAAGGAAACATGCATAATTTATAGTAAATAAAAAATACAATTTATCTAACTCCATCGGCGTCTTAGGGCAACCAAGTTTGAATTGTTAGGTTCTAACAAATCGAATGTGACACCGTAATGCACGGAATAGCTTTATATTAATAATTTGCCAATTCTACTAACACAAATAGTGTTGCTAACACTCACCGTTCGCTTTGGCTGCTTTTTGAGCTTCCTATTAATTGAATACGGCACCTAATAAGCTCCTGAAGCCATTATTTTGACTTAATTAATATAGAAATGAGAGCAAGGAAACTTGCATAATTTATAGTAAATAAAAAATACAATTTACCTAACTCCATCGGCGTCTTAGGGCAACCAAGTTTGAATTGTTAGGATCCAAAAAATCGGATGTGACACCGTAATGTACGGAATAACTTTATTTTAATAATTTGCCAATTCTACTAACACAAATAACGCAGCTAACACTCACCCTTCGTTTTGGCTGCTTTTTGAGCTTCCTATTAATTGAATATGGCACCTAGTAAGCTCCGGAAGCCATTATTTTAACTAAATTAATATAGAAATGAGAGCAAGGAAACTTGCATAATTTACAGTAAATAAAAAGAACTATTTATCTAACTTCATCGGCGTCTTAGGGCAACCAAGTTTGAATTGTTAGCTTCAAAAAATCGGATGTGGCACCGTAATGTATGGAATAGCTTTATATTAATAATGTGACAATTCTACTAACACAAAAAATGCTGCTAACACTCACCGTTCGCTTTGGCTGCTTTTTGAGCTTCCTATTAATTGAATATGGCACCTAGTAAGCTCCGGAAGCCATTATTTTAACGAAATTAATTTATAAATGAGAGCAAGGAAACTTGCATAATTTATAATAAATAAAAAATACAATTTATCTAACTCCATCGGCGTCTTAGGGCAACCAAGTTTGAATTGTTAGGTTCCAAAAAATCGAATGTGACACCGTAATGTACGGAATAGCTTTATATTAATAATGTGAAAATTCTACTAACACAACAAATGCTGCTAACACTCACCGTTCGTTTTGGCTGCTTTTTGAGCTTCCTATTAATTGAATATGGCACCTAGTAAGCTCCGGAAGCCATTATTTTAACTAAATTAATATAGAAATGAGAGCAAGGAAACTTGCATAATTTACAGTAAATAAAAAATACTATTTATCTAACTTCATCGGCGTCTTAGGGCAACCAAGTTTGAATTGTTAGGTTCCAAAAAATCGAATGTGACACCGTAATGCGCGGAATAGCTTTATATTAATAATGTGACAATTCTACTAACAAAACAATTGTTGCTAACACTCACCGTTCGCTTTGGCTGCTTTTTGAGCTTCCTATTGATTGAATATGGAACCTAGTAAGCTCCGGAAGCCATTATTTTAACTAAATTAATATAGAAATGAAAGCAAGGAAACTTGCGTAATTTATAGTAAATAAAAAATACAATTTATCTAACTCCATCAGCGTCTTAGGGCAACCAAGTTTGAATTGTTAGGTTCCAAAAAATCGGATGTGACACCGTAATGTACGGAATAGCTTTATATTAATAATTTACCAATTCTACTAGCACAAATAATGCTGCTAACACTCACAGTTCGCTTTGGCTGCTTTTTGAGCTTCCTATTAATTGAATATGGCACCTAATAAGCTCCTGAAGCCATTATTTTAACTAAATTAATATAGAAATGAGAGCAAGGAAACTTGCATAATTTATAGTAAATAAAAAATACAATTTATCTAACTCCATCGGCGTCTTAGGGCAACCAAGTTTGAATTGTTAGGTTCTAACAAATCGAATGTGACACCGTAAAGCACGGAATAGCTTTATATTATTCATTTGCCAATTCTACTAACACAAATAATGCTGCTAACACTCACCGTTCGCTTTGTCTGCTTTTTGAGCTTCCTATTAATAGAATATGGCACCTAGTAAGCTCCGGAAGCCACTATTTTAACTAAATTAATATAGAAATGAGAAGAATGAAACTTGCATAATTTATAGTATATACAAAATACAATTTATCTAACTCCATCGACGTCTTAGGGCAACCAAGTTTGAATTGTTAGTTTCCAAAAAATGGGATGTGGCACCGTAATGTATGGAATAGCTTTATATTAATAATTTTCCAATTCTACTAACACAAATAATGCTGCTAACACTCACCGTTCACTTTGGCTGCTTTTTGTTTTTCCCATTAATTGAATATGGCACCTAGTAAGCTCCGGAAGCCATTATTTTAACTAAATTAATATAGAAATGAAAGCAAGGAAACTTGCATAATTTATAGTAAATAAAAAATACAATTTATCTAACTCCATCGGCGTCTTAGGGCAACCAAGTTTGAATTGTTAGGTTTCAACAACTCGAATGTGACACCGTAATGCACGGAATAGCTTTATATTATTCATTTGCCAATTCTACTAACACAAAAAATGCTGCTAACACTCACCGTTCGCTTTGGCTGCTTTTTGAGCTTCCTATTAATTGAATATGGCACCTAGTAAGCTCCGGAAGCCATTATTTTAACTAAATTAATACAGAAATGAAAGCAAGGAAACTTGCATAATTTATAGTAAATAAAAAATACAATTTATCTAACTCCATCGGCGTCTTAGGGCAACCAAGTTTGAATTGTTAGGTTCTAACAAATCGAATGTGACACCGTAATGCACGGAATAGCTTTATATTAATAATTTGCCAATTCTACTAACACAAATAGTGCTGCTAACACTCACCGTTCGCTTTGGCTGCTTTTTGAGCTTCCTATTAATTGAATACGGCACCTAATAAGCTCCTGAAGCCATTATTTTGACTAAATTAATATAGAAATGAGAGCAAGGAAACTTGCATAATTTATAGTAAATAAAAAATACAATTTATCTAACTCCATCGGCGTCTTAGGGCAACCAAGTTTGAATTGTTAGGTTCCAAAAAATCGGATGTGACACCGTAATGTACGGAATAACTTTATTTTAATAATTTGCCAATTCTACTAACACAAATAACGCAGCTAACACTCACCGTTCGCTTTGGCTGCTTTTTGAGCTTCCTATTAATTGAATATGGCACCTAGTAAGCTCCGGAAGCCATTATTTTAACTAAATTAATTTATAAATGAGAGCAAGGAAACTTGCATAATTTATAATAAATAAAAAATACAATTTATCTAATTCCATCGGCGTCTTAGGGCAACCAAGTTTGAACTGTTAGGTTCCAAAAAATCGAATGTGACACCGTAATGTACGGAATAGCTTTATATTAATAATGTGTAAATTGTACTAACACAACAAATGCTGCTAACACTCACCGTTCGTTTTGGCTGCTTTTTGAGCTTCCTATTAATTGAATATGGCACCTAGTAAGCTCCGGAAGCCATTATTTTAACTAAATTAATACAGAAATGAAAGCAAGGAAACTTGCATAATTTATAGTAAATAAAAAATACAATTTATCTAACTCCATCGGCGTCTTAGGGCAACCAAGTTTGAATTGTTAGGTTCTAACAAATCGAATGTGACACCGTAATGCACGGAATAGCTTTATATTAATAATTTGCCAATTCTACTAACACAAATAGTGCTGCTAACACTCACCGTTCGCTTTGGCTGCTTTTTGAGCTTCCTATTAATTGAATACGGCACCTAATAAGCTCCTGAAGCCATTATTTTGACTAAATTAATATAGAAATGAGAGCAAGGAAACTTGCATAATTTATAGTAAATAAAAAATACAATTTATCTAACTCCATCGGCGTCTTAGGGCAACCAACTTTGAATTGTTAGGTTCTAAAAATCGAATGTGCCGCGCAATGTACGGAATAGCTTTATATTAACGATTTGCCAATTCTACTAACACAAAAACTGCTGCTAACAGTCACCGTTTGCTTTGGCTGCTCTTTGTGCTTCCCGTTAGTTAAATATGGCACCTAATATGCTTCTGAAGCTATTATTTTAACGAAATTAGTATAGAAATGAGAGCTAGGAAACTTGCAAGATTTATAGTAAATAAAAAATACAATTTATCTAACTCCATCGGCGTCTTAGCGCAGCCGACTTTGAATTGTTAGGTGCTAATAAAACGAATGTGACACCGCAATGTACGAAATAGCTTTATATTAACAATTTTCCAACTCTACTAGAACAAATAATGCTGCTAACACTCACCGTTCGCTTTGGCTGCTTTTTGAGCTTCCCATTAATTGAATATGGCACCTAGTACTCTCCTGAAGCCAATATTTTAACTAAAGTAATATAGAAATGAGAGCAAGGACACCTACAGGGTTTATAGTAAATAAAAAATACAATTTGTCTAACTACATCGGCGTCTTAGGGCAACCAACTTTAAATTGTTAGGTTCCAACAAATCGGATGTGACACCATAATGTACGGAATAGCTCTATATTAACAATTTGCCAATTCTACTAACACCAGTAATGCTGCTAAAAGTGACTGTTCACTTTGGCTGCTTTCTGAGCTTCATATTAATTAACTATGGCACCTAATAAGCTCCTGAAGCTATTATTTTAACTAAATTAATATAGAAAGGAGAGCTAGGAAAGTTGCAGGATTTATAGTAAATAAAAAATACAATTTATCTAACTCCATCGGCGTCTTAGGGCAACCAACTTTGAATTGTTAGGTTCTAAAAAATCGAATGAGCCGCGCAATGTACGGAATAGCTTTATATTAACGATTTGCCAATTCTACTAACACAAAAACTGCTGCTAACAGTCACCGTTTGCTTTGGCTGCGCTTTGTGCTTCCCGTTAGTTAAATATGGCACCTAATATGCTCCTGAAGCAATTATTTTAACTAAATTAACAAAGAAATGAGAACTAGGAAACTTCGAGGATTTATAGTAAATCAAAAATTCAATTTATCTAACCCCATCGGCGTCTTAGCGCAACCAACTATGAATTGTTAGGTTCTAACAAATCGAATGTGACACCGTAATGTACGGAATAGCTTTATATTAATAATGTGCCAATTCTACTAACACAAATAATGCTGCTAACACTCACCGTTCGCTTTGGCTGTTTTTTGAGATTCCCATTAATTGAATATGGCACCTAGTAAGCTCCGGACGGCATTATTTTAACTAAATTAATATAGAAATGAGAGCAAGGAAACTTGCATAATTTATAGTAAATAAAAAATACAATTTATCTAACCCCATCGGCGTCTTAGGGCAACCAAGTTTGAATTGTTAGGATCCAAAAAATCGGATGTGACACCGTAATGTACGGAACAATTTTATATTAATAATTTGCCCATTCTACTTACATAAATAATGCTGCTAAACGTCACTGTGACCTTTGGCTGCTTTTTGAGCTTCCCATTAATTGAATATGGCACCTAAGAGCTCCTGAAGCCATTATTTTAACTAAATTAATATAGAAATGAGAGCAAGCAAACTTGCATAATTTATAGTAAATAAAAAATACAATTTATCTAACTCCATCGGCGTCTTAGGTCAACCAAGTTTGAATTGTTAGGTTCCAAAAAATCGGAAATAACACCGTAATGTACGGAATAACTCTATATTAATAATTTGCCAATTCTACTAACACAAATAATGCTGCTAAAACTCACCGTTTGCTTTGGCTGCTTTTTGAGCTTTCTATTAATTGAATATGGTACCTAATAAGCTAATGTAGCCATTATTTTATCTAAATTAATATAATAATGGGAGCTAGAAAACTTGCAGGATTTATAGTAAATAAAAAATACAATTTAACTAACTCCATCGGCGTCTTAGGTCAACCAAGTTTGAATTGTTAGGTTCCAAAAAATCGAATGTGACCCCGTAATGTACGGAATAGCTTTATATTAATAATGTGAAAATTCTACTAACACAACAAATGCTGCTAACACTCACCGTTCGTTTTGGCTGCTTTTTGAGCTTCCTATTAATTGAATATGGCACCTAGTAAGCTCCGGAAGCCATTATTTTAACTAAATTAATATAGAAATGAGAGCAAGGAAACTTGCATAATTTACAGTAAATAAAAAATACTATTTATCTAACTTCATCGGCGTCTTAGGGCAACCAAGTTTGAATTGTTAGGTTCCAAAAAATCGAATGTGACACCGTAATGTACGGAATAGCTTTATATTAATAATGTGAAAATTCTACTAACACAACAAATGCTGCTAACACTCACCGTTCGTTTTGGCTGCTTTTTGAGCTTCCTATTAATTGAATATGGCACGTAGTAAGCTCCGGAAGCCATTATTTTAACTAAATTAATATAGAAATGAGAGCAAGGAAACTTGCATAATTTACAGTAAATAAAAAGTACTATTTATCTAACTTCATCGGCGTCTTAGGGCAACCAAGTTTGAATTGTTAGGTTCCAAAAAATCGAATGTGACACCGTAATGCGCGGAATAGCTTTATATTAATAATGTGACAATTCTACTAACAAAACAATTGCTGCTATCACTCACCGTTCGCTTTGGCTGCTTTTTGAGCTTCCTATTAATTGAATATGGCACCTAGTAAGCTCCGGAAGCCATTATTTTAACTAAATTAATATAGAAATGAAAGCAAGGAAACTTGCATAATTTATAGTAAATAAAAATTTCAATTTATCTAACTCCATCGGCGTCTTAGGGCAACCAAGTTTGAATTGTTAGGTTCTAACAAATCGAATGTGACACCGCAATGTACGGAATAGCTTTACATTAACGATTTGGAAATTCTACTAACACAAATATTGCTGCTAACAGCCACCGTCTGCTTTGGCTGCTTTTTGTGCTTCCCATTGATTGAATATGGCACATAATAATCTCCTGAAGCAATTATTTTAACTAAATTAACAAAGAAATGAGAACTAGGAAACTTGGAGGATTTATAGTAAATCAAAAATTCAATTTATCTAACCCCATCGGCGTCTTAGGGCAACCAACTATGAATTGTTAGGTTCTAACAAATCGAATGTGACACCGTAATGTACGGAATAGCTTTATATTAATAATGTGCCAATTCTACTAACACAAATAATGCTGCTAACACTCACCGTTCGCTCTTTGTGCTTCCCGTTAGTTAAATATGGCACCTAATATGCTCCTGAAGCTATTATTTTAAAGAAATTAGTATAGAAATGAGAGCTAGGAAACTTGCAAGATTTATAGTAAATAAAAAATACAATTTATCTAACTCCATCGGCGTCTTAGCGCAGCCGACTTTGAATTGTTAGGTGCTAACAAATCGAATGTGACACCGCAATGTACGGAATAGCTTTATATTAACAATTTTCCAGCTCTACTAGAACAAATAATGCTGCTAACACACACCGTTCGCTTTGGCTGCTTTTTGAGCTTCCCATTAATTGAATATGGCACCTAGTACTCTCCTGAAGCCAATATTTTAACTAAATTAATATAGAAATGAGAGCAAGGACACCTACAGGGTTTATAGTAAATAAAAAATACAATTTGTCTAACTACAACGGCGTCTTAGGGCAACCAACTTTAAATTGTTAGGTTCCAACAAATCGGATGTGACACCATAATGTACGGAATAGCTCTATATTAACAATTTGCCAATTCTACTAACACCAGTAATGCTGCTAAAAGTGACTGTTCACTTTGGCTGCTTTCTGAGCTTCATATTAATTAACTATGGCACCTAATAAGCTGCTGAAGCTATTATTTTAACTAAATTAATATAGAAAGGAGAGCTAGGAAAGTTGCAGGATTTATAGTAAATAAAAAATACAATTTATCTAACTCCATCGGCGTCTTAGGGCAACCAACTTTGAATTGTTAGGTGCTAACAAATCGAATGTGACACCGCAATGTACGAAATAGCTTTATATTAACAATTTTCCAACTCTACTAGAACAAATAATGCTGCTAACACACACCGTTCGCTTTGGCTGCTTTTTGAGCTTCCCATTAATTGAATATGGCACCTAGTACTCTCCTGAAGCCAATATTTTAACTAAATTAATATAGAAATGAGAGCAAGGACACCTACAGGGTTTATAGTAAATAAAAAATACAATTTGTCTAACTACAACGGCGTCTTAGGGCAACCAACTTTAAATTGTTAGGTTCCAACAAATCGGATGTGACACCATAATGTACGGAATAGCTCTATATTAACAATTTGCCAATTCTACTAACACCAGTAATGCTGCTAAAAGTGACTGTTCAGTTTGGCTGCTTTCTGAGCTTCATATTAATTAAATATGGCACCTAATAAGCTCCTGAAGCTATTATTTTAACTAAATTAATATAGAAAGGAGAGCTAGGAAAGTTGCAGGATTTATAGTAAATAAAAAATACAATTTATCTAACTCCATGGGCGTCTTAGGGCAACCAACTTTGAATTGTTAGGTTCTAAAAAATCGAATGTACCGCGCAATGTACGGAATAGCTTTATATTAACGATTTGCCAATTCTACTAACACAAAAACTGCTGCTAACAGTCACCGTTTGCTTTGGCTGCTCTTTGTGCTTCCCGTTAGATGAATATGGCACCTAATATGCTCCTGAAGCTATTATTTTAACGAAATTAGTATAGAAATGAGAGCTAGGAAACTTGCAAGATTTATAGTAATTAAAAAATACAATTTATCTAACTCCATCGGCGTCTTAGCGCAGCCAACTTTGAATTGTTAGGTGCTAACAAATCGAATGTGACACGGCAATGTACGGAATAGATTTATATTAACGATTTGCCAATTCTACTAACACAAATAATGCTGCTAAATGTCACTGTTCGCTTTGGCTGCTTCTTGAGCTTCCCATTAATTGAATATGGCACCTAATAAGCTCCTGAAGCTATTATTTTAAATAAATTAATATAGAAAGGACAGCTAGGATTGCAGGATTTATAGTAAATAAAAATACAATTTATCTAACTCCATCGGCGTTTTACAGCCACCAAATTTGAATTGCTAGGTTCTCACAAACCGAAAGTGACACCGTAAAGTACGGAATAGCTATATATTGATGATTAGCCGATTCTACTAACACAAATAATGTTGCTAATCGCCACCATTGACTCTGGCTGCATTTTGAGTTTCATATTAATTTAATACGGCACCAGATATGCTGCTGAAGCAACTATTTTTAACTAAAATAATATAGAAATGAAAGCTAGGGAACTAGTAGGATTTATATTGAATACAAAAAACAATTTATCTAACCCCATTAGCGTTTACAGCCACCACATTTGAATTACTATGTTCTCACAAACCGCAAGTGACACCGTAAAATTCGGAATAGCTTTATATTGATGATTAGCCAATTCTACTAACACAAATAATGTTGCTAATCCCCACCATTCACTCTGGCTGCATTTTGAGTTTTATATTAATTAAATACGGCACCAAATATGCTCCTGAAGCAATTATTTTTAACTAAAATAATATAGAAATGAAACCTAGGGAACTAGTAGGATTTAAATTGAATAAAAAATGCAATTTATCTAACTCCATTGGCGTTTTACAGCCACCAAATTTGAATTGCTAGGTTCTGACAATCCGAAAGTGATACCGTAAAGTACGAAATAGCTATATATTGATGATTAGCCAATTCTACTGACACAAATAATGTTTCTAATCGTCAGCGTTCGCTCTGGCTGCTTTTTGAGCTTCATATTAATTTAGTACGGCACCTAATAAGCTCCTCAAGCCATTATTTTAACTAAAATAGTGTAGAAGTGAGAGCTAGGAGACTTGTAAAATTTATATTGAATAAAAAATATAATTTATCCAACTCCATCGGCGTTTTAGAGCCCCCAAATTTGAATTGCTAGGGTCTGACAAACTGAAAGTGACACCATAAAGTACGAAATAATTATATATTGATGATTAGCCAATTCTACTGACACAAATAATGTTTCTAATCGTCAGCTTTCGCTCTGGCTGCTTTTTGAAAGAAATAAAAGCTAGGGAACTTGTAGGATTTATATTGAATAGAAAATACAATTTATCGAACTCCATCGGCGTTTTCCAGCCACCAAATTTGAATTGCTAGGTACTGACAAGCCGAAAGTGCCACCGTAAAGTACGGAATAGCTATATATTGATGATTAGCCGATTCTACTAACACAAATAATTTTGCTAATTGTCACCGTTCGCTCTGGCTGCTTTTTGAGCTCCATATTAATTTGATACGGCACATAATAATCTCCTGAAGCCATTATTTTAACTAAAATAATATAGAAATAACAGCTAGGAAACCTGTAGGATTTATATTGAATAAAAAATATAATTTATCTAACTCCATCGGCGTTTTAGAGCCCCCAAACTTGAATTTCCGGGTTCTGACAAACTGAAAGTGACAACGTAAAGTACGGAATAGGTATATATTGATGATTTGCCAATTCTACTAACACAAATAATGTTGCTAATCGTCACTGTTCGCTCTGGCTACTTTTTGAGCTACATATTAAATTAACACGGCACCTAATAAGCTCCTCAAGCCCATATTTTTACTAAAATAATATAGAAATGAGAGCTAGGAAACTTGTATGATTTATATTGAATAAAAAATACAATTTATCGAAATGCATCGGCGTTTTTGAGCCACCAAATTTGAATTGTTAGGTTCTGGCAAACCGAAAGTGTAACCGTATAGTACAGAATAGCTATACCAGTATATTGATAATTTGCCAATTCCACTAACACAAATAATGTTGCTAATCGTCACTGTTCGCTCTGGCTGAGCTTCATATTAATTTAATACGGCAGCTAATAAGCTCCTGAAACCATTATTTTAACTAAATTAGTATAGACATGAGAGCAAGGGTACTTGCAGGATTTATAGTAAATAAAAAATAAAATGTATAGAACTGAATCGGCGTTTTCTAGCCACCAACTTTGAATTACTAGGTTGTGATGGCCCGTACGTGACACCGTAAAGTACGGAATAGCTTCATATTGTTGGTTTGCCAATTCCACTAAGACAAATAATGCTGCTAAACGTCACCGTTCGCTCTGGCTGCTTTTTGAGCTTTCCATTAATTTAATACAGCAGCTAATAAGCTCCTGAAGCCATTATTTTAACTAAATTAATATAGAAATGAGTACTAGGGAACTTGCAGGATTTATAGTAAATAAAAAAGCTGCCATTTCACACCTGTTCAAACTTTTTAAAATATTCTGCTGCATTTGTTTTATGAATAGTACACATACTATTTTTTCGCCGATAATAAGAGTAATTAAACAAAATTAAGAAATACTACTCGAATATTCCCTGCCTAGACCGAGAATATTATTCCTGTAAAGTTTTACTGTAAATTACCTAGCAACGGCTGATGTAATGGAATGTTTGAATTATTCCTGCACAGTTTAATTGTAAATTACCTAACAACAGCTGATGTAATGAAATGTTTGACTTTGCTCAACAAAATGTTGTCAATAATGTGTCAGTTCTAGTACAAATTTATAAATTCGATAAATATTGCAGAATGCTTAAAATCGTTTTTTAAGGTGAGATTGATTTGGGTTCTTTAGCAGCTGGCAACATAGAATCGTAAAAGTTGCAATTTAAAAATTAAAATATTTTGTGATTTAAAAAATGTCGTACATAAGATAATTTCTACAACCTTGATCGTTTCTCAATGCCATTGAAAAGCTAAGTTTCCCTATTCATTTTTAGTTTTAATTGTTAATTGTCCCTCGAAACGTTCGATATTTAAAATTTTTAATTTTCCAGAGTGGCAAAATACCCAAAAAATATGAGTGTCGTACATAATCTGAGAGGAAAAGTAAACACAATTTCAGATGACTTTACCCTGTGCTCAAAAATCTCCAAGCTAAAAAATGCTAAAAAAAAATCTACAATACGTATGTCTATTTACTAAGCCACCTTATAGTTCGACTTATTTTTTTTCTTCTTCTATTGTGAATCTGAAATCGTAGAAACCGAACAAAAAATATGAAATTCCTCATGAGAGTTTAATATTTTACTCTGCATCTATGTATTGTTACTCGTTAAAATACCTTACAGAGGAGATTAATTAATGAAACAAAATGGTACTATAAAAAGATATATATTCTATCACAGCATAAGTTCATTTTTTCACATAATCTGCTTTAACATCCGTATGTTTCTGTAAACCCTAAATCCAATTTTCATAACCGTTAACAAAAAAAAATTTGATCTGTTTTCCGATACGAGTGTGCGGCTCTGTTTTTACCTCATCTTCTGAACCAAATCTGATTACACAGAGACCCTCCTTCAACTTACTGAAATTGCTGCTCTACTAAATTTTGTCAAATGGCAACATCCAATTACTTGCCCTTTTGGTAGCTACAGAGAGCTAGAGTTCATTTAAATATTCGAGTAAGCACAAATAAATAACAAAATACATAAATAAGTCTATTGTTCTTTTATAAATACATAAAATGTTTTTTCTAAAGATTATACAATTCATGGATATGTAATACAAATAAATCGCTTCATCCGGCCAGGTGGATAGGTAACCAATCCGACAGCAAAGTTGAGTTGAACGACGTGACTTCTGATACTGGTTTATCGATCCGCTCCAATTCGTGGCCGCATAGCGCTAAAGGCTGGAACTGAAATATTGATCTGTAACGGGACAATTAGTGTATAGTTGGAGCAAAGATATTTCGGACGCCTCAGGCTACTACTTAAAGGTTAATGAGCATGGCAGGTGGGATTATGTTGTACACACGACAATCCCTTTGTAATAGTTCACAAGCAAATACATATCCTTAAAATCGAAATGCGGCTACGGAAACGCAATGTTTGTTAGTGTTTAAAAACTTATTATTTTTATTTAACAACATTGTTAATAAAAAAAGATACAATCAAGAAAGACAAAAAATTATAGAAAATATGTATATGCAACAAATAACTACAGTTTATTGATTGATATATACAAAAAACAACAATTATGAGTACAATATATAAATTAATTTTCGTTATCGCTATCACATGGCCAATCGTCACTATCGCTGTCTCTTAAATTAATAATTAATTCTGGAATATCAATAAATTTTAAAAATTGGTCTTCAATGCCAATCACATGCCGAACACAGTTTTTCCAGCTATTTACATGAATTTTATTAACTTCTTCTTTAATTATTTCTATCATTTTCTCACTAAACTTGGGGCATTGGTTACGTTTTCGAATGTGTGTTTTTAATTCTGCCCATATCATTTCTATAGGATTCATACAACAATGATATGGTGGCAATCTTAAAACTCTATGGCCTAGTTCTGTAGCTATCGTGTCTACTACATATTTTTTAGAGAACTTCTTAATGGACAACACTTCCAGTAATTGATTCTTATTGTAAGTTTCTTGAAAATACATGTTGTTCTTGTAAAGAAAATCTGTAATTTCTGCTTTAGTAGAATTACTATTTGGCACTTTTTCAGCAAGCCTTGAGTGATAACTGGCGTTGTCCATAACGATCACACTATTAGGTGGCAAATTTGGTAACAGCTTATTTGAAAACCACGACTCAAACACATCTGAATTCATGTCTTCATGGTAGTCCAATCGACAGTCTCTTATATTTTTCGTTCACCCATCCCATCTCAGAGCCTACATGTAAAATTATAATACGTTTTCCTCTTGAAGGTGGAATGTCTAATTGGCATTTCCGAGAATTATCTGTCCATCCTTTTTGAACCACATCATGTGTGTCATACCAAGTTTCATCCAAGTAAAATATCGGTCTCTGTTCTTCCCGAAACTTTTTTATCTGTTGTAAGTATTCGCATCGCCATTTTCTAATCCGCGGAGATTCCATTATTTGTTGTCTTTTATATATCTTCTTATAGCGAAATCCCATATTTTTTAGCGATGTCCTTAATGTCGTCATTGAACAATTTATACCCATGTCACCAATGATCGTATCATGAATAGTTTTAATTGTTGGCACCACATTAGTTTTATACATGTCATAAACATGTTCATTAGGCTTTGTTAATATTTTGTGACACCCATAATCAGAACGCCGTTTACGTGGCAGCGCTTGATTTTTCGCAATTTTAAAAACCGTACTTTTTGGCACTTTAGTTAAAAACGCAGTTCTTCTCACAACATTGCTTTCTCCTTCAGAAATTAGTGCGTTGTATACATTCAAGACTATGTTTTTCGCATCGTCGGATAAAAAATGCATTGATCGCTGGCTTGGTCTCTCTCCCGCATCATCAACTTCTTCTAACTCATCACATGGAGCAGCGACTTCTTCAACTTCATCCTCAATTTCATTAGTATCCCATGGTCTCCACATATTCCACAAAATACAACACAACACAAATACTAGATGATAATTAACGTGCGTCAAAGTATAACAGCAACGTTATTATTAAATTTGGGAAGTAAAGACAAGTCAAGTGATTTATATAATTTATCTTTCATTCTAATTACTGGAAGGGATGTAGTTGTAAATACATACTTTAATGCCAATATGACGCGACGAAACATTAAATGTCGATTTCTCTTATCTAGGAATGTCATTTGAGCAAAAATAATTTATTCCTCAATCAGGGCATAATCGCATAATGTGTTTATTTACCTAGTAAAATTAATTTTGTCATTCAATATTATTAGATAATTAAATATAAATTAAGTAGA
Organism: Agriotes lineatus; assembly: GCA_940337035.1. NCBI lineage: Eukaryota > Metazoa > Arthropoda > Insecta > Coleoptera > Elateridae > Agriotes > Agriotes lineatus. The sequence continues at coordinate 172,459,682 of OW679197.1, read as the reverse complement.
AACTTCACTACAAAACGAAATAAATACCACCTTGGAAATATTCCCACCTTTGCGTATACCTGGCACGACTTAAGCGGACTAACAATAGTAAACTCATTTGCGGTTTAACTTTTAAAGCTCGCTCTGTCCGAAGTATCTTTGCGTCTACTATACAAAGAATGCAGTTTGATTTCGAACCAGTTCGAAATTTTAATGGTGGTTTTAACATTTAATACGACCTTCAGGAGTAAGTTTAGCCGGTTAAGCGGGTTTGAGTTAGTGATTCAGGTCGTAGAGAACTACTTTAGTCGGATTCACCCTCGAAGATATTTCTGGCAAAGAAGGTATCCTTTATTTTAGCAGCGTTCTGGCGGTATTACATGAGGAAACAAATAGTGCAGTCAAGTTACGATCCGAAAGACGGCCACGTTGAGAAAGGTGCACCTCACTTATACCGAATGCCCTGTCAAGAGGATCGACAGAGTCAGGAAGAGAGTTCACGACCGAGGGTTGTCTAGCGAGCTTGGGGTAAGAGGTAGGATTGTATTGCGAGGTGAAGCTTAGAAAAATACGATTAAAAGTTCCTTTTAACTGCGAGAACGGCGATGGTCTCAAATTGACAAAGCCCCGGGCTGCTTTGCAGCGAGCGGCAGTCTTTGGAGACGGCTCCTCAGGACTATTCATCTCTGGATGCTGGACTCAAGTCAAGTCGGCAGTGGTCTCATATCGGGAGTTGGCGCTGAGTCGGGCCGAAGGCATAGAACCCCCCTGAACGCAGCTTGTTTATATACTCTGTGCTACCTGCTGGGGCGCTTGAAAGGAAGAATTGTATTCTAATGATAAGGAGCGCAGGCCTACGTGCGCTATCAGGAAATTTGCATTGGAATTTGTCCATGACATCGCAAGTCAAGGTGGGACAAGTACATTAATTGCGTTTTCTAATTAATTTGCGCCATGATAACGTCACAAAGTTAGAATATGCATGAAATGTCTGGTATCTGAATGCAATAGTACACAAACAAAAAATAAAAACCTTCCAGAACAAATTTTTTAAATATCTATGGCTTAAAAAGTTATTCTAAACAATTTTAAATATTATCTCATGCAAATGATTTCAAATCCATTGTCAATAAAGGGTTCCATGGAAAAACGGGTATATCAACTGTTAATTAAGTTTACTGTCAGTTAAGCGTTGTGAAAATCCAACTAACAAGCTAAACGATTTCTAGAATATACCTAAATACTGCTGAAAAGTAGAAATAACTCGTTTAGTGGGTAAAAAATTTTGATTTCGACTATTTTTGTGATAAAATGAGGACTACTTCGATTTTAAAATTGTTTGCGTTTCTAATCGCAATAGGCTACTTGCTTTGCTGTAAAATTATTTTAAAAATGTAGACATAAGCCTTTTAAAGGGTACTATAACTAATCAAAACTTCAAATTAATTAGAAAATAAATAACAAAGATATAGAGGTATGAAGATGAAAAGTGAAACAGACTGTATATGAAATTTGTTTATCTTGTCAATGCAATGGGAAAAAGTTAGAGGTATTAAAAAACGTTTGTATAAAGAATTTGTTCTACATATTCTAATAAGTACTCTTTAGTTATAAGTACATAACTATCAGTGACAGAGCCGCCGAGTGTAGGTGTGCAGGTTGTTCACCGTGCAAGACCGGCCAATCATAGGGGGGGAGGGGGGGGGGCATTTTTATTAATTATACTTTTATGGCGTCAGGTAACATGTTCACTGTTGTTTATTTTTTAAGATTAATGCTGTATGCTAAGTGGTACTTTTGAGTGCCGATATAATGAAAAGTGATTAGGTGATCACAGTGCAGTATTTTACTTGAAAATGCAACTGTAAAACCGTTGTCAAATATAACATGGGAAAGCAGTACAGAAGCGAGAAAGCCCTTTAAAATTAAAATGCGTGAAATTTAACGAGCTCCCTTGGAATATCTAAATACATAACTAAAGATATGAAATCAAGAAGCAATATAATAATTTTCTATTAAAAATGACGTGCTTAAAATTTCTTCGCTCTATTATTATATGGTATGATATTTTAACTAAAATTAATGTCTTCCGTAAAATGATGCTAAACCCTTCATTTAATATACAAACAGGTAATAAACGTGTTGAACAAATTACAAAAGATTATATGAAAGATAAAAAATTTTGAAAGTGGGGTTAATACTGCACAGAGGATGGCAGCTATTTGGATGTAGAACCAGTTTTCTATATATTTGAGAAAAATAAATGAATGTTTAATTATGAAGCAAATGATGAACCTCTAACTGTGCGAAGAATAAGTTTAAATTACACTTATTTGTGCGACGTTGAGCAGTGATCTAATGAATGATTTAGGTTGTTAAAAAAGAATAACGAAATATTTAAAATAATCCTTAATCACACCGAACTGAAACAATAGAATGAAGAAGATATCTTAAAACAAAGATTTACTTGAAATTAAGCAAGAATAAAAATTCAAATGATTGTCAATGATGGGCAATGTCTTTTTCTTTAAAACTTTACAATGCTTAAAAAAAGATATATCCTCACGATTTGTGAATTTTATATATGAAAGCAATTTACATAATAGTATCCGAGTATTTCAGTTGTTTTAAGAATGTATTTAATAGTATCAGTGGGGTTGAATGCAAAACCACCGATGTTGATCGCCACCGATATGGATTTTCTTTCGACTCCTGACAACTGTATTGAACACTACCGCATAAAATACTATCGAGCGGCTGTACTTCCAATTTTGTATTATTTTAATATTTGTCAAGATGTGAACTACTACCGTGTGAGTTTGAATCCGATTTAAAATAACAACAGAGTGGACTACCACCGACAACAACACGGATTTACTACCGACTGAAGCAAATGTATAAAATTGGTCACCGAACCTAAACACTACCGTAAGGAGAACTACCGATTCGCTTGTATTGCAGCACAGCAAGTTGCCTAAGCGATGGGCGTTCATTACACGGCTCCTGATTACGCTGCGACGCGGCGCCCGCATTCTGAACATTCGAAGTTTCCCACGTAACAAGTGCGTCTTCAGCTGTTGATTTTCAGGCGCAACTAAAGACTAAAGTGCACCTAATCGGAATACCTGTACTATTTCTTCATTGACTATAGATGCCAAATTTCGCGACAACAGGAGCGGCGCAGGGGGTATTTAAAACCCCACAAAACGTGCAACTAAATAAGTAAATAAAATATTTTATTTAAATACATTTTATATAGATAAAATTTACAAAGTCACTCACAACATAGACATTGTTAAAGCAACAAGGACGTTAAGCAAAATGCCTATATGTGAGAATCAATTTCTGTACCAAAAAATCTTATGAAATGGATATAGTAGATGCAGTTCTAGCTACACTCATATGACAGTTAAGGCTTCGTTTTAGACAAATTACAAATGCAATTTCTGTATTTTGAGTTTCCTCTCTCTAAACTGTTACGGAATGAAAATAAACCTAAGAAAGTATTGACGAAGATTATCTTAGCGTAACCTGCCTAATTGCGCCCCGAATACTGACAGGAGTAATTTATAAAGTCACAACGAATTTGAATGCTTCATAATAATGAAGTAAGTTCTGCCATTATGTATTTATGTTTTGTAGACGTTTTACTTTTAATTTTGAATATAATAATCTAGAAAGTAGATAAATATAAATAAAGAAGTAGGTATTCATTTAATTCGCTACTAAAGAATGACGAATGATTATGAATATTGGTGCAAAGTTTTAAACTATTCTTATTTTAACGTCAATGAAATAGTTATTTATGCAAAAACAGTTTAGGCTCATAATGCATACACTACACAGTTAAAGCTCCGTAATACACACTTAATTGCGTATTTCCGAAGTATAATTTTTTATCACGAATGTCGGGCAAATCACCGCACGAGTGATAAAAAAAACTTCAACGCCGAAATGTACAGTCGTGTGCAAATAAATCTGGGACAATGGTTTTTTCATATGTAGGTTAAGTTGAGAATTGAAGAATATCTCTATGGATTTCCTGCTACCAGAAAGAGTTACATATTTCACTTACCTGTCAAAGTTTAACTTAACTCTTTCTGATAGCAGGAATTCCATAGAGTTATACAATTCTTAAATAAATTTACATATGAAAAAAACATTGTCTTAGATTTATTTGAACACGACTGTACTATTGCTACAAAAAAAACTGAGACAAGTTCTAAATCTAGAAACCATGAATTATTATTATTTTAGTTGATGAAATGACTTCAAATGTAATGTCAATAATTCAAACCTGTCATACATACGACATATCAAAATTTAATATCCAAGACTACGATACAAAACAATTACAAAACTAGATAAATGTGCAATTTGAGGAATAGCTATACCGTTTTCTAGCCAAGATATAATCCCAGCTTTTGACTCTAAACTTATTCTAGGTTTTATTGACAGTTACGTTTTCAAATAATTTCAAATTTATTGACACATCAGTTGGCAGTTAAAAGTTCAGATTCACACAGCTGAAAAACCTTGTCCTAGTTTTTTTTTGTAGCAATAGTACATTCGATTCTCTGAAATCGCGAAATTATATACAATTGTCAGCATTATTAATATCATAAATACTTTATGCGAAATCGTTGTATAAAGTAATAAAAAAAATTTCGCCTTACTTCACTAACCATTTTTCCATATTTCACTAAAGATTTCAGATAAAAATATTTAAAAGAATAGAAAGTTTTGTTGAATTTCTCATTTCAAAGTAACCCATATAGATGCAAAAACTGTTACATTTTGTTTGACTGACGTTGTTTTAACTAATTATGAAGTTTTACGCACCAGTGGACAGTAAACTGCGTAAAGTTTGGTTGCTGAAAAAAAATCCTTTCCAATCTAAAATCCACGATTTTAAATTTATACACTGGACTGAAACACGGGCAGTATGGCTTAATTGTTTTAAGAAACAATTAAATATTTAAATATCTTGGTATAAAATAGACTGTTACCTAAGATGGAATGTTCATATTTACAACTTAATTAAAAAGTTAAGAAGTATGCTGTACAGATTTAAAAAACTCTGTGCTACAATATGGTATTATAGCATGGGGCGCTGCACGTAATACTTCTGTTAAGCCACTGGTCATACAAAAAATATTTTTAAAAATAATGTACAAGGAATATACATATCCATCTGAGCCACTCTATACAGAAACAAATATTGTGGATATCAGACTTCTCTTTGCAAAAACTACTATAATACACCAGTATAAAAATAAACATAAACTAGAGAACACTAACCATATATACCACACGAAAAACAAAACAAAAACTATTTAAAAATTAACAGAATGAAGAAAAAAGTAGGACACAGATCAATAGAATTTCTGGGTCCTAAATTGCTTAACGCATTACCAAGATAATTACTAAAAATCACCAAACTTGCAGTATTTAGTGTAAATTAAAAAACTGGTTATAAACAATTTTATATCTTGTTCACACATCTTTATGGAAGGTCTGGATCTGATCGTGCAATATAAGGTGCAAAATTATTATAAAGTACCGGGTGGCCATAAATATCTGAGATCCCGGTAGCCATGGAATTAGCTACTTATAAATGTTGGTTAGCATTATATTTCAATTACGATAAGTATTTGTACCTATGTAATGTAATAAAATGCAATAAGAGGAGAAGAATCTGCAACGGATTCTGCAGTTTGGCTTATGACTCAATTATAAAAATCTCCTGTTCTAACTCCATTACTTATTAGTAGAAAGGGGACCGCTGCCCCCCACTCCTTTTAATTGATTCGCGGATTCGCGGTTTAATTCGCGGATTTATTCGCGGATTTCGCGGTTTTGATTCGCGGATTGACCCAATTAATTTCGCGGTTTGATCTAATTAATCGCATATGAAGTTTGATATGTAATTTACATATGTGCTACTGATTAAATTACGCATTAGCTTCCGATTAAATTACGCGCGGCCAGTTTTACTGGAATTACACGTCGGCCATCTTGGTTTTCTGGCGCGAATATTTGAATTTAAATTTTTTCAGATTTTTTTTCTAAGTTCAATTTTTTTATTTTAAACTTCCCGGGGTGTCGGCCATCTTGGTTTTCTGCGCGCGCACTTCTCACGGCTGTCGTTTTTAATTTTGAATTTTCGCGGAAATATTTGAATTTCAAACTGATAGATCTTCCTGCACCCCTCATCGAAGCTGCTCTCTCTCTCTCATGCACGGCGTCCATTTTAATTTCGCGCGAATATTTAAATTTTAAATTTTTCAGATTTTTTTTCCAAGTCTTAGTTTTTTAATTTAAACTTCCCGGGTGTCGTCCGTCTTGGTTTTCTCACATTTATTTTAATTTAAAAAAAAGCTATTTGCGTCGGACCCCAGCGGGATCTGAACCAGCAACGGCAGTATTACGAGTCTGAAGTCTTAACTAACTGAGCTGCCGAGGCGCTCGAGGTTAAAGGAATTACACATAGTCACTTGCGTGTCACGAGCCCAGCTTTTAAACAAACTATTTTTTGGGAAATATGATTTATAAGAACGGGAATGTATAGCTTATTGTGTTTAAAGGTAGATACAATTTTTAAAAAATTAGATTTGTAACAGCTTTTGCTAGAAATAATTCGGCCATTTTTATAATTTGCAATATTCTCATATAGGTAAGAAAGGAGGGTTGCGTTGCTCTCAACGACCGTGTTTCGGCTACTTTTCAAGATCGCCCATGTAGGCTTGCAAAGCTATATGAATAGAAATAATTACTTTATTTTTATAATTTGCCCCAACAGAACGTTTGCTATCTAGTTTATGCGCAAATTTCATAATAATATCAATTTTTACTAGAGCAAATACATTTTGCTGTTTTCATATTTGAAATGCTAGAATATGATTAATTTTATGCTGCTATGCGTAATTACAAAAGACATTATAGCCCCGAGGAGGCTTTCTATTTTGTCATTCTCAAATGGCCTAACAGGTCGTTGCCTGTCGGCCACAAATATATATATCGGCAATAAGATAACATGAACAAGAAGATACACGTATTGCTTGAGTAAGAAAGAGATAAACATAGTAGCAAATATTCGTTGTAACACCGATATTGACATGTTCGGTTTTATTTTATAAGTAAACGTCTGAAATTGTGTCATTATATCGATAAAAACTGCATTTTAGTTTAAAAAATTCCAGTATAAATGCAAACGGACGAAAATAAAAACGCAATTGACCACAAATTAACATAAATTTGAATAAAACAGAGAATTTCGTTGAAAAATGTTCTGTTTTAGTTTTAAAAATTACAGTATAAATGCAAACGGACGAAAATAAAAACGCAATTGACCACAAAGTAACATAATTTTGAATAAAAACACACAATTTCGTTAAAAAAATGTTCTGTTTCACTTAAAATCTTACAAAACTGACATCATGTCACTTGAAATTATACAAAAAACGACATTTTTATCCAATAAGCGATAAAAAATACGACATCCCACATTATTTCACTTAAAAATTATCACATTTCGTCTTACAAAACGCTTTATAATAAAGAAAATGATGTAAAAACAGTTTTAAGAATTATTTCTAAGCATAATTTTGCAAATGTTTTACACTTTTTTCTCTAACTTGTTGCAGTTTTAGCAAGATTTGAATAAAAAACAGCAATTTCTGCAGCAGTTTTAGTAATATTTGAATAAAAACACACAATTTTGCTGAAAAATGTGCTGGTCCACATCATCTCACATAAATTTTTACAAAAACTGACATCATGTCACTTGAAATTATACAAAAAACGACATTTTTTACTCAACATACGACGAAAATTGAACAAAAATCACTCAATTACACAGCATCTCACATAAATTTTTACAAAATCGCCATCATATTACATATTTTTAATTGTTTTACACTTTTTTATAAAATGCACCGCTCAAAATTAAAAGAAATCGCAATTTCATTGAAGAAATCTACTACCACAATCATTTCGATAAACAAAATTCAAAAAATCTTATACTTTTGATGGAAATATATGTATGTCGACCACAAATTAACATAATTTTTGAATAGAAACGCGCAAGTCGTTGAAAAAAATGTTCTGACACCATCAAAACACGCAATTTCATTGAAAAATCTTCTACCACAAGCATCTCGACAAGCAAAATTTCAGTTACGTAGGCTCATTGTTCATTTTTATTACGAAAATTAACTCAAAATTGAACAAAAATCACACAATTACACAACATCTCACATACATTTTTACAAAAATCGAAATCATGTTACATAAATTATACAAAAAATGACATTTTAATTCTGCACACGATAAAAATTTTATAAAAATCAACCAATTACACATCATATCACATAAATTTTTACAAAAACTGACATCATGTCACTTGAAATTAGGGTTTCCAGTCCCGGGATCCAGTCCCGGGACAGTCCCGGGATTCTACCACAAAAACCGAGTCCCGGGACCACAGCCAGAACAGGCGAAGTCCCGGGACCATGTCAACATGCATGCGTATACTCGATATCAAAGAATTAGGACGGATATTCACCGGCGTCCGGTGTACTACTCATGCCTCTTGCACATTTTGCATTATTTGCGTTTTGCGTAGGCAGGAGAGGTATTATTTTCGGTAGCTTAGAATTAAACCTGTGTGTTGTTACAGCCACATTTGCATATATTCTTCGATTTATGTATTTGTCTGTTTTTTTTTTTGGTGGATTTAGATATGTGCGAAGAAGCTGAATAATTTATATTTTTGAGTTTTAAGTGTGTTCGTTATTTGTCTGCTAAAGCGTTACAATTAGAATGAATTCCAATTCGCAACCTACCTTCCTGCTACACTAAAAAAACGATTTGAAGTCAATATGGCAACAATTTTATATATTGAAGATAAAACAATTGGCGAAATGTAAAGTTGGTTCCTACAAAATTATCATAATCAGAGGCAGCTTGACGAAAGGATTACACAAACACTTTGCAGTTCAAACAAAAGCAAAAGATGAACAGCAACAGACATTTTTAGTACCAGAAGAAAGCAATGAAGTTGTAGACTAGCACCAATGCAAAGTATCAGCAGAGAAATACTTTATTTAACTTACAACACTAGTTTTTCTTTGGATATTTCCCTTTCGGGACCATTTTCGAGATTTTCGGGACTAGTCCCGGGACTTGAAATTTAGCTCGTAAGTCCCGAAAACACTTTTGGTCCCGGAACTTGGAAACCCTACTTGAAATTATACAAAATATATGTATGTTAACCACAAATTAACATAAATTTGAATAAAAACAAATAATTTCGTTGAAAAAATGTTCTGGCCTCATCATTTCACTTAAAATTTTACAAAAACTGACATCAGGTCACTTGAAATTATACAAAATATATGTATGTTGATCACAAATTAACATAAATTTGAATAAAACACACAATTTCGTTGAAAAATTTGCAAATGTTTTACACTTTTTATAAAATGTATCGCACAAAATTAAAAGAAATCACAATTTTTAAATTATATCACGCCATTATGAAATCGTAGATTGATTATTTTTGAAATTTTACACTTTGTAACTGTAAAATAACTATAAATACTAATATTTTAGCTTTAGATTTTGTAATTATTGCAGATTCGTGAAAAACAAAAGCAGAGTAGAGTTAAAAAAACACAAACACTTTGTAATAAACAAATATATTGTTCTTATTTCGTATAATACTTAATAATATAAAAATAAATGTACAGCTGAATGTCTTATTTTCTAAAAATTCGCTAGCAATTTACAAAACTGTAGTTTGAGGTGCACAACATTTCAAATTAAAAAGGCTGCAAGTAATAAAATCAGCATTTCATTGTGTCATTTTAAAGTTTAAGATGCTCCCAATCTAAAATTCCCTTCGTTTTTGATGTTGATGACATCTGCCTTAGAGGCATTTTTCTAACGGCCCTTTTTTGGAGACGTTTCCTTATTGGCGTTCTTTTGACTGTACCTTTTTGATGTGGACTTGGATGAGTAGCTGGTGTTTTTAATTTATATTCTAAATGGGGCTCGCAGTTATCAGTTTCCATTTCGGTTTTTCCTGTAGTATCAGTCGGGGTTGGCACTTTTTGTTGCTTAGGTTTAGGCAGCAGCACATGAGCAACGTTAAGGTCTTTGATGTAATCAGCAAACTGTAGGCGTCCGGGTGGATCAATAGTTTTTCGAGGCCTCAGAGTGTCGTGAACTAAATCGACTATGTTAGACGTCGGTAAAATTTCACCCTTTATAGTAACGGTACCCTTGTGATCCCAGCTCACATCGTTTGAGGTACTCAAAATGCGTAGGAAAACTTCAGCTTTTTTCTTAAAAGTTTTGGGAAGTGTAGATAAAATAACGGCATTTGATAGGCTGTTACTGGTTGATTCAATAGGTATTTTGATTGGCTGCCGTGCCTGGTTTGTGAAATGAAGGAATCTCTGTAAGACTTGATTGTACTGCCCCCATTTATCGTGATCAGTTAATTTGGACTTTAAAACTTTTTGCATTTCGTCATCAAGCTGTGATAATATATTGTTCTCCGTATTCTCGCTAGACTTAAGACGTTGGACAAATTCCGGCGATACAATCAACATCTTCCGCTCTTGGTCCATTTTAGTCGAAAAGGAGCTCAGTCGTTTGTTCTGGTAGAGCCGTCGTGAATAAACTAACTTAAAATCAAGACTTTCATAATAAATATATAAAAAAATATGGCAGGTACGGGAATCGAACCCGTATTCTCTCTCGAGATCAGAGCTTAAATCGGACGCCTTAACCATTCGGCCAACCTGCCTCCCCTGTATAAATGAGAACTCTCTGCATAATTAAGAAAACATCTAGTTTAAAACCCTTCTATTTGCAATTTCAAACAATATTTCATATAAATTAAGCCATGTACAAATTTCTAAATAAGGTTTGATATATATTTTATCGAAAGACTTGCTCCTAAGCTGCCGTTTTATTACTATTTGTCGTAATTCGTCATCGATGAATTTACAAGAAGCAGCCTGTCTGATGTGTGACGCACAAAATGTATCCATACCTTTTTATTTTAAAATTTTATAAAACCAGAGGCCCGACTGATGCCGCACTAACTCGTTTTAAACCATTGTACTCTGTTACCTGGTGCGGCAGCATCCTGGGCCTCAGGTTTTACAAATTTTAAGATGAAAAGGGATGGAGTCATTGCGTGCGTCACACATCAGACAGGCTGGTTCTTGTAAATTCATGGATGACGAATTACGACAAATAGTAATAAAACGACAGCTTAAGATCAAGTCTTTCGATAAAATATATATCAAACCCTATTTAGAAATTTGTACATGGCTTAATTTATATGAAATATTGTTTGAAATTGCAAATAGAAGGGTTTTAAACTAGATGTTTTCTTAATTATGCAGAGAGTTTGTTAAGGACTTTATAAACTTTTGCCGCCTCTCTTGCATGCTGAATTCGTACTGTGCGCAGTAGACTGCCTCGCCGGCATCCGATTCCAAAAACACTTACGTTTCATCTGTCAAAGTGGCAGCATGCAAACCGGTCCGCACTCCGAAAGCTAATTCTTTGTAAATGTTAAACTGTTCGTGTTAATTTATGGCAATAAATTACTACCTTCGCTTTTCAACGTGTGTATAATTCAGTGAAACCTACAATCATACAGTCCACAAATTCCAAGGCGAGCTGGCGATCAGCGGTTTTCCAGATAGCGAAAAACTGAGAAGGCTACAAACATTGTACCTTCGATCCTGATTAGTGCTCAAACATTGGTCCTACAGAACCGGATTAAACCACATTAGGTCATTGCGGGTCCAAAACAGCGACAGCATTCGACAACATTGGTCATAGGCAAGTACAAAGCATATTCAGTTTGTATTGCATCGCATGCAATCGGCCGCAAGGAAGCAGCGTCCAAATTCGCAGCAACGCGTGGAACGAAGAGGGCGCATGCGGTGCCCGTAACGAGAGGAAGGAAGACAGCAGACGGTGCTATCAACGCCAAGATTCGTGCACGTGGGCATTGCAGCTGCTAGCCAGACGGTAGTAGGAACAGAAAACCGGCAAGGCGGCACACACCAATATCAAATGTAAGCCTGATTTTCCTATGCATAAATTTGGTTTATTTCGTCTGTGTTTGCATGTGCATAATTTCAGCTGCGTATTATTGCGTAAACAAATGGTTTATGAGTCATATAAACATTTTAATTGCGTGAAATGCCAAGCTATTACGTTTGTTAGCGATATACCCTGCATGTTTCATAAATAATCCCGCGTTGTACCAAGGCCGTTTTCTGCGTCGTAGCAACAAGTTTCCCGCGTTGTACCAGGGTCGTTTTCTGCGTCGTAAGCTACAAGTTTCTCGCGTTGCTAGCAAGCGCTGTCTGCGTTATAAACAAATTCGCGCCAGAGGCGTGCGAAAGGGTTTTATCATTAAAGAATATTTCAGATTCTGCAAGTAGTAAGGCTACCGCGCGTAGCATCTTCCCTGAAATATAACAGATAGTTGACCCGTTGGGTCCGCGTACCAGAAGCGTACAAAATTCACGCCAGAGGCGTACGAAAAGTTAAATCGATCGGTTAAATTGTTTTTAATCTCAACAATTATGGATTCGCTTGTAAGAGTACGAGGCTCTATTAAAGGCAAGCTTACGCGTTTCTCAAATCACGTGCAATCCTTGCAAAAAATTCATGATGAAGATCAATTCTTATCTAGCGCTCAGATTATTCAATTGCAAAAAAGATTGAATGATACAGCCACCTTGTTATCGGAATATTATGCGGTTCATGAACAAATTTTAGAAACCAGTGAGGATACAGAATCTGAAATGCAGCAACAAGTTGAATTTGAGGATTCTTATTATTTTGCAATTTCACAAGCTGAATATTTGATTAATGAATACAACAAACAGTCTGATGTTGCACCAGATCGTTCTGGATCTCCTAATGGTAGCATAAGATCAACGCATTCAAATTGCAGTTCACATTGCAATAATCAAGCTGTACGCCTTCCTGCCATTTCTATTCCCAAATATTCAGGGAACGTTTCAGAATGGTTAGAGTTTCGTGAGATTTTTATTAGTTTAATTCATGAGAATCAAGCGTTAACTAATATTCAAAAGCTGCATTACTTAAAGGCTAGTTTACAGGGTGATGCAAGCCAAATTATAAAAAGTTTAGAGTTTACTGCGAGTAATTATACTCTAGCTTGGGATGCATTGTGCAATCGATACAATGATCCAAAAATTCTGGTTCATAACCACCTCAAGGCTATATTTGAACTCGAATCTTGCAATAAGGAATCTGCAACTAAATTACGTACGATTAGCGATATGTTATTCAAGCATTTTGCAGCAATCAAATCATTAGCTACCGAAAGCGAGCTTCTTGATTTTGTTATAATTTATGTAGTTTCTAAAAAACTGGACCCCACTACATTTCGTGAATGGGAGGTCCTTAGAAACCGGTCAAGTTCTGACCTGCCTAATCTTGATGAGTTCAAGGAATTCTTACAAAATACAGCAAATCTTCTAGAAACTCTGGAAGTAAAAAATGTTAAGCTTGTACCCGAAAAGTCTTCTAAGGTACATTCGAAATCATTTGTGTCAGGTACCCCTTCGTGTCCACTTTGTAAAGGATCTCATTCCTTGTACAAATGCGATAAGTTTGTCAAGATGTCTGTTCTTGACAGAAAGTCAAAGGCAAAAGGGCTCCGCGTATGCTTTAATTGCCTAACTCAGGGTCACCTTGCGAGCCTTTGTAGCTCCAAATATACGTGTAGAAAGTGCAAATCAAGGCACAACACACTTCTTCATGAGGATACGCCTCAGAACGCTTCTTCTAGTCAACCAGGATCTGCGATGTCGGCAGAAACCCCTGTTGAACTAAACCAATCGATTTCGGCATTCTGTTCGAATGCTTTTCAGGTACTCTTACCTACGGCTACCGCTAAACTCATCGCTGATGATGGTACGCCTCACGTTGTGCGAATCCTGTTGGATTCCGGTTCCCAATCGAACTTTATACGTTCAGATTTGTGTAAAAGGTTGAAGCTTCCAGTTCGCGAAGTCAACGTTACTGTTTCTGGCTTAAGTAAAGCCACTTCTCAAATCAAGGCTAGGTGTGATATCAAGCTGCAAGCCCCTCACACTTCATACGGCATTGGCCTATCCTGTCTTGTTCTCGATGAGATTACGGGTGTTACCCCAAGTTTTCGCGTCCAGCGAAACAGCTTCAAGGTTCCTGATAACATCAAGTTATCAGATCTGTCCTACGACCAACCGGGCACCATCGACATTTTGATTGGTTCGCCCATTTTCTGGCAGCTCCTTTGTATTGGACAAATTGGTCTAGGCCCAAATCTTCCCATCCTCCAAAAAACTCGTTTTGGTTGGATTGTTTCTGGCCCCACAGGCCCTCCTTCTGCGCACCCTGTACAGTGCAATCTTGGCACGATCGAGGATGCTTCTGATCCCATTGCTAGGTTTTGGCAACTCGAACATTACCCAGAGGAAAAGGTTCGCACAAATGAAGAGAACGCCTGTGAGGCACATTTCGTGCAAAATACTCAACGAGAAGCGAATGGTCGATTCGTTGTCTCTATCCCTTTCAAGAAGCCTGTAGAGGTACTGGGCGATTCATTGCAAATCGCTCAGAAAAGATTCTTATCATTAGAGAAGCGGTTACAAGCGAACCCTGACTTGTCCAATCGCTATTCGAGTTTCATGAATGAATATTCTGAATTAGGTCATATGTCCGTTTCAAACCCTAATTCAAACGAGATATCCTATTATCTACCCCACCACGGAGTCTTAAAAGAGGAAAGCCTGACAACTAAACTCCGAGTTGTATTCAATGGTTCTCAAGCAACCACTTCCGGGCAATCTCTGAACAGCATTCAGATGGTTGGCCCAACCGTGCAGCAAGACTTATTTTCAATTCTTGTTCGCTTTCGCAAGCATTTATTCGCTATATCAGCTGATATCGAGAAGATGTATCGCCAGGTTCTGGTGAATCCTAACCATAGGCCCCTTCAGAGAATCTTGTGGCGACCCTCCTCAGCTGAGCCTCTTCGGTCGTACGACCTGAATACGGTTACGTATGGCACCGCTTCAGCATCTTTTCTTGCTATTCGATGCTTAACCCAATTGGGCATCGAATGTGAGGCTTCAAATCCCGAAGTCTCTCGAATCATAAAGGAGGACTTCTACGTCGACGACCTTCTGACAGGTGCCGACACTCCTGAGAAAGCGCGTACTCTCTGCTCAAACTTGGATCAGATTCTTGAGTCAGGCTGCTTCAAACTTAGAAAGTGGATTTCTAACTCTCCAGAAGTTCTCGATGGAATACCAGATTCCGATTTGCATCCGGGTGTTCTTGATTTCAGTGCACATGAGCACACAAACACCCTTGGTTTGATTTGGTCCTTTAAAAGCGATCATCTGATGTTCAATATTTCAGATTCTACAAGTGGTAAGGCTACCAATCGTAGCAGCTTGTCTGAAATATCCCATATTTCAAATTCTACAAGTAGTAAGGCTACCAAGCGTAGCATCTTGTCTGAAAGATCGCAGCTATTTGACCCGCTGGGACTGTTAAGCCTTTGGTGGCATGGTCCCACCTGGCTAAGCGAAGATGAGGCATCTTGGCCTGCTTCCAAACATGTTCGTGCTGAGCTTCCAGAATTCAAAAAAGAAGTTCAGAGTCTTCCTGTAACCTCTGTTGAACCATTTCCGTTCAATCAGTATTCAAGCTTCGCTCGCTTACAACGAGTTACAGCTTATTGTTTTGTCACAAAGGCAGTGCACCTTGAATTGGTCGCTGATCTTTCTACTGAAACCTTCTTAATGGCTTTTCGCCGGTTTGTGGCTCGACGAGGCAAACCGCTCCATGTCTACTCAGACAACGGCACTAACTTTGTAGGCGCTAATTCCGAGTTAATCGAATTAGGCAATTTTCTCGCGGAACAAAACCCTTCTATTTCCGAATCAGTCGCGAACGACGGAGTAGCTTGGCATTTTATACCCGCGCACAGTCCCCACTTTGGCGGATTGTGGGAGGCCGGAATCAAGTCCTCCAAACATCACATACGACGCGTTATAGGTAACGCTAGTCTAAATTACGATGAATTTTGCACTTTGTTGGCACAGGTGGAAGCGACCTTAAACTCCCGACCCCTGTCCCCTTTGTCCTCTGATCCAAACGACCTTCAGCCTTTGACTCCTGCTCATTTCCTGATTGGTCGTCCGTTGGTGTCACTGCCTGATCCCAACGTAACTGAGATAGCCGAGTCTCGGCTGTCTAAATACCAGAGAATACAACAACTTCATTCTGGTGAAGTGTGGAAAAGATGGAGTAAAGAGTACATCTCGGTTCTCCAACAGCGCACCAAATGGCGCACGCATCTTTCGGACCTCCAGCCTGGTTCCATGGTCCTCATCAAGGATGACAATCTACCCCCTCTGAAGTGGAGGTTAGGCCGGGTCACCGAGCTGCACCCTGGCCTTGACGGCGTTACGCGTGTGGCGTCAGTCAACACTGTGTCAGGGATCGTGAAGCGATCCTTCGCTAAATTGTGCCCGCTACCTAGTGTTGTGAACTAGTGCGTTAGCGTTCAGCGCAGTTTTCGTAAAGCCCCATTGTTCGGGTTTTCTTGTACTAGATTAAGATCCATGTACTATTAGGCTTTGTATATATGTGTGTTCATGTTACATGTTTTACTCTAGCTTTTACATGTCAACTTTGTACTGTTTTATTTGAAAGGTTACCCTTTCCAAGGCGGGCGGTATGTTAAGGACTTTATAAACTTTTGCCGCCTCTCTTGCATGCTGAATTCGTACTGTGCGCAGTAGACTGCCTCGCCGGCATCCGATTCCAAAAACACTTACGTTTCATCTGTCAAAGTGGCAGCATGCAAACCGGTCCGCACTCCGAAAGCTAATTCTTTGTAAATGTTAAACTGTTCGTGTTAATTTATGGCAATAAATTACTACCTTCGCTTTTCAACGTGTGTATAATTCAGTGAAACCTACAATCATACAGTCCACAAATTCCAAGGCGAGCTGGCGATCAGCGGTTTTCCAGATAGCGAAAAACTGAGAAGGCTACAAACATTGTACCTTCGATCCTGATTAGTGCTCAAACAGAGTTCTCATTTATACAGGGGAGGCAGGTTGGCCGAATGGTTAAGGCGTCCGATTTAAGCTCTGATCTCGAGAGAGAATACGGGTTCGATTCCCGTACCTGCCAAATTTTTTTATATATTTATTATGAAAGTCTTGATTTTAAGTTAGTTTATTCACGACGGCTCTACCGGAACAAACGACTGAGCTCCTTTTCGACTAAAATGGACCAAGAGCGGAAGATGTTGATTGTATCGCCGGAATTTGTCCAACGTCTTAAGTCTAGCGAGAATAGGGAGAAAAATATATTATCACAGCTTGATGACGAAATGCAAAAAGTTTTAAAGTCCAAATTAACTGATCACGATAAATGGGGGCAGTACAATCAAGTCTTACAGAGATTCCTTCATTTCACAAACCAGGCACGGCAGCCAATCAAAATACCTATTGAATCAACCAGTAACAGCCTATCAAATGCCGTTATTTTATCTACACTTCCCAAAACTTTTAAGAAAAAAGCTGAAGTTTTCCTACGCATTTTGAGTGCCTCAAACGATGTGAGCTGGGATCACAAGGGTACCGTTACTATAAAGGGTGAAATTTTCCGACGTCTAACATAGTCGATTTAGTTCACGACACTCTGAGGCCTCGAAAAACTATTAATCCACCCGGACGCCTACAGTTTGCTGATTACATCAAAGACCTTAACGTTGCTCATGTGCTGCTACCTAAACCTAAGCAACAAAAAGTGCCAACCCCGACTGATACTACAGGAAAAACCGAAATGGAAACTGATAACTGCGAGCCCCATTTAGAATATAAATTAAAAACACCAGCTACTCATCCAAGTCCACATCAAAAAAGTTCAGTCAGAAGAACGCCGATAAGGAAACGCCTTCAAAAAAGGGCCGTTAGAAAAATGCCTCTAAGGCAGATGTCATCAACATCAAAAACGAAGGGAATTTTAGATTGGGAGCATCTTAAACTTTAAAATAACACAATGAAATGCTGATTTTATTACTTGCAGCCTTTTTAATTTGAAATGTTGTGCACCTCAAACTACAGTTTTGTAAATTGCTAACGAATTTTTAGAAAATAAGACATTCAGCTGTACATTTATTTTTATATTATTAAGTATTATACAAAATAAGAACAATATATTTATTTATTACAAAGTGTTTGTGTTTTTTTAATTCTACTCTGCTTTTGTTTTTCACGAATCTGCAATAATTACAAAATCTAAAGCTAAAATATTAGTATTTAAAGTTATTTTACAGTTACAAAGTGTAAAATTTCAAAAAAATCAATCTACGATTTCATAATGGCGTGATATAATTTAAAAATTGTGATTTCTTTTAATTTTGTGCGATACATTTTATAAAAAGTGTAAAACATTTGCAAATTTTTCAACGAAGTTACGTGTTTTTATTCAAATTTATGTTAATTTGTGGTCAACATACATATATTTTGTATAATTTCAAGTGACATGATGTCAGTTTTTGTAAAAATTTATGTGATATGATGTGTAATTGGTTGATTTTTATAAAATTTTCATCGTGTGTTGAATTAAAATGTCATTTTTAGTATAATTTATGTGACATGATTTCGATTTTTGCAAAAATTTATGTGAGATGTGTAATTGTGTGATTTTTGTTCAATTTTGAGTTATTTTTCGTAATAAAAATGAACAATGAGCCTACGTAACTGAAATTTTGCTTGTCGAGATGCTTGTGGTAGAAGATTTTTCAATGAAATTGCGTGTTTTGATGGTGGCAGAACATTTTTTTTAACGAATTGCAGGTGTTTATTCAAAAATTATGTTAATTTGTGGTCGACATACATGTATTTCCATCAAAAGTATAAGATTTTTTGAATTTTGTTTATCGAAATGATTGTGGTAGTAGATTTTTTCAATGAAATTGCGATTTCTTTTAATTTTGAGCGGTGCATTTTATAAAAAAGTGTAAAACAATTGCAAAATTATGCATAGTTTATGTAACATGATGGCGATTTTGTAAAAATTTATGTGAGATGCTGTGTAATTGAGTGATTTTTGTTCAATTTTCGTCGTATGTTGAGTAAAAAATGTCGTTTTTTGTATAATTTCAAGTGACATGATGTCAGTTTTTGTAAAAATGTATGTGAGATGATGTGGACCAGCACATTTTTCAGCAAAATTGTGTGTTTTTACTCAAATCTTACTAAAACTGCTGCAGAAATTGCTGTTTTTTATTCAAATCTTGCTAAAACTGCAACAAGTTAGAGAAAAAAGTGTAAAACATTTGCAAAATTATGCTTAGAAATAACTCTTAAAACTGTTTTTACATCATTTTCTTTATTATAAAGCGTTTTGTAAGACGAAATGTGATAATTTTTAAGTGAAATAATGTGGGATGGCGTATTTTTTATCGCTTATTGGATAAAAATGTCGTTTTTTTGTATAATTTCAAGTGACATGATGTCAGTTTTGTAAGATTTTAAGTGAAACAGAACATTTTTTCAACGAAATTGTGGGTTTTTATTCAAAATTATGTTACTTTGTGGTCAATTGCGTTTCTATTTTCGTCCGTTTGCATTTATACTGTAATTTTTAAAACTAAAACAGAACATTTTTCAACGAAATTCTCTGTTTTATTCAAATTTATGTTAATTTGTGGTCAATTGCGTTTTTATTTTCGTCCGTTTGCATTTATACTGGAATTTTTTAAACTAAAATGCAATTTTTATCGATATAATGACACAATTTCAGACGTTTACTTATAAAATAAAACCGAACATGTCAATATCGGTGTTACAACGAATATTTGCTACTATGTTTATCTCTTTCTTACTCAAGCAATACGTGTATCTTCTTGTTCATGTTATCTTATTGCCGATATATATAATTGTGGCAGACAGGCAACGACCTGTTAGGCCATTTGAAGATGACAAAATAGAAAGCCTCCTCGGGGCTATAATGTCTTTTGTAATTACGCATAGCAGCATAAAATTAATCATATTCTAGCATTTCAAATATGAAAACAGCAAAATGTATTTGCTCTAGTAAAAATTGATATTATTATGAAATTTGCGCATAAACTAGATAGAAAACGTTCTGTTGGGGCAAATTATAAAAATAAAGTAATTATTTCTATTCATATAGCTCTGCAAGCCTACATGGGCGATCTTGAAAAGTAGCCGAAACACGGTCGTTGAGAGCAACGCAACCCTCCTTTCTTACCTATATGAGAATATTGCAAATTATAAAAATAGCCGAATTATTTCTAGCAAAAGCTGTTACAAATCTAATTTTTTAAAAATTGTATCTACCTTTAAACACAATAAGCTATAGATTCCCGTTCTTATAAATCATATTTCTCAAAAAATAGTTTGTTTAAAAGCTGGGCTCGTGACACGCAAGTGACTATGTGTAATTCCTTTAACCTCGAGCGCCTCGGCAGCTCAGTTAGTTAAGACTTCAGACTCGTAATACTGCCGTTGCTGGTTCAGATCCCGCTGGGGTCCGACGCAAATAGCTTTTTTTAAATTAAAATAAATGTGAGAAAACCAAGACGGACGACACCCGGGAAGTTTAAATTCAAAAACTGAGACTTGGAAAAAAAATCTGAAAAATTTAAAATTTAAATATTCGCGCGAAATTAAAATGGACGCAGTGCATGAGAGAGAGAGAGCAGCTTCGATGAGGGGTGCAGGAAGATCTATCAGTTTGAAATTCAAATATTTCCGCGAAATTCAAAATTAAAAACCACAGCCGTGAGAAGTGCGCGCGCAGAAAACCAAGATGGCCGACACCCCGGGAAGTTTAAAATCAAAAAATCTGAAAAAATTTAAATTCAAATATTCGCACCAGAAAACCAAGATGGCCGAGGTGTAATTCCAGTAAAAATGACCTCGCGTAATTTAATCGGAAGCTAATGCGTAATTTAATCAGTAGCACATATGTAAATTACATATCAAACTTCATATGTGATTAATTAGATCAAACCGCGAAATTAATTGGGTCAATCCGCGAATCAAAACCGCGAAATCCGCGAATAAATCCGCGAATCCGCGAATCAATTAAAAGGAGTGGGGGGCAGCGGTCCCCTTTCTACTCTTATTGCAATCTGTAATAATTTTTGACAGATAGTAATTTTAGTTGTGATGACACTAATGACATTTAGTTTAGTTGAATTTTATCACTTTAATAAAGCTGGACCAAAATAAAGCAAAACATAAGAAACGCCGCACTAGAAGCAGTAGGAGAAAGAAAAATCAATATTAACAAACAAATAAGAAACAATAAAAAACCCTGGTTTTGCGAAGAAGTCAAACAGCTAGCTAAGCAAAAACGATCGGCGTACATGCAATATAAATCACAAAAGACGCCAGAAGCGTACGAAGAATATAAACATACACGAAATGAAGTGAACTCAAAAATACGCAGAATAAAGTTGGACTACTGGGAACAGTTCTCTAAAAATATGGAATATGATTTCTATGGTCTCCAAAAACAGGTTTGGCGGACAATCAGATCTCAAAGAACGGAAATGAAGGAAACAATAGAAACTGAGACTATCAAGAAAGAGAAATGGGTAGAATACTTTACGCATCTTTTTGAGGCAGAAAACGAAGAAATCGAGCAGAACATTGAGGTAATAATTAATGATACACCTGTGGAAATAAACGAACAAGACGTAGCAGAAGGAATTAAAATATTAAAAAATAGAAAATCCTGTGGAGAAGATGGAATTCCAAACGAGCTCCTAAAGTATGGAGGGCAAATGTTAACCAAAGAGATCACAAAACTTCTGCAAAAAATATTAAATGAACGAAACATTCCCAGTGAATGGAGAAATAGTATATTGATCCCACTATTTAAAAAGGGGGACAAGAAAATACCTGAAAATTACAGGGGCATTAATTTACTCAACACAGTATTAAAACCCACTACCAAAATCATAACAGGAAAAATTAGTGAGTTAACAACACTCTCCGATGAGCAACAAGGCTTTAGAAGTGGGCGGTCATGCACAGACGCAGTCTTTATAGTAAGACAAGTTATCGAAAAATCTTTGGAATTTAACAAACCAGCTTATATGTGCTTTATCGACCTTCAAAAAGCTTTTGACAGAATCCGGTTAAATGATGTACTCGACATATTAATACAACGACAAATACCCTATGCTCTCATTCAAACGATTAAAAACATTTACACTAATACCACTGTAAAACTCCGGGTGAATAACGAAATTACGGATTGTATCTCAGTAGGCAAGGGCGTTCGACAAGGTGACTCCCTCAGTCCGCTCTTATTCAATCTAATAATGGACGAAATAATACAAAGCGTGAAACCCCTTAGAGGCTATAGAATGGGTACCGAGAAAGTGAACATCTTGTGTTTTGCGGACGACGCTGTATTAATATCGGAAAACGAGAACGACTTACAAAGGTCATTAATGAAATTCAAATACACCTGTGAGAAATATAATATGAAAATCTCCTCCGAAAAAACAAAAGCAATGGTAGCATCAAAAGAACCTATACGATGTAAACTAGTAATAGAAGACAAGCCTATAGAACAAGTAATGAAAATAAACTATCTAGGAACACAAGTATACAGCTACGGAAACGTCCAAGGTGAAGTACGAGAACAAGTAAATAAAGCAGCAAGAGTCGCGGGATGCTTAAACTACTCCGTCTGGCAAAACAAATTCCTCAGAGTAGATACGAAAGCTAGAATATACAAGGCGGTAGTAAGGCCAATAATAACGTATACGGCGGAAACTAGAACAGAAACGACAAAAACGCAACAACTTATGGAAACTACCGAAATGAAAGTATTACGGAAGATCGCAAACAAAACTCTTTGGGATAGAATACGAAGTACGGAAATAAGACACACCTGCAACGTGACACCGGTTGGGGAATGGGTTGAAGAGAGAAGGAGAGATTGGAACGAACATATAACAAGAATGAGGGAAAATAGACTTGTCAAAATAGCAAGAGATAAATCACCCGCTGGTAGAAGAAGTGTGGGCAGACCCGCTAAAAGATGGCTCGATAGCCTATAAAACGTGGTTTGAGAACAGGCATAAAATGCCTAACATAGAAGAAAGAAGAAGAAGAAGAAGAATAAAGCGGTGTTGATTCCAAAGGTAATGTGATATCAGATATTTATGGCCACCCGGTAGTTGATTATAAATACCTGTAAATTAAATATAATTATAGGATAATAAATAAATTACAGACTGACTAGTACCTAATAATAATTTAAATATTATAAATAGCATTTAGTTAGTCAATAGGTAGAGTGTAAACATACAATACTTTAACACGGCTCAGTTTGCGACGCAAAATGGCGGCAGTCGAAGTCGCTTGGATACGCAAGCGATTTGATTGGAACAAGGTTTATTATATTTTAACAATATGTACAATGACGGCCCTTAATCTACGAGGCTATATGTAACAAGAAAAGAAAGAGGCAAACTAAAAACTAAATGGAGTAGGGCCCGGGGCGCAGCCGGGGCTGGAATAGTAGACGGGCGGGCTCCCTGCTATCAAGGAGGCGGCGGTTGGGCTCGGCTTGGAGCCGGTCCTAGGCGGTCCTGAAGAGGTGGCAAGGGAGGAAACCAACAGCTAAGTCCTGCAGAGTCGGCGGGCGTCAGCGGCTATGTCCCGAAGATGTGGCCGGCTTCAAGGGCTAGGTCTTAAAGTGGCTGCTGGAAGGTTCTGTAGACGGCTATGTCGAGAAGTGCTTGCTGGAAGGTCTTGTAGACGGCCATGTCCAGAAGTGGCTGCTGATAGGTGCTCTAGACGGCTATGTCCAGAAGAGGCAGTTGTCCACAAACAGCAGAGTCCAGGAAAAGCATTTGTCCGTAAACGGCAGAGTCCAAGAGAGACAGTGGTACACAAAACGGCAGACTCCAGGATGGGCGGTTGAGTGCTGGATCCTGGGTGGCTTCCTTCTGGCTGGAGAGCGGAGGGTTATGACTCGAAGCCGAGAGCTGACAGTGAATTTCTCTGCCAAACGCCTGACTATTTAAAGGCTCTAGTCCTTTGTGTGGTGCTTCCTCAATATTAATTAGTCAAGGAAGAGAGATGGACACAATTTCGGGGGGAAGTTCCGCGATTCATTAAGCGGCGAGATTAATTAGCGGCACTGTATTGCTAAAAAAAGATGATTATTTTGATACCAGGCTCGGGGGTTTTTGGTGCCAAACTACCAGCGGTCGTTGTTAATTTGTACGCCCCCTTGAATTAACATAAAGGTTTCGCGACTTCCGCGCTAGAAAGTCGCGTCTAGTTCAGGATAGAACGTGGACTCATTAAATTCCTCATATAGTGGCGCGTATTTTGATACCAAATAACCAGGAGTGGTGATTACGCTTTCGCTAATTATTCTTATTTAGGTTTTGAATCTCACGAAGTCCGATGGGAGCCGCATGCAAATTTCTAACTTTTGTCCGCGCGGTTATATTTTATGGTGGGTCGCTTTGAGCTGTCGTAGCTTCGAGCAATTTTTGACCGCATGTATCGTGGCTCTGTGCAGTATAAAGCTTATGATATTTTTCCTAATATTCGAAAAAAGATGTACGTAGTCGAGGCGGTTGGCAAGCAGATGTTAGCTGGACTGCGTGTTTCAATCTGCTTTTTTCATATCAACTTTCCCACACAAGCAATTTGCTTCAGGGAACATCTAACACATATATTTACTGTCATGTATGTATGTATACTAACTGGATGCTCAATAAACCATTATTCTTATTACTAATATAGTCTCGCAATTTGTCGACACTTCCTCGTAGTTGTCTGATTGCTATATGTACTTAAAAAATGCCAGATGTATATTTGTATTACATTGAGAATATAATTCGTCAAATTTTGAGCCAATCATCATCTCTTAAATTTAAGACATTGGCCATTAAGACCTTCTACCATACTAACAAATAAGCGACTTGCGATTTTAGATTTGGTACGAGCTAACTTGGTTTTGTTTCACATGTCAAATGAACTAATTTAAAAATGTCAGCTAACTTTTCGAGGTTAGGTAGTGCGTTTTCAGGATAACAATCTACAAAACGTGTATCTCGGACAAGCACTGATCATTAGCATTGATACTCAGGTAATAAAATAGTATTATGCTCCCTCTTCTATATATTTTAAATCATTAGATTCTCTTCCAAAATATAATTCATGGTATGCCTAATAATCCACATATAATTTTTTAAGAATATCATTTCGTTATATACCTCCTTCGGACTTGTCGTATTTTCAGCTTTGGAATTATAACTCATAATATTCATCAAAAAATTATCGATAATAGGCATACTACTTATTATATTGCCCCTGAAAATTTAAAACCCGACAAACGGCTTAGTAGTACACACTGGCGGATCCAAGGGGGTGTCAAAGGGGTCAGTTGACACCCCCTTGGGCCTCTTAAAAATTGCAATCGGATAAAAAGTTGACTGCTTTGCTTCAATTATAAACAAAACGCACCCTTATAGCATCCGCTCGTAATTTAAATTTGAATTTGCCGAATGCTTTTTCAACATTCTTCATTTCTTTTTAAATCCAAATACGTGCTAATTTGCCTTCACCCCCCCCCCCCCTCAGTGTTGGTGGGGTTTTCGTCGCTCGTCGATGTCGGTTCTGTGACCTGACTAGTGTTTACCAGTCTCCACTAGACAAAACAGTAAACTGCAACTGGTGCATAGCTATCGGGGTATTTTTAAATTTTGCTAATAATATAATGTTTTCATTGTTTGTTTTAAATTGTACAACTAGTTAGCCAAAGTTAAAAATTTCCAAAGCCTGCAAAATTTCAACTTTAAGGTTAAGCACTCGTATGTAAAGCAATGCTTATTTTATAACATTTCGCGTGAAAGCGAAAACGTACATACTTGATTTTCAAGTAATTGACATTTATACAGAGATCACAAGCATTACACAAAATAAGGCATTTCCTAACTGGTTTTATAAATTGTTATTGCGAATGTATTCTCTTTGTTTTATTTAATTTTTTAGAATGGCGCAACTTTCTAAAAAACAAAAACATTAGTCGCTTTTATACACAAACTTAAAACTACTGCCCTTCATGTCAATCTGGGCAAGACTGTAGACATTCAAAATCCAGGGAAAGCAGATGATTTGTCAACCAAATCCACAGAAACTGAAACTGCATCCACTTCTATTCCCGCTAATAATGGGGAGATTGAAAGTTGGTCAAACGACATCGGAGCTTATTTTGACAGCACTGATAAACTTCGTGGCAGTCTTTCTAATTTAAAGAAAAAAGAATTATTGGAGAACCCTTACGTTCCCCGAGAAATGTGCGTATTTCTTTTCTCGGTAAAAAAAATGCATGTGAAAGTAATTAATAGTTATTTATACACCGAGTAGTTAAAGTGCCACTTTTTTGCATGCATGAGAAAGTTTAAAGAATGAGCCCAAGACGAATTATTTAAATCTCACAAGTGAAAAAAGAAGCTTTAGATACGAGTTGTGTACATAACTTTTTCGACTACCACATATTTACGGTCTAGGTCCTAGACTCTAGGACATTTAGGCGCAATTCTTTAGGCGCCCATCTTTAGGCACGCACTTTTAGACACAAACGCTTTAGACACGGTCGCTATTAGGCGCGTATAAATTCACATTATTCTTGAAAGATGCTTTATTACTTAGCTGAGATAAGCTATGTAACTAGACCTCTTTCCTAAACAGACGTAGAAACTGGTTATTTGTGTAGATCATTGCAAAATATGATATTTTTTAAAAGTCTATTACTGTTGATTATCTTAGAGGTCTTGCTCACAATTACCAAATGGACCCTTAAATAATAGTAAATGTAAATATTGAGGTTGAGATTTATAAATGTATTGTATTCTTATGTTTCTTTAGTTTTTCAATAAAAAAAAAATTTGTGGGTGATATATTGTCCATGCCATTACCTTTTTCATTCTTCCCAGAGAAGTGTTGAAAACAAATTACTTTAAAATTACGCCAACTGCCGTAAACAGCGTACTCTGAGTGACAAAAAAATTGCCCTCTCAAAAAATTATTAATTTTTTTTCTTTGATTTCTAGAATACGTAAATACTGCTCATATAGTACACTATCTAGAGGATATTATTTTTAACAATTTTATTTACTTAAAGTTTGCAATTTTCATGTCATGTTTGAACACTCTTGTATGCAAAAATTTATTGAAGAAGCATTTTCTAGTTCCAATTGTGCTTTGAATTTTGTGAACATCTCTTTTCACCATGTGACATTCCAAAATTTATGCAGCACGCATTTTTTAAAATAACACTCTGTATATTTCTTTTGTCGAAAATTTATATGTGATATGTAAGCAGTGTTTTAGGCAAATATAAGAGCAATAATTTAATAACAAATTTTTAAAGATCGGACTCTATATTCAAAAGTTGTAAATCTTTAAATATTTACATATTTATTGGGTGGCCAGTTTTTTATCGTTGAGTGTATATGTGACAACCTACTGATACAACGGCACAGCTGCTATTTACGAAAGTTTTAGATAATAACATTCATCATTTAGTAATGTCAAAATATAGTAGTTTTAGTTATTACACGAAAATTTTAACACTTAAATCCACCTTTTACTCGTCGAAATGGTTCCGAGTTAAACAAAAACGCTCACATTTTGCGAGTAGTTCGCATAAATAACTACTTTCTACGTTTGTTACGAAAAAGGTAGTTATGTAACTATTTACAGTTAGACAATACAGTATATGTTTAAACCATGCGGAAACGTGTTTACGTGGCGCCTAACTGCCCCCGCGTCTAAAGTTGCGCGGACCTAATAGCGCCCCCGTCTAAATGCTTCGCGTCTAAAAGCTTGCGTCTAATAATACGCGCCTAAAGGTCCCTTTCCGACATATTTATGCTAAAAGAGATTATAAAAGGTCAACGTCATTTCAAATTGAAAATTCATTAAATAATACTTTCATTGCTTTTAATCATATTTAATAAACGGTTTTGACAGAAGTGTGGAATAAAGTGACAGATGTGTGCAATAATATTTTTATCTACTCCTACTGTACAATGACCATTCATAATTCACAGTTTGCAGCCAATCATAAAATTCTATTTTCATTATTCAATAGTTTGCAAGTTGCAACCAATCAGAAAATTCTATTTTCATTATTCAATAGGTTGTAGCCAATCACAGAATGCATTCTTATTATTCAACGACTTTTGAAGTTAACAGCTGTCACAAATGTCATAATTGGGAAATATGAACACAAGACTCCTATTGCATTGGAGTAGATAAAATATCGTATTATATTCGCGATTATGGCCATTATTCACTCAGATGACTTGCACCACGCGCCTTCGGCTTGTGGCGCAAATGTCATCTTCGTGAATAATGGCTGTCATAATCGCTCATATAATAATATACTATTATTGTATGGTATACAATAACAACATGCTTTTGACATACGGAAAGTGGGTACCTGTCTGTTGGTCACGTTTAAACTGGTGTGAATAAATGAAGTTATCTAGATCCAAAAGATTACTTTCACTTCTTTTAAAAAATTCTGCTACTAACAAAGGTTGCTCAGAATTACAAAAACCGTCGAAATCCATATTTTATTCGAAATGTTTGTATTGTTAATATGTAATGCACTATATTATTATGTAAATAATTAACAATCCATTATTGTCTTAATAAGATGTATCTTGGAAAACAAAAGGTTTATGAACGTCAATTACGTTTACAAACTGTCAATTAAGTTTATGAACTGTTAATTTAGCATTCTGCAAATTTAAATAATGCCTAGAATACGCCGAACCACTGCTGAACTCTGTTGAAAATAAATAAGATTTACATTTTGACTATTTGTCTAATTCTGAACAACTTTTGTAAATAACTTTTTTTTATAAAACTAAGCCTGCTATAATTTTAACATTTTTGCAGTTATTTTTTATCGCAGTAAGTTACTGCTATGCAGTAATAGTATATTATGATAGGTACGAGTTTTACAAGAAGCATTTTGCAGCACGCACGGGAGGAGTGCCCTAAAGGAGTAAGTGGGACAAATTGCCTTATAAACGAAGTATCATACAGTATTTTATCAATTTTCCACTTTTTTAAACAAAAAAATCAAATTTCAAAATCTAGGGAATTTCGCGGCAGTTGGCAAAATTTGTGCGGTGCAATAAAGGCGGATATTGAGAGTAGTGATGGGCTTATTCGAATGAAAAATAACCGGTTATCCGGTTATTGAAATAACCTATGTAACTCGGGTTTCGTTCCAAGTATTTGAATGAAAAATAACCTCATGCTGATACGTACTACGCTTTGAATATAAAACCTCTATTCAAAGGTACTACGTGCCGTATCTCAGCGACCTACTACGCAGTGCTCAAAATTCTGTAAATATAAATACGTCATAACGCATAAACAAAGCAGGTTGTATTGAAAACACCATTTGGTTATCGCGTAACTACCTCCTATCATAAACATTATCAAATTCTGGGGACCTGAAACCTGAACGCCTGAAAACTGCAAACGCATCAAGCTATAAAACAATTTTTTATTTGCTTACATCTCTAAAGGTTTAAAATAAGAGGCGGCGCCTTTAACCCGCCCGATCGAGAAAGATAAACGTTTTACCACTTTTTATTGCGATTAGCAAGCAGTCCGGCATATTTCTTTCTTTCTACACTTCTTAATAAATACCTCTTAATTTCCAATACATAACACATAATGTACGGTCGGCGTCTTAGAAATCGGGCACTACACATTATTATGATATATTTTGTATAAACTGGGTTTTACAGTTATTATGGTTTTAATTGTTACGTCAGATTGTTTATTGTTTATCAATTATGAAATGCCATCTCACATTAATGAAGTAACCGGAGCAAGAATACTCCAAAGACTAGAAGAACATATTACGTGTCCCGATTTCTAAGGCGCCGACCGTACATATTATGTTTAGGTTCCTCTGCTATCTGCAAGTTACGATGTCGATGCAGATGACGGTGAACCGATGTTGATGCAGATGACGGTAAACCGATGTCGATGCAGATGACGGTGAACCGGCAACCCGCCTGACTTAATCGAAACGAATCGAGAGCCAAAATGTATTCGAATGATTATTCAAATAATCATTCGGTTATTAATATGATTCGAATGCAAATAATTCGGTTATGAAAATTGTCCGGTTATGCCCATCACTAATTGAGAGTTCGATATATACACGGAGCGAAGTACCTATGGTTGCCAACGTTAAAAAAAATTAATTACTCCGTTTTTAGTATTTTTATTATAGCATCACTTTTTGTCTATTACGATTATCAAATGAGTATCGTAATAGCCTCAGTACGAACGCAAAGTAGATAATAGTTATTTATACAACGAGTAACTAAAGTGCCGCTTTTTTGAAGTTTTGGCAAGTTCTTAAATTCATTTGTTAACCATTTAGATAGGTGGTAAGTCGGGGAGTTAATATCAGAAACAATAGGTCTCACCGTTTTGCCTGGCTTATGTATCTTAAGTAAACAATACATTTTTGGCATTTCTGGATTAAAAGGAGTCAGCTTATGGGCTGGAGTAATAAGTGTGGAACAGGACTTCATCACATCCTCTGTTTTAACAATCATGCTCCTTAGGGGAGACTTTTTTAATGAATTGTAGGGTCCATTGTTAAGCGAAACGGGTCATAGTATAAAAGAGAATGACCTAATAATAATTATAAAGGCGTTAACTTCAACAAACCAACTAAATTCTTTTGAAAGCTTGGTCATTTTTAAGAACCGAGATAATAAACTTTTGAACAAAGATGGTGGACCAATACCGTCCTCCAGCTTATGATTTGTTGAAGTTTCATCGACCGTCGGCCATGTTCATTGGCCCTCGGCCACAACCTCCCGGTCAGACAGTATAAATAGATGTAAAATGCGCGGGCATCACTCACTTCCATTTGTGATTTGGTCACGAGTATATCGTTGCCTTTAGACTGTGTTATTTTTTTCGTAGCTACCGATGATAACGGCTTGGCTGTCGAAATACTTATTTATCAGTTGTTAAATATTTGTGTGGTGAGGGGTTTTAACGAATTTGTGATACCATATATTTGTTACAAACGTTAAAAATCGGTAGTAAACCATGTCGGTGATAGTTTCAGTCTAAATTCACATCGATTGCCATCTGTGCTGTAGTAAGCCAAATCGATAGTAGGTCCTGTCGGTAGTCGATTCAAGTCGGATCCAAATCCACATCGGTAGCAATACAATTCGTGGTAGACGCACTCTTCGTATCAGTGTCCAAGGGCGTAGCCAGAAGGAAGAAGAGTACGGCACCTACCTACCCCTATTTTTTTAAAAGCAAATGGACTGAATGTTGCGACTCCCGCCATTGGCTCGAAAGAGTGTCCGTAACAATACAGTGGTCGTAAATAATAAAAAAATAGTAAATACAATAATTTATTCTGAAAAAGGTATTTTAGTATATTGTAGAGTGAAAACCTAGTTGCTCTCATCAATGCCAGAAGACTGTTTTAGTGAACTATGTATACTGAGTGTACACAGAAAAATTATGCTGAAAAAAGGAAACAGCTAAATATCTGGAAGATAAAATTTTAAAAAGATTTATAACATATTCGCGAAAACTGATGTTAATTTAACTTATAATTGCTTGCAATTTGTAAAAAACTAAATAAAACAATGATAATAGTTAATTGTGTAGATAAACCGTTGCGCCACTCTAAATGCAATCCTGGCTACGCCCTTGCCAGTGCCAGTCAGGAAAATAGGTTCCTCCAAACTAAATATAATTAAAAATTATTAACCAAAACCCAAGAATATCTATAGAAAACGATCTTATGGATAGCTCAGACCTAAGCGAATTAATTAAGAATTTTGTGGCAATAATAGCACGATGGGTTCAAATTTTGTGACTTTATAAGGTACCTATGCGATATCCTTCATGAGCTCTATTTATAAAGGTGCGTCTTTCTTATGTATATAAAGGGTGGACCATAAAAACCTCCCACATTTCGAAGTAAGGTTTCTCAGCATTGGATACAGCAAGAAATCTCGTTTGTTTCCCTGTTATCCTTGTATGTCTTAGGAACAAAACATTTTTATACAGGGTGTAAAAAAGTTTATTTTTTCAAAACTAGGAAATTAACACTCTTGCAAAAATAACAAACATCAAACACATGGTCATTATTTAAAAATCAAATAGCGGCCTTCTCTTCACGCATTCCTTCAATCGAGATTACACCTTGTGCTCGACGCTGTGCAAAATTTCTTGAAAATCGGAAACATCGAATGATCCATCGTACACACAATCTATTGACCTACTGTCAATAAAATTTTTCAAACAAAAATATTCGAGATTTCTATCTTTTTCCAATGCTGAGAAACTTGACTTAGAAATGTAGGCCGTTTTTATAGACCATTCTTTATAATCATTTATATTCAAAAAAATTTTGTGTAACCGTGCTAATATGTTGATTTTTGCGGAAGTAATTACACAGGCATATGTGTTTATTCTGAAAAATATAAGTCCCACGAAGGCCACCGCGTATTATTCGGGTAGTCAGCTCTTGTAAAACATCCATATTATTGCCGATGGCTGCCAGAAATACGGATACAATTTAATAAAATGCAATTAATGGCATGCGAAAATCAAATCTGTACTTAATAAACGCTATATTAAAGCAAATGCAGAAATTATTTGCTAGACAGTGTGGAAATGTGCTCCTATTAATTTACTGTAACTCTAAAAACGTTCCATAAGGACGTGCCTGCTAAATTCGTTTTGCGGTCGTTACTAATAACAACGGCCGCAAAAACTAATTTCGAGGCCGCAAACTTATCGGCACGGTTGCACAAAAAATTGATGATGTGTTTTTGATTATAATACCCATTGCGATTGCACAAAAAATGTTGTGTATGCTACGTTCGCAACTTCGTTTGGCCGAGCAACATTTTTTGGTATGCCAAACAGTCATTTCGCGGCCAAGGTATACAAATAGCTATTGTTATAATATAATTACATAGTTACTTTTCACATGTGATTTCTTTGTTTTGGTTTTTTGCAATTGCTCTTGTACTTATTACTGTGATCAATATCACTGGTCCCCCTGAACAGAGATACTAGTTCTTTGCACGGGATATTATATTTTGTTCATAAATAGAAAGTGAGGTATTTTTAGCATTAAAAAGTCATCTGCCTTTCTAACGCTAAAAATATAATGTCAATAGATTAAACCAAGGCTACTTTATACACAATATTTTTTGTTTTGTGTTCTGGAGTCACAATAAAAATATTGTTTTTGTTACTTATTCTAGAGCAAGCTACATATAACTAAAGACAGGGCCGTTCCTAGCTTCTTGGCCGCCTGCGTGAAAAATAAAATAGCCGCCCCCCCCTCCAAGCAATTAAAAAATATATTTACGTTAAAAAAAATTATTAATAACAATTTTATAAAATAAAATAAAAAGAAATACTCTTATAAAATAAAATTGTACAAATACAAAAAAAAACAAATACAAAGTTTAATATCTTAGAATTTAGCTTTTCTAGCTTTGACAGACGCAAAAGTGGTCACAAAGTTCTTGACATCAATTGCTTCTGCCAAGTCTCTCTCTATAGATATAATAGAAAGATCTGACAATCTTTCTTGCTTCATGGCCGAGCGTCAAAAGTTTTTAATTATTTTTAATTTTGTAAAAGACCTTTCTGCTGACGCAACTGAGACAGGTAAAGTCAGTAGAAGTCTTAAGGCAATTGCTGTATTTGGGAAAGTCGCAAGTAAATTATTTGTAACAATGTAGTTGAGAATTTTAGATGGTGTTTCAACAGATTGGAAATGTAATTTTAAATTTTGTAATTCATCACTTAATTCTACGGCGTTTACATCAGCCTCTTTTCTGACAGTGTCTTCTAATTTTAAGGATAAATCTGTACAGTGTTTTTTCATTGAATTATCGTCCATAATAGGAAATTCATAAATCACTTTGAAATTGTCACTGTAACGTTGTAATTGTTCAAAACGTTCCTGTATAGATACTTGGGCGGTATCCAAAATAGTAAAATAAAAATTAATCTTACAATTCAACTTTGGGTCAAGTATAGGCTCATCAGGGGTTTCATAATCAAATTGTATTTTTTTTCGACGTGGACGAATTATATTAGTTGGGGGAAATTCCGTTGCTATATCAAGTTCTTCTGTAGCAAGTATTTTCGCCTCTTCTATAAACGCTTCAAAACTGTGGTCATTTCTTTTCTGTTCCAAATAATCTACTAAATTTTTTAACGCATTTGAACAATCTTTTAGATTTGTATTCACACCTTGAAGCATCTTACTGACGGAATTAATTTTAGACAGAACATCATGCCAAATAATTACAGAACAAACGAATTTAAAACTATTAATTTTTAAGGCCAATGCTTGGGCTTGTTGTTTGGTGTTAATGTCGCGTGATTTGTCATTTACAAGTTCTTCTAGACTATCATAAATTTTTCCTAATTGATATCGCAGAGGTGTAATAGCTATTAACATATCTAGGAATGTTATGAGTATCATAACTGCCGCAGATGTTGTATTGAAATCCGAGCTCGCAGAGCGAGGATTTTAAAACATCTGAGGCTGTTATGATTCATAACATCCGTGATTTGTTCAATAGTTTATCGGTTGCTGCATGGTTATGGTTGCCATGTACGGTAATGGACTATTACCATACAGATCAGTTATGATTTAGTTACCAGCCTACTTTTGTATATGTAAACAAGGCATTAATATCCTGCAACCGATAATAGCTTTAATTCTACTTTCCCACCCAGTTGAGCTAACAGCTTTTAATGTGAAATTTGGTACATTAGTTTTAAGTACATTCCATCTATATGGCGAAGAAGAAAAATATGTATATAATTCTTGTATAAGATTAAAGAACTCCGATGTTTGCAAGGTAACATTGGCAGAATCATTAACCACTAGATTTAGGGTATGAGCAGCACAAGGTACAAACATTGCTCGAGGATTGATATTTAAAATTCGGCGTTGCAATTCTACATGTTTTCCGCGCATATTTGCACCATTATCATAACCCTGTCCACGCATATTGTAGATATCCATATTAAAATCTTTCAAAAGTTTTATTACAAAATCGTATAAACCCTCACCAGTAACATCAATAATAGGAACAAATCCGAAAAAATGTTCACAAATTTTAATTTGTTTATTATCATCTATTATAACAAATCGAACAACGAATGAAATTTGTTCGGTATGACTTGAGTCTGGGGTTGAATCTAGAACAATTTAATAATATTTTGCTTTTGTCAATAACTCCCTAATTTGTTCTCTGATTTTATTTGCTGTAAGTGAGATCAATTCATTTTGTAATCTATTTCCTAAATAATGAGGTATACGTTCATGTGAAATTTTACTGATTTGAATATTTTTTAGATGTTCCGAAAGAACTGCATCAAATTTTGCAAATGTTTCAACCGTCTTCAAAACGTTTCCATTGTTTGAATCGAATAATTTATTGGATGACCCACGAAATGCTAAACACTGTCCTGTCAATAATAATATAATTGCAACAATACGTTCTAAAACATTACACCAATATTGTTGTTTCAAATTAAAAATACGTTGTTCTTGGTGATCGATTGTTGTGTAAGTACTCAATATTTTTTCTAATTCAGTCCATAATTTATAATTTTGAATATGATCAGTTGATCGTTCGTGTCTGGATAAATTATTAGAAAGATGTTTCCAATCTGAAAAACCAGCATCTGTTAACTGAATATTTTTGGTCCCAAAAATTTTGCAACAAAAGCAAAAAACGCAATTTAACTTAATGGAATAAATTAGCCACATACGAGGTATTTTTTCACCATTTGTTAATGTTCGTGTATAATAATGAACCGAAAAGCGCCCTTGTTCTGTTAAAGGAAATGAAAAAATGTTTACTTGTGTATGTCCCATTTTTACTAATACTTCAATTGTTGAATTATCAAGTGATTTAGGCCATGAAGCTGGACCTTCTAAACTCCCACGTTCAATGTCCTCTGGTTCTTCTGGAGTACAAGACTCTGCCGAAGTCGATGGAATCTGTGGCTCTATGGAGACGACTTGCTGACTGTCAGGCGTTGAAACAAAAGGATCTTCCACTTTCTTCCTCTGCTCAGGGAGTTTTCAAAAATTGTTCTATAGAGCCCCACAACTTCTCTTTTTCAGTTTCTTTAGACAGTTGTATTTTTTAAGCGGCTCCAGAGAGTCTTCGTCGTCGTTCCGAGCTTGACATCTGAATAAATTTAAAAAAGTTTTGTTTTAATTTACTTCTAGATTACAGTCTTAATAGACTATCAAAGCAGCTATTACGTGAAAATCATATAAATTAAAAAAAAACGTATATCAATAGCTTACCTTTAATAACCAGGCTCTACAACACACGTTTTATTATGATGAAGTATGATAGAAGTAACTGAGTAATATAGATCTTTAATCAGTACCACAATATTTTATTTCCATATAAGGGCACAAAAATAACAATGGGTCTCAGTATTTTACACCTACATATTGCTTCCACCATTCACAAATGAACGCATTTTTTCGTCGGGTGATATTTATACCCTCGGTAAAATACGTCACCCGGGGATTTACTTGAATTAGTACGAACCAATTCGGGACTTCACAAGAAAGATTTGATATGATTTTACAGATTCCTATCTTAGTTTTTTGTCGTATTTTGGACATTGGTTGATAGAGGGTGCTAATTATTTGAAAGGGAAAAATGAAAACACAAATTATTGGTAATAGTTTCAAATTTATTATTGATTTTGTGTTAAAATATCTGTAATAAACGCAAAAAAAACAAAAATTGGGATTTCGACTAACAATAAAGTGGTGTTTATTTTTTGTTCGTGGTTTGCATTTTTCAGAGATGTTTTATTCTCAAATTACTTATTTTTTTTTAATTTAAATTTGTATAAAATCGGTTTCGAGCGGCCGCCCCTTGCAATCGGCCGCCTGCGTGATGGACACGCAACACCCCACCGCACCGCACCGGTAGGAACGGCCCTGACTAAACATGAGAGAAGCATGGTTCTCTTAAGTTACTTCCTACTACACTTAAAGTTTGCTCTTGTGCTTTATTTATTGTAATAGCAAACCATTTTTTTTTATAGAAAATTGAAGCCGTTTAGATTGGAGAGGATATTCCGAGGTAATGAATGGGATCCCAGGAATAAAAACATTGCTCCCAGTAGAGCACCCTGTAATTATTGTGGCTTCAGTTACACAAAGTTTTAAGGCAGGTATTTGAAGTCTGGTTCCATTTTATAAATGATGGGAATTAGACATTTTCATGCAATACGAAATCGGATCTGCATACGTGTCTCCTCTTGGCATGAAATTCTGCTCAGTTTTCGACTACATTCTTAACTATATTTTGGCGTATAAGCTGTTGGTGGTTATTATCGGTATATATGCAAAACGATAAAGAATGGAATCGACACTATTCATCCTCTGGCATTTGGACGAAATCGTGTGCAGGCAAACCCCAATTTTTCTCTGTATAGATAATTCTACGATTATGTCAAAATAAAAACTTCTGGCACAGTTTCTAGTGCCAAAAGTGACTGTTTGTACCACTATTTCAGAGGTTACTTTATAAATTTATTTTAAACATATTTTTTGATATCCTCATTTTTAAATGCACAACAAATGCAGTACCCTGAACGTGGGAATTTGCCCAATTTTTAAATTATTTTGAGCATTTAGAAATTTTATTAGAGGAGCCGGCTTTAGGAAAGATAGTTGCTAAGTAAATGTCCGGTGAACAATAATTAATAGATCAATAACAAGTTAAAAGTAAACAGCGATTGCGAACTGCATGTCTTTAGAAAACTTTAATAATAATTTTTAAATCAGCCAATTTTCATAATTATTTCAGAAACTGTGTTAACGCAGTGGCTCCTTTTATGGAATTTTTTGTGTGCATACCTCTGCGACACCCTGTATACTGTCAACTGTGCCGTTAATTGGTTAATTCCAAGCTTTAAAAAAATTCCCAGCCCAACCCTGAACAGCTGCAACTTTTGCGTTCGTTCGCTTACGCGCACCTTCGTTCGCGCTCGGCCGTTGTTTTCAAACAAACGCCGGCACCTTCGCTGCCGGAGTGCCGTTTGGCGCACTCCGTCAGTCGAGTTCCGCATTTCGTGTATGATGGAGGAGGAGTTGCGCTGTGCGTCGTGTAAGCAGTTTTACAGCAATCCGGTGTTGTTGCCGTGCTACCATGCCCTGTGCCTGAACTGCGCCGTGCACCTGCAGCAGCCGGCCCAGAGCGCCGGCACGGGCGCCTCGGCCTCCGAGAACGCCGAGAGCGTGGCCTCCGGCAGCTCGGGCGACTACCAGGAGAGCGACAAGCTGTCCATCCTCAGCGAGACCGACAGCGGCGTCGTGTGCACCTCCAGGCCCAACAGTTACGTGGGCACCCCCAGCGGGCTCCTCTTCCCGAGCGCGCTCTCCGTCGCGTGCCCCCTGTGCCACAAGCTCGTCTACTTCGACGAGAACGGCGCCCACAACCTGCCTAAGTACCGCGTAATGCAAACGATCGTCGACCGGTACAGCGAGGTCCGCAATTTGACTCTGAAGTGCCAGATGTGCGAGGGTGAGCCCGCGCACGAGGCCACCGTCATGTGCGAGCAGTGCGAGGTGCTCTATTGCGACTCCTGCAGGGAGTCGTGCCACCCCTCGCGCGGCCCGCTCGCCAAGCACACCCTCGCCGAGCCCAAGCGTGGCCACGCCGCCGCCCTCAAGGCCAAGGAGGGAAGGTGCCTCGAGCACGATGAGGAGGCCCTCTCCATGTATTGTCTAGTGTGCAAAGTTGGTGTGTGTGCCGTGTGCTTGATGGATTCCCGCCACGCTTCCCACGACGTGCAGGCCATCGCCTCCATGTGCAAAGCGCAAAAGGTCAGTGATAATGCGGCGAATGCCAATGCAGCGCACCGCACCGTGTAGTTTTAACTCGTTTTCCAGCGTGTTGCTTCCTATTGTCCGTTCTTCGGCCGATGCTTGTTCTGTTGATCGCGAGAGCCCATAAAAAAACATGACCACTGTCTACACTGCACTTTATAAAACTGCATTTGAACTACAGTTAACTGTATTATTAGTTCATGTGTGGGTTTAACTCAGTCTAATAAACTACAGAAATATGGAATTTAAACTAAATATATAAATTAAATAACATTAAAATAACACGTGGATAGCAGATAGCTAAACAAGATGTTGAAAATATCGTCCACTTCAAAAATTGACAATTCTATGTCAACAAAAAGCATACTGCAGATATGGCAAGTTTTATTGTTTCCAATGGCTCCAACGATTAAGTTTATTTTTTATCTTTCTGCAGTTGTACCTAGTACATAGGAAAATTGAGTGAAAGCACTAGCAATGTATGTAATCTATTAAGGCTAATAAGAACCCAAGTAGGCGCCGATGGACACACGCTGTTCACTTGTTATCATCGGTGATATTTTCGAATTGAAACCGAGGTGCGAGTTGAATTTGCTCCTACGATTTCAGTGAGAAATATCGCCGATTACTAATCATACCGCGAGTTGTATTTAGTGAGGGAATACAATGAATTGAAAAACTGTTAATGTTGGTTACCCTGCTGTCAATTTTAAGTCTATGTCAAATTCGAACT
Organism: Agriotes lineatus; assembly: GCA_940337035.1. NCBI lineage: Eukaryota > Metazoa > Arthropoda > Insecta > Coleoptera > Elateridae > Agriotes > Agriotes lineatus. Next base: position 172,419,880 of record OW679197.1, on the reverse strand, counting down.
TAGCAGGTTAAGTTTTGTGTCAGTTAGTGTCAAAACTGACGGAAAACCTAACCTGCTAGCCTCGAATTTGACATACACAAAATTGACAGCAGAGTAACCAACATTTTCACACTTTTGCGTAGCAACAGACCACAATAAGGTGATACGAATTTTTGTTTTGTATCACCGCTGTGGTACACATGTATCCAGGGATTTTTACTTCCTTTTACTATAAAGGAAGTATTGGATTCACCCCAAAAATTCGAAATTGAGTTTTCAACGGATCTTCACGTTTTAGAGTCCCCTGATCCCAAAAAACATATTTTTTTCATTGGTCTGTCTGTGTGTGTGTCTGTCTGTCTGTCTGTCTGTCTGTGAACAGAATATCTCAAAAACGAAAAGAGGTATGGCGTTGAAACTTCATATATAAGTTTTGTGTACTATGTAGATGAGACAGCAAGCTTTTGAAGAAAATCGCATAACCGGAACTAGGTGTTTACTCTTGTGATTTTTCGGTTTTTTTCGATTTTTTCAAAAACGGCTCTAACGATTTTTTTTAAACTTTATATTTTTATTACATTTTTAATGTGTATTGATGTGAGATAGGTGATTTTCCAGTTGAATACTTCTAAAGTGGGTTTCTTTTGTTTTTTTTTCTATTTTTTTTATTAACTCCTATTTTAAATAAAACACCCGGTATATTATTACATTTTCGAATTCACCTTAAAATTCTAGAGAAAATTTGTCTCTTCAACTAACACTCTATTTTGTACCGTTTTTGTAGAATTTGTAATTTTTGAAAATTTTTGACAAATTTTTAAAAATTAAAAATGAAATTTTGGACTAATTATAAGATCACTGTAAAAGGAAGTTGTGTGAGTGTATCACACCAGATTTTTATGCTTCCAACAGGTTTCAAAAGGATCACGTGATTAATGAATTATATTCTCAGCTATGTATAACAGGCAAAGTTGTACTAAGTTGTATTATGGACAGTGTTTCCAGATCCTAATTTAAACATTTTTCTTTTAAACTAGCAATTAAGATAATCGAAATCGTCATTATAATACGAGAAATCGATAGTTTTACGACCTCTGTCGGTGGCGGGGTGACAGATAGGTGACGGCAAACATCAACATAATCTACAGGAGTTGATTATATTTTTAAATTTTATGATTTCTGAATTTCAAAAAAACTTAATTTGCCTTTCGTTACCGAAGTCTGAGGTTTCTTTTTATCCCTCGTATGGTTTATTTACCTCGGCCCTACGAGCCTCTCCAAGTTCTACATTCGTGATACAAAGTTATACCTCAGTGCCTTGGTATACAAATAACTATTGCGTACCTAGGCACTCAAGATTCAACTTTTTATCAGAAATGTGGAAATCAGATCAGGGATAAAAAGGAACGTCAATACCGAGGGACACATTTTGTTTTTTAAAATCCAGAAATCGTGAAATTAAAAAAAATCAAGAACTCTTGTCGGTTATGTTGACATTTTCTATCACGCATCTGTCAACCCGCCAACTTCAAAAAGTTATAAAACAAAGGATTACTTTACTGACTCTTTCTTGTATTTCTTACACTTTTCATTTTTTTGCGAATATATTGGATTTTATAATGCTTTTAACCTTTTCAAGATGCAATCCAAACTAAACAAATTGATGGTTTCGATATAGCTAGTAGAACGACCAGTAATAGGACAGAAATTGATAATAAATATTTTTGGACAAAGGCGGCTGCAGATTTTCCACGGCACGTCTTATAGCAATCTGCTATAAAGAACGAAAGTCGAGTAAATTCGTAAATACAAACTTAAATAGTTATTTGTACAGCCAGTGATGAAAGCGATACTTTTGAGTTTGAAGGTTGATGCACCACGGGGAAGCCGAAGTGTATCAATCAAACGAGTAGGAAAAGTTGCTTTCATATGTGTTGTATGCCTTCTATTTTGCATAGTTTCACGAACTCGTCATTTGGTGGAAAAAGACTTCAAAATTTACAACTGTCAAATTGACAATAATTCTCAATGTCAATAAAATATGTAGTTAAAAAATCTTGGTGTAATACACGCACACAACTTTCTTTTACAGTGATCTTATAATTAGCCAAAAGTTAGATTTTTAATTTTTAAGCATATGTCAAAAAATTAAAAAAATTACAAATTTTACAGAAACCGTACAAAATGGAGCGTTAGTTGAAGAGACATTAATTTAGTGCCATTTACACGTACACTCCCATCGCGAAGGTTTGGAACGAACTCCAAACGTGCAAGCCGGAGCGCGGGCAAATAATGCACGCGCATCGCGTTGTTACCTAAATCGTAACACTCCAGGCGTGCACACTGATCTGCAGTTTTAGAGCGTACAATCCAAAACTTTTAGTGTAAATGCGATTTCGTCAAGTATTGATGTGGCGTGTGGAATTTTAGAAATTCTAAAAGTTTTGGGTTAGCGCTTGGTTGAACCATTTTGCAGAAAGAATTTTTATATTGCAAGAGCCTGGAGTGCGATATTGGCGTGCCTGTTAGAACACGTTCTTTGCCTGTACAGTTTTGGTGCATTTACATGCGCGCTCTTTGCACTCGGGTTTGGCGCGTCCGCTCCAAACCTGTACGAAAAACCGTGCGTGTAAATGGCACTTAATATTTTCTCTAAAATTTTCGGCTGAATTAAACAATGTCATAATATAGCGGGTGTGAAGTGCAATGTAGAATAATCAAACATATTTATATTAACAGAATCACAAGATATAAAAATCTATTAAAGGAAAATATACATTAAACTTACGTAAACATATGTAGGTACATTGAAGGCGGCTTTAAGTTTTTCTCGGTTTCTCCATATAGTGGTCACTGATGAATGCGATAAATTAAATTCGGTAGAGATAGTGGCATTAGATTCGCCATTGTTTAGTCTAGCAATAATTGCACTTTTTTCTTTTATTGAGATAACTTTACCGAACTTTCCGTTTACGTACGGCCATTTTGCACTACACGCAGTGGCGCAACTATCATATGTGCAGGGGGTGCAAAGAACCTCCGCGCCGAATGTATATAGGCGCCGCGGTAGCGGAGTTTTTTGTGAAAATTAAAGTTTTCCTAGAATAGAGGTTCAAAGCGGCAACAGACTATGATACGTGAGCGCCACTGGGCTCTTTTGAGTGCGCAGTCTTTTCTCCTTTTGAGTAGATTAGAAGTTCCAGCTCTAGTGTGTGTTTGTGATTATTAAATTGCATAGTGCATAGTAACATACTATAAATTCAAAGTTTTAAACCGCAAATTTCTGACGATTGCCTCAGATGCAGAGGTCATAGAGAGTGCCAAATTACTTCAAACTACGTATGAAACTGATCTCAATGACGGCTTACTAAAGTAAATTGTACAATTTCGATCTTCGTACACAACTAGTATTAAATCTTGCTTATCAGTGAAGGAAGTGGGAGAAAAATGTCTGTCTAATCACACATCATTGGCTAGCTTTCCATATTTATATACAGCTTATATCCTATTTTTACATCCCGTCACTGCAGCCTCCACTGAGAGATCTTTTTCTAAATTAAAAATTATTAAACACTTTTTGCTAAGTAAGATGGACCAAATACGCCTAAAGAGTTTTGCATTACTAGTATCGGGAAAGTAAGAGCCAGTACCCTTAGTTTTAATTCACTGATAGATATGTTAGCGTTAGACAAGTGTCGCAAAAGAAAGTTTAATTAAAGTGCTATACCTACCTACACATTTATATATCTACTAGCTGGCCCGGCAAACGGCCCCCCAAAAATAATTTGTCTCTGAAACCCCGTTTCACCACTATAGAGTTTTAATTTTATGTCATGTTCATCGTCTTGGACTTAAAAATAAAAGCCATTTTCGCAATCAACGTCGCAAAAAAACGCAATAACGACACACATACCGATTTTTAGGCTTATTACCCCCTAAGGGGTAGCGGACCCTACAGACGTTGTCCTGCCCGAACGTTGGTTTGCCTGCTATTGGCAGGTTTAGCAAACGTTTTTTCGATATTCGAATTTTCGATCTTTTTCATTTTAAAACATATTGGAGGGTGGTGGGAGAGGGGTGAAATTTTGGAGTTATATCTTCTGACATGCGAGAAATCTTTAAAAAATTAAAAAAAGAAATTCGTCAAAAAAATTTAAAAAAAATTCCTAGAACCCGATTGCACCGCCACCTACCGGATCCAATTGTGAATCTATACCATCCAGGGGCACTCCCAACACACACACAAAATTTCATCAAAATCGGTCCAGCCGCTTAGGAGGAGTTCAATCACGTACACATGTACAGAAGAATTATATGTATAAAGATATACGGATGGGGCCATAATTATATATAACAGCAATAAGATAACACGAACAACAAAATAGAATGCTTGAGTAAGAAAGAGATGACCATACAACAAAATTACTTTAGTAGGCACAATTAGTTGACATATGCCATAATTAAAGTGAGCATCAAGCATACTCGTATATTTGTTACTATGTTTATCTCTTTCTTACTCAAGCAATATGTGTTATTTTCTTGTTCATGTTATCTCATTGCTGTTATATATAATTGTGGCCCCATCAGTATCTTATTTTTCTTGTGAATTATTTAAATTTGTATTCCTTTTACGTGGTTTTTGTATTTTCCTATGTATTTTTATGTTTCATGGTATATTTTGCGAGTGTTTGATGTAATGGTAAAATCTGTTCTACTTTATGGGTCCGAATCGTGGACGGTTACAGAACTGGTAAAGCAGAAATTGCAGGTGTTTGTAAATAGGTGTTAGGTGGCCAGTCATTATTTCGAACAAAGATCTTTGGGACCGAACAAATCAGGTGGGCATTAATATAGAAATTAGGAGAAGAAAATATGGATGGTTAGGGCGTACGTTGCGAAAAAATAAAACTGAAATTTGCAGAAAAGTTTTGATTGGAAACTTTAGAGTTTCAGAAACAGAGGACGCTCGCGAAAAACGTGGAGGAGAACTGTAAAACAAGAGACAGGAAAGACTATAGCACAACTGAGCCAAAGAGCAAAGGAAAATGACAACTGGAGAGAATATAGGAATACCCTACGTCCCAATAGGGAATAATGGGATTATTATTATTATTATTATGTTATATTTAATAAAAGATTGAAACATCTAAATGTGTTTTATTTTGCAGTAAGTAACCTTTCATGTTAAGAAAAGAGCTTATTAATTTTCTTATAAATTTAAAGTGTTGCATGACCAAAAATTACCCCCCTCCCTCTTTTTTCTGAAACTTCTTGTCTACAGCGGCTATCATTTATTCTTGCACACCGGCGCCAAACCGTCTTGTTACGCCACTGACTACACGTAAGTACTACACGCAAACACGAACTGACGGGCTAGTGTTATATTATTACATGACATCATTGCTGCTGCAGCAGATATTAACGATAATCAGAAAAATATTTGTTGAGGTGTTTAAGTTATATGGTAGCATATGACACCACTTCTGCTGTAGCGGATGCTATAGCCGAACCTTGTGCTAACATATTACATGTAAATGCAGGCGCTATATGCGACTGCCGCTATAAGCGGCGACGCTAAATGCGATCTTTTTTAACATTGACTTAAATGGAAGATCAACCAATCATTCAAATTTTGGCTGCTATAAGCGACTTTTCGTTATATCCGACGGCGTTGTAAATATAAATGACTTTCACTGTATTCTATTAGATTTTTTGCGTTTTGATGCAAAGCGCTTTTTAGAAAAAATATTTTTCAATGATAATTAATATCCATTGAAATGGCTTCTAAAAACTAATCTGTCCCTGTTAATAAATTATTTTGACAAATACTCTGTAAATATTCTTGTACAGTTGTCTAAATGCGATTTTTTTTATTCAGCTTACTTGTTCTACAAATTTTTGATGAAAACTGAATAAAGAAGTGAAACGTCATAATGTGGCTATCGAGGGGTTAACCACTTCCCGCAATCTTGTCACAAATTCCTCCGCAATCCCCGAAATCACAACGGAAATCCTCCGCAATCCACGCAATCGCTTTGCAATCTGTCCGCAATCCACGTAATCGCTTCGCAATCCCTCCGCAATCCACGAAATCGCTCCGAAATCCACGAAATATCACCGCCTGCTCTGGTCTAAACACATCGTAAAGGTATTACAGGCGGTGGGAAAGTATAACCTACCGAATGGTTCCCACTTTAAAAATTGTGATAATAAACATATTTTTGCCAACTGCCTCGCATTTTTGTCCTTCAACTGGATCCATTAAACCTTCAAAATCATATTTTGATTGGTCTTCACAATTTTTTAAATTATCATAATATTTACACTTCTTTAGGCGCAGATAAAATAAGATTTGGAGCAATTATTAAAATGTTATCTACTTGTGTAACAGACCTGTTTAAAAAAATTATATATCCAAAGCTACTGCTCTATTTCTAGTTATAACGAGAGATATTTTAGACTCATTTCTTGACAAATTATTAAGTATTGAAAAAAGAGTATACTTCATTTTTTTATGTATGTATGTACGCATTATCGGTAACCTCATTTTACCTTGCGGTGTAGAGGTTAGTATTTATTTGCTTGCGTCTGGCGATGCAATGTTCAACTTGCTCCGGATTCGGATTACAAAGTTGGAGCGGCTCTTTAGTGCTTGTGTGAGGTGTGTCATGGTGAATATTTTTAATTTTTAATGAATTTACTACAAAAACGGAGTCGTTTTCAATTATCATTACTGTTTCTTTAATGTGCCAAGGTACCTACATCCTAGGTTACTGTAGTAACTATTACATACTAAGAAACAGTTTGTTTTACTTCTCTCATCTAAAAGACGAAGTAAGTAATGTAATCGCGAAAAAATCACCTTCCGAGATTTCTTCAGATCTTCCCGTTTCAAGGTCTCTTGATGACGAAAAACAGGTTTTCTCAATTTCGTTTGTCTGGCTGTTGGCGTTATAATTCAAAAACTATTTGTTGGAGGATGACGATATTTTGCATGCATATTATAGTATGTCTGCTGGCATGAAACCGACAAAATTTCAGACAAATATATATAGGGTGAGCACCTTGTGTATTTTTGCGTTAACTGAGCAATAAATGAAAGTAATAATTTGCACATAGGTTAGACTTTACACTTGACAAAAATAAGACCCAACAGATGCAGGATAATGTGGCAAAAGAGTAAAAACGTTTCAACAATAAAATCGTTCTGTTAAATTAGGGATGCACCGATACGGGTTTTTTGGCCGATACCGATATATCGGCCGATACCGATATAATCGAGGCCGATATATCGGCCGATATATCGGCCGATATATTCTCATTGCTCTCTCCACTACTTTTTGACTGCATGCAAGCACGTGTGCGCCGCTGCTTGCTTGATTCGGGCGGGGTATTCCCCTAAATACGAACTCTAGCTTAGGTTTGCTTATGGAGGTGTCTTCTTGTCATTTCGTTTTAATAACGCAATTTAACACAGTCATTTTTTTTTCTTGACCTATTAGTTAGTATTGTTAACGATTTCTGATGATGCAAGACCTTGAAATGGCATCGCCTGATCGAATGTTTTTGCTGATGGACCGAGCTCTGTGGACTAGTGGTTACCACGTTTGCTTAGTATTCGAGAGGTCGTGGGTTCGATTCCCTTGGCCGCCTTCTTTGATTCAGGTTTTTAGGTGGTTTTCCTGAGTCAACAGAGTACCTTCTCTGAAGCGAATGTCGGGGCAGTACTTCTCCACCTTTCCTGGCCTCTCTTGCATTCTCCACCCATTCTGAAATATTCCCGTTATTGGCTGAAGAGGGGCGTAAGGGGCCCCCAGCTGGGGGAATTTAAATGACCCTGAACGTTTACCTTTTTCTTTTTTGCTGATGCAGTGCATTCCAGAAGCTGGAAGATATTTCGCTGCATGGTGCAACACACTGGATGGAGAGCCTAATGTTTTTACATAATAATTTACAAAAAATGAATTTTCAATATTAGATAGTAGTTATATTTTATACTCCACAATGATTATTCACATTATATTGTTCATTTCTTATAATAAATATTAAAATATTAAATATCGAAAGGAAATTCACTTTTGCCGATATATCGGTAAAAAGGAATGCCGATATGACCGATACCGATATATCCCTAATTCGGCCGATATGGCCGATATGCCTATACCGAGTATCGGTATCGGTGCATCCCTATGTTAAATACAGCCGCGCATCGCATTCGTATCAGTGGGGCTGCATGGCTCACTGTAACATATCGATCCGGTTACAATCGCATACGCAGATGATGTAGATCGAATCCCACCGCCGGTTTTTGTTTAAAATTGGTAATTGATGTAATTCGCATAATCAAGTGTTTCGTTTTATTGTATCAGTATTATTGGGCTCGTTACGATATTTTTAGCCTTATTTTCCTTTGGTTTTAAACATTGTTTAAAGTCACTTGCTTTAGACGTTAGAGTAAAACAATTCCATGCAACGTCCCTTCCATGACGATTCGTCGGCCCGCTTTTCAATTTGTTTTATTTTCAAATTGATTTAGTTTGAATTACCGAGTGGTTCCTTTTATTGTTGCAGTATTATTAGGAATATTAAGGTACTTTTACCCCCAGTTACCTTGGTTTTTTCAAAATATTTAGTGTCACAACTTTCACTTCTTTTGCTTGCAAGTAGTAATATACAAGTAAAAGTAAGTAAGATACAAGTAATAATTTGCACATAGCACAGACTTTATCATTGGCGAAAATGAGACCTAACAGATACAGATTAAACATCAGAAATGGGACAGAATGATATAGTATCTTTATAAAGCAGCAAGAACTCATCGAATTTGAATGCACCCGTGGCTCAGCTAATCTAGCAGCAAACAAGAAACTCCAGTCACATATTCGCCTAGGTGAGCGGAATTAAAATTCCAGCGGACTACATTTTTTAAAATTTGCAAATTGATTTAATTCGCGCGAGGGACGTGTCAACCTCTTTACAGATTTTTTTATAGTTTATATCTAGTAGTATATTAATATACGTACAGAGACCTGTTACCCGATATTTTGTACTAAAATGTTGTATCAACAATGAATAAATAGTTAACTAAATACATTTTTTCCTACCGCATTTTGCCAGATTATCTTACTAATCCCCACACTGATTAATTGTTTTTTAAGTCTGCATGGTTTGACAGCTAATTATTTATGTCCCCTATTTCCGACACTATTTTAGGGTATTTAATCTTTAAATCGGTTGCGGAAATCACCCAGCAGTCTCCCGAAATCGTTGGAAATCACTCGCATGCTTTCCAAATCCCCGCAATCTATAGGAATCCATCGCAATCTTTTAAAATTCTCCGCAATCAATGGAAATCCCTAGAAATCCATTAAATTTTGCAATATTGTCACATTTTTTCTTTGGTGGTCAACCCCTCGGTGGCTATAAAAATTTCAGTCGTAAGATGACACTGGCAAGTTCTAAAGGTATCGCCTTTATACAAAAACAAATGATCAAATGAACAAACAAATATATCTCATTATTCATTTAGCTCCTCTTGGATAGGCCCAATCTAACAACAAACGAGATTCGTGGAGCCGTCCTTCATTATCTTTTACATTTATTCTAGCTGTTAACAGCAAACTTTGCGGAAATCTTTTAAAAGAAAATTGATTGGCTACTACTAATTCGGACTAATTTTCTTGCGCTTCAGGTGCGCTACTTGTATACGGTTCGTTATTGATACTCTTTTGTAAAAGATCAATTGTTTGTACTGTTTGTTCTTGCATATTCAAGATGTAGTAGAGTATTGTGCCTTTTGTAGCACTTTCTACATCCAACTGCTCTACAATCGCGAGTAAAATGTCATTTGGAACCGATAATATTGACTATTAAACTCACCCCCTTCAAGTTAACTATTCACCAATCATAATTTAGTATTTATGTCATTTGCCACCAATCAGCGTAAAATTGTGCAACAATTCCGCTAGCGGAGTTTTAATGACAATATCCCTTATGCAAATTTAGTTAGAAATTTGCCATGGTAACGGCGAAAATTGATAATCGGAAATTTACCGGAAAATTTCCACTTATGTCACTGTCATCACAAAAAACCGTAAACTATTAGTACTTAGATATTAGTTTCGTAATTTTTTTAATAAAAATGTTTTCTTTACTGTGTTTTTTCATTCGTGATATTTTCTATCAAAATATAACGCGTGCTTAAAAAATTTCCCTATGGAAATATTTGGAAATATGTTATGCAGCTATTTTTTTTCAACAAAAGCATTCGTGCATGCGAACTGAAAAAATCCCTCCTCCTTCGGAGTCGGGATTTTTTCAGTTGGCATGCACTCATGCACTTATTGAAAAAATAGCTGCAGAACATATTTCCAAATATTTCCGGAAATTTTTCAAGCACTTGTTATATTTCTACTGACAATTTTTTTCTCTTCCCGTGACATTTATTTAACTTCCTGTAAAATTAATCAAAGATGATATTAGAAATGTCAAATTTGACAAACAATTTATTTTACGTCAACAGATTTTTATTTTCAAAGAGGACGTGATAAAATTTATTAATTACTAAGAAATGTCAATTTTGTTCGTTGAATAGTCCTTCAAATGCCGCTTGCGGCCGACGAATTGCATGAATTTTTGTCAAAGTGTTTATTCGTGCTTATTGCTTAAAAATTTATATCGAAGCAATAAACACTCATACACTTTGACAAAAATATTCGGCAATTCGTCGACCGCTCGCGGTATTGTATATGAAAATTCTTGGCATATGACCATATGTAGTATATAGAATGAGCATTTTTACAAAATGCGCAGAGTTGTAGATTTGTTGCTAACATTACCTTTGAATGAAAGGCATCTTTTCTGGAATTATAGTGTGGGTTACTCCTATTAATTTATTCATTTATATTGTTTCCAGAATTTGACATATTTTTTAGATTTTTTTTGTAATTCTTGTTAATTTCCAGTCTTTGCACGTTACGAGATATATTAAATAGAAACTATAATATATACAAGTAAATCATCCCATGCATTTAACGAATGAAAATTGTACGACTCGCATTAGTGACCAATAGAAAAATTAGTTCACGAGCCGTAACTAAGACAACAACAAAATTTCTTGGAAATGTTTTGCAGGTAGACCAATCTGAGGGTTTGTTTGTGTCGTTACGATTTTCTTACCGAATCTGCATTCGAGCATTGATTCATATCCGGAAATTATTTTTTGTGCATTCCAACAACGTCCTAATTTGCCCTCGCGTAATACGACCTTGTTAGAACGCACTCGAAAAAGAAAAAAATCCGGAAAGAATTAATGCTCTTATGAGATTATATGTAAATATTTTTTTTAGCCGACAAGTTGACGTAAACTTACGTGCGATTATTTTTCTTTATTTTTTGCTTCACATGATTCCAATTCGGGATCATCGCCTTCATTGGTATCATCATTGAAATGGTTTTTATTTGTAAATGTACTTCGCAAAAATTTCCTAATAATGGCTCACATTATTCTAAACGGCTTTTATTTCTAATTCCGTTATAATCGAATCGTTTAATTCAGTTACATTGATTGTATTGCAATCTTTTTTAAAGGTAGTGAGGGTGGTTTTTAAATGACCTCTTTGTATTTTTAGTTGCACGTTTTTTGCTGGTGGACAACCTCACTTCTTGTGTCGTGGAAGGTAGTACTGCGTGGAACAATGAACAGGCTTCGTGGTTTTCTTTGTTGATTTGATGTTGTATTTTTCTTCATAGGTTGCTTTTTTCTTGTTCACAATCTGCACTCGGAAGGACCATGGATTGAAACGAATAGGTACTTTGAAGTTAATCACTAATTTATTAAAATACTATGAACAGGTCTGTAAAGTACAATTTAAATTGGACGATTGTATTCTTGGACACGCTCTGATCTCCGTGCTCTGCTGGTACGTCCCGGGTGGCTGCCAGGAATGCGTCTCAACCACCGCTCTTGCGCATGTCCTATTTGCACTTCATCGTCAAACAGCAAGTACGTTTTACACAAATAAAGAAAAACACCCGCCTGTATCAGCGGCAGATAATATTATTTGCCCGCTGACGAACGGCAGATAAAGTTATTATCTGCCATGGCAATGAAGTGACAGTTTAGCATCATCAATCCAGCAGTATAATGTCACATTTTAATGACGTTTGAAGAAAAACATTCTTATTGCAATTAAAGAAAATATTAATTATAATATAGACGAAAATGAAAGTACATATTGTGCACTAGACTCATATATCATATTCTAAAACATAAGTTATCTAAACGTCACAATTTCAAAATGTATTGCAATTTTGTAATATTAATGTGAACAAGTTTTAACCTGTCTTCAACTCAAGGTCTTACATGTACAGGGTACGACTGTACCCTGTACATACGGACTGGAAAATGTTTCCGAAAGTATAAGAGTTACATTAAATAATGCATTTATATAAAAGTTGTAGGTACAAAGGTGGTGCATATTTGTAAAATATTTTTGATTATAGAGAATGACTCAAAAAATGAAATGAATCAAAGTTGCAAGTTGCAAATTTGCAAATTTAATATTTTCAGATTCTGAGCAACGGTTGATTTTAGGGGAGTTCCATTCAAACATTGAATTTAGGCCATTCTAACTTTAGTATCCAACACTAGAAGGAGACGCATTTAACGTAATTAGGTATCGACTTGTTGTGTAATATTCGTTCTGCTTTCATTTGATATTAGCATTAATTTACTCTTACTGCATTTCTTTTTTTCGAATCTATAATTTTTTGTATCAACAATGATTGAATTTTTATTTTGCAAACCTTATTTTATGTTATGTTCGGAGAGTTCAAGTGATGAAATTCTTATCTCTGTAAACTCTAAAGAAAGCATCTTGAAGGTGCTTATGTATTTTGTTATGTTCAAACTTGAATATCTAACAGTTGAATTTAGGAATATGAACAGTGCTGGATCAGTAGGATACTTCGTTTAGAAAATGAATAATATGCCACGTCGAATATTTAGGTTACTGTAAGTAGAAAACTCTTCCTTTCTACATTTTTTGCTGTAGAATAATATTTAATTTGAGTAAATGTTAAAACGCAAAACATTTATTTAATATAATTTTGCAAAAATTTAGTATATGTGAAATGATATTACAAAATAATCATTAAAGTAACATCTAACATAACTATTAGTAATCATCTGAACTGTTGGTATCTTACAGTTTTATGAAGTACCTACACTAATTTCTTACAACACATGGAAGTTCGTTTTCGTAACAATCACTGTACAGTCTAAAAAGCACGTTATTCTACAAGTACAGTCAAGGATTTTATTTAAATTTGACGCTGACAGTGCGGAAGTCAAGTAAATGAATTGTAGGCTTCATAAAATTAGTGCCCAGCTCTTTTCCGAATTCTCTTTAGCCGAAGTCATCGCACATGTGGCGCGATCATGTATATAACGACCATACAACATTTAAAGAACCGCTGCAACAGATTACAAAGACTTATGCATAGAAGCCGGGTAGCGCAGTTGGGAAAGCGCTAGGCTTGCATTAAGCAAGTCCTCGGTTCGAATCCCGTAGGGTCGAAAATTTTCCGCAGCCTTGCCGATTGAATTCGGGCTCGGTGAAGACCATTCACAGTTGGGCACCAAATTAACTGTGCTCTACTCAGAACCACAGACCTAAGAGATAGAGTAACAAGGTCAACACATCACGAAGACACACCTCACACAAGCACAAAAGGCACGCTCCAACGCTGTGACCCGAATCTGGGGCAAGTTGAGCATTGTACCGCCAGACGCAAGCGTATAAAGCACCAGGCTCTACGCCCCAAGATAAAATGAGGTTACCGACAAGTAATACATACTTACGCATAGTTCTTCCGATGTTAAAGAAAAACTGATCGTAGGTAGGTAGCATTCGCAATGAGATCGTTTTGCTATTTACTTCTTACGGCAGAGTGTGGTAATTTATGCTATACTATTACACTGTAGTAGCTAATAAATAATTTGTTGTACTTGTATTTTAATCGCCACACTGAACATATACCCACCAGCATTATCAAGATTATCTCCACGTTTCGCTTAAAATGTGTAATGTCGATTTATTGGGATGCCATTATCGCGCGACACATTTATAGGGATTGAAGGCCATTACTTAAATCTTTTAAGGACTATCCTTTTCAATTATTTAGACATATTCCTTTATAAATCCTCCTGATAATTTATGGTTTCAACATGACGGCGCTCCGTTGGGTATTGCCGAATCGGAAATATTTCGCAATTCAGCCAGGTCTCCAGAGTTGTTGATTTTGGATTCGTTTAGCTGGTATTATAAATTACCCAAATAATATAACTGAATTGCAAGTAGATATTATTGGAATATTAGAACAAAGATGGAAAGATGTTGGTTGAAATATTTCAAACAGAGATTTTTTTGTGCAAGTGAAATAATTATTCATGTATTCGTTTTTGTACACGGTGTACCTACAGTAACTAATGAATTCCAAAGTTATAAGCCGCAAGATGAAATACTTAAACCTAAACATATACTCCTAGTATACTATTGATTTCAGGAAAAGAAGAGCTACTTGTATATGCAATACGCTAATATAAACATTATATTATGGCATCTATAACAATAAAATATGCAGTTTTCATAAAAGAAATATATAGAACTTTGCACTGATTTAATCAACATCTCACCTATCTCTTACAGTAAAGGAAACCCCCATTATTAATCTGAAAAGCGGACACTAATAACTAGAACTATTGACGGTCTTAAATCGCTCCAGTTGAAGGTAGGAGTGTTTCTATGCTCATTGGTGATGATTTATATTTAAATACCACACTGTCAGAAAATCCTGTCCGCCAGAACGAAATTCATTAGAAATTGAACGTTAACCTTTCACTGACTTTTTTGCTAAAGCGAATTAATGGATTTTCTCATGGACATTTTCATTCATTTATACGAAAAGACTTCTAAAGATTCTAATGAAATCGATGTAAAAATAGTGCAGGAACAGTTGTTAATGTGCAAATTTTCAATTATGCAACAACGTCGAGAATGATCATAACAAGACGAAGATAAAAAAGTATCTTCGGCTAACCCTTTATATAATTATATAATTACATAATATGTACGTCTTTTTTAAAGTTGTGCACTTTTAACATTTGTATTTTTTTCGTGTTTTATTACAGTTCTTCTAAAATGTAATGTCCGCTATTATTAAGAAACGAAGTTTTAGCGACGGTGATGAACCGATAAACAATTCAGGAAACATACATGATGCCGTTTTTTAATGCTTACTGATTTACTTAACTTCCATTCAATACTTTTTGAACATAGGGTTTCCAGATTTGCATTTTCTCAAAGGATATACATATATTGTTATGGTTTATATGACTATATGACTTGATTTGGTTATAATAATTTAAAATAAATTAGTTTAATCTCGTGTGGGTCAGGTCTCGACATTCTATCAAATACCATCTTGATTTGTATAAATTACAGGAAATACATTTGCTATAAACTTGATTGTAGTACCTTTTTTAATAAATTCATTGTAAATACTTTGTATAATGCTGGGATCGCTACAGTACAGGATATTATTTAACTAACGGGAACCAAATTCAAATATGACGATCCATCCTCACAATTCGCAAAACAAGTTCGCTATAATTGGACAAATATCAGTGATTACGTAATTAAAGCGCTGCCTAGGTGATAACAATTGGATAGACGTCTCAAACAAAAAACACTCACAGGAAGCGTCTGCCGGAAGTGCACAAAAAACCGACACCACTAAGATGAATTACTTTCCTGACCTTTCTATTGTTTTTCCAATGGAAACTAGGGCTTAACTCGAGTCTCTAGCAGGTCCCACAATGCCTGCCCCCTTTTTCTTCGTTGGTCTATCGATACAAGCCGCTGGACGCCCTGCAGAACGACTCCTGTAGCTCGACCGCTGCCTCAAATTCAGCCGTTGTCTCACACCTAGGGCTCCAACTGCTCCCCACCAACGTCGCTGGCGAGCTCTAGCTCACCGGGTTCCAATTACACTGCTCGAAGTTCGTACAGAATCTCCAAAAAACCACCCGACACTCGATGCAATTTTTCGATGTCGAAAATGTTAGCTAACCTTCAAAATTAATGGAGGTGATATACAAATGATATCACGATCACCACCATATCAATGCAGACCTTCCCCATGCTTTTCTACGTCTAGCTTTCATTTCTATTAGCGCTTATATTTTCGTTCCATAAGTAATAACCGGTATCGCGCACTGGCGTATTCGTAGATGAAATATTACAACCGTTCTACGAAGACTTGCCAGATAGTTTAGACTTCAAAATGCGCACTTGATATTGGAGATCTCAATGCCAAAGTAAGCGAAGATCACGACCACATGGGGCACTACGGTGCAAGCCAAAGAAATGAAAAGGGGATCGTGTAATAAACTTTATTGAAACCTAGAATATATAGATTATGAATACCTTCTGCAAACAGAGAGGATAAAGGAAATGGACATGGCTATTCCCCAAGTATGAAACACTAAGCAATTGATTTTGTAATACTAATAACTAATAACGAACGCCCAGGAAATAAAGATGTAACTGTGTTAAATATATCTCCAATCGGCAGTGATTATAGGATATAAAAAAGGTATAGCCGAGCGAAAATAACAGTCGTAATTAAATTGAATCGGGCCGAATATCGACAAGAAATCGAAAAACATCTAGCTTTAACTAAGCCTTGTCAATATGAAAATACAAAGTGTTTTGTCAGAAGTAGCAAACAAAATAGTGGCAAAATCTGAAGCATCGGAAAAAAGAAGAAATGTGACCCCGGAAAAGCAGTAAAAAGGGTGGAGGGAACTAAACAAAACAATCAAAAAACACATTAGAAGATATATGAGATGACGCAACAGAAACAAAATCTTATAAATAATAGAAGCAAACAAAGAACCTAAAGCCACATAAGATCATGAAAGTACGTATAATTACCAATTACTATAAAGAGTACTACAGTTTACAAGTAAAACAAAGAAAACTCAGAAAGGACTAACAAGAAAGATAATTAGTAACATAGGATGAGAAAATATACCGAGAATCACGATTTAAGAATTCCGGAAGGCTCTATAAAAAATGAAACAAAATAAGGCTTCAGGTATCGGGTAAAATATTGACCGTTCCGCTTTAAGGGCCCATTAATTTTACCGTCTGTTTTATGCAGTTCGGTCGCTCCGGTTCAAAAAGCTCAACTTTGTACAGGCACTTAGGCCGCCGAACTCGTTTTGAAAGGCCTTCAGATTATTGATCCGTTTTCATGCGTAACTAGGCCAAGCATCATTCAAATGTCTCCGCGCACCCACGGTGATTTTTTTTTGTTCCTCGTTCACTTCTGCAAGCTCCTCAGACTTGATCGCAGGCGTTTTACGTCGTATTAATGTTTTCCTCAGTGTAGGGCTTAGTGACTTACGAGGGCAAGAATAGTGTCCTAGTTCTCTTGCGCTACCGCAGATTTGTATGATTGATTTATCGAAAATATTTGGGTCTTAATTACCCATCACATGTGATCGAAGATTTTTTGGCGTCGCGATTCAAGTCTTGGAGCTGAAAGCTGAAGGTAAACTAGCGCTTTCTCCTTCTCTATTCCAATTATTCGCTTTTCCGTTTGTTGCTGGGTCATTGTTGTGGCCCCGCTTCGCTTCTTCAGTTAGCAATTGTTGCTGAGTCCTTGCTGTGCCCCTACTTGCACAGTGTAGTCGTGTAATTGTGTAGTCCGCTGCTGTTTATCTTGTCAACGATGCCTCGCATTGCTGGGAGCATTTAAAACACACTCTTATGTTGTGAAGGTAAAAACGAATCTTGTCGCCCTCCTACTATGTTTGCCTTACGGAATTATCGTAAATTTTCAATTGCCCGGTAATTCAATCTGCCCACATACCTGCTAAACTCCAATAGTTAGTAGCAACAGTAAAGTTGACTGTATTTGTGGCTTTCGCCTGTAGCGTGGGTCGCGCTTGTGATTTATACAGGTGCTGAAATTATGATTTTATTATTGTTGTTAATTAATATAACCCTGTTCATGTTTACTTAGGGTTGCGTGTATGGTTAATGCAAGCTATTGAGATATCGATTCCCTTTGAATTATGTTTCAGGACGTAGCGAATTGGCTACGCACAGTACCTTAATGAGTTTAAGAATTCTCGTAAGCTAATGGACATCGGTTGTAAATAGATATTTATGTATTTAGTGTGTAAAGAGAGCCATTTTGGTATGAGGATGCGAGTTTCGTGCCGAGCGGTAGCGAGACGCGAAAAAGCAACCGAATACCAAAATGGCTCTTACAGGCGAAATACATACAACATTTTTTCTACGGTCCTAAATAAATAACAAAATTGTTAAATAATTGAAATTTCTATACACACCATTTGATGAAGTCGTTGTACCGCCGTTCATAAAGGCCGCGCGATTTAGCCGGCAACAAATCGTTGGTTGCTGTCTGGGAGGCTTCAAATACTTCAGGCGGGGTGCAATTACCTTCAGATTCCATCTTCAACTTCACAAAAACTCACAAACTCGATAAATCTGTTGCGTGATGATGGACGCACCGTGATACAATTTATTGTCAATCATTTTAGCCAGTTCCAGAAAAATGACGAATTAAATTAATAATCAGGTTAGCCATGGCGATGCGTAAAGTAAAATGAAGTGACGGGATTATTTCATTAAGACATTGTTTACGTGGTTACGATGCTAAAATGGTTACTAGGGAAAAAATTTGTGAATCGCTAACTTTTCGCATTGACAGTGAGCGCTTAATAGTCAGTTTTAAAGGTGACCGTAGAAAATAGCTATTTATGCAACAAGTGCTAAAAGTCGACTTTTATGCGCGAGACATGAAAATTATGAAACGAAGCCGAAGGCTGAGTTTCATAACATGTCTCGCTCATAAACGACTTTTAGCACGCGTTGCATACAATATTTTATCTACGACCTTAATTTTACCGTTATTAATCCATAAATATCGATTTAAGAAAGGTTCGCATCTGCGACGCTGCGTCATAATGAATAGTAGGCTACGCCGCTGGCGATTGTTTGGCCACGCCCGTGCTGTCAAGGTTGAGTTACGAAATGTAATTATTGATACTCCACATATGACTGTATTCATTACATAACGCTTTAATTATTTCAAAAACGCTTTACTTCTAACGCAAGAAGCAACTAGAATAGCTTTACAACTTCACTTGCAGTTCGAAATTGTAGTTTTGAACCTCCCTTCACTTTTAGCACATGTGCTAAAAGTAAACAGCTGATTTCTTTAAACACGGTAAACTATAAAACGTCACTTTTAGTGAAACAAGCGAGTGTTAAAAAGCCTACTTTTAGTAGTGGTCGTAGATAAAAGACTTTATGGCGCCTCCCGGTAATTTGAACACCTATTGCACTGTCACTGGTCTGTCCTCCGATTTGTGTATGTAGCCTGAACGTTTGTTTGGTGCGATATGAAGCTGATTAGAGTAATTTAGGGCCGGTAGCAGAAAGCAATGTTAAGTCTGGTGTTAGCTAACATCGCGTCAAAGTGAACAAAATCGCATCAAATTTTGTTTACTAATGTACTAGTTACCATAAAGATTTGAGATTTGATTCGTTTTTGTTCACTTTGACGTCGCGTTAGCTAACGCCAGACTTAACGTTGCTTTCTGCAACCGGCCCCTAGTCTGTTTAATCTGGGGCGTTAGTCTAAAATTGTTTACGCTTCATAGTTCACGTTGACCTATGGTGCATAAAGTTAGACGTTAACATAAATAGAAATCTACAATAAATTATTACGGTCAATAAAATGAAATATCTACGTAAAGTGATAGGAAAAATCAGACGCCAATGCAATGAAATAATTAGGGATCAATTAGAACAGTGATCCCAAAGTGGGCGATATCGCCCCTTGGCGGGCGCTGGAACAATCCAGGGGGCGATAGTAGCCTCGGGTGCATTTGGGGGGCGGTGAAAGCTTAAAGAAGGAAGAGAAGATAAAAAGATTTAGAAAAACCATTCGTACATATGTCATCTGTTGTGTAACATAGTGTAACATTATTTTCCAAATAAACACACAAAATGCAAGTTACAGATTTATTTATTTCATGAAGACTATTTACCATTATTAACTGTTCTTATTCTTCTTCATACCATTTATTACTTTATTTATTCAGTCTGTTTATTCTCCGTTTTTCTAAATTTTACTTTATCACACCCTTTAATACATTCAGAAAGTAAATACCATTATCGTGCTTTTATTATTCAAATGTGCTTTTACTCAAAATACAGGTTACAAATTCAGAAAAGATTTGTTTATTTTAAAAATATAATTTTCTCTAGCAATAATAATTTATACAAAATTTCTATATGGTATATTTTATTATAACATTTCATAATTGACTTTTTCAGATAATCATTTGAGTTTGGCTTTCACTTTAGTTATTCCGATTGTCAGTTAATACCTACAAATTAAAATCTAAGCTCTAATGTTACCAAACAACTATCCCAACCAAATCAACTTATATGCTCGAAACTTTTTAATAAACTACACGCAAGCTAACAGTAACTGTATCTAATGTATCATTCATTAAACAATTCTCAAATATTCATGTTATACTTTTAATGTGTAAATCCTTTCTTATACTTTTTAATTGCTAATTAATTTATTTTTTCAAAAAAATTTCCTACCTAGAAATACTCCTATAGATAATTATCAGTCTCAAGAAGCTACTATTACAATAACTTTCTGTTTGTTCGCTTAAAGAATATAGATTTCCAGGGGGCGCTGAGAAATTTTTTTTCTGAAAAGGGGGCGGTAGGCCAAATAAGTTTGGGAACCACTGAATTAGAGCAAGAGCCACCACTGGTGGTACAATTTTTCCTTCAGACAGAAAAATAGCATAAAAGCATTTTTTTACCAAAATCTTTTCTTGATTTTTAATCTTTGAAAGCTACTTGTTACAACACCTTCGAAGAGCGCCATGGAAAATTTAATTAGTAAGGGTTAGGAGAGTTATTGTCATTAGCAAGCTTTGTCTTGTCGTCTTTTAGTGGTATTCTAATTTACAGTCACCCTTCATGTTCTTTCTAATGATGGTACCATAATGTTTGTAAAATCCATTGCCTTGGTCGTATACGATTTGCTAATGTTCGAAACTAGTTTATTACATCAATATTGTAGTTTTCTATTGATTGATACTATCCATTTAATTTGTATAAATGCAATAGTTAATTAAAACAGCTTAAACGTACATACTATATAAATAATTAAATTTGAATTCCTTTTAGGGAATAGTGCGACTTGGATCAATTTTTAATGGCCTCATTCACATTTCCTCCTTTCTCCTTTTATTAAGCAATACATTTAGGTATATTTCTGTAATTAATCGAATTGTTTTACTTGGTTTTGAAGCAGACGTAGCAGATGTCAATAAAATGACTGCATTTTTAGTTAATGCATTAATTCAAATAGTTCTTGTTGCAATTATTATTAAAAGCTAAAGATAATTAACGTCAAAGCTGAACAAGAAACTCGTGTTATTAATAAATGTAGTTTGGGCGAAAAGCGTTTATCAATATTTCACGTATCTTTTGCGAAAGATGGCAAACTCAAATTTAATTCCGGCGAGTGTCACGCGATGGAGACAGCCGAAGAAGGTTCACGATAAATTACTAATAACTAACGAATCGATACGTAGACGTCTCGGGGAAAGATAATTGATCGTAGAAGTTTTCGTGACGTGATGTTGTGTGCGGCAAAGCAAAGTTTTCGTAGCATATTCATCGTTTTAATTATTAAGTCTGGAATTTTCTAACACCCAGTGTTTATGTAGTCGTCAAAATACGTATTACAAAAATTCTAGAACAAGCGCTGGATAGACAGCTTGTGAATGAAACTTGAAAAAGTAATCAGACAGCAATAGATACTACTGAATCAATCGAAATTGATAAAGATATATTTTTGAAGTAGCAATACATTACAACAAAATGATGTCCTATCAAACATCTTTCGTGTTACGCTAATTTTATAGGAGGTAGCTTACGAAAATAGTTCAGATATGATTTTTTATATACTATTTTGTTCAGGTAACATTAACAAAACAGTTACTGCTAATGTGGTGCATTTCGCCACCTTTTTTATCGCTCTATTTTTTTTAAATCAGTCAGCTGAGGCAGAAAGAAACCGATTTGGTACTGTTACGGGTAAAGAGCGTTACATATTATGACCCTTTAATTGTCTCGTTTTGTTTTGTGCGGTTTGGTCGCCCCTGCCCGAAAAACTCAACTTTCCGTCGCCGAGCCGGTTTTGAACGGCCTTCAGTTGCGCGAGATGGATTATCGATCCCTTGTCATGCACAACTTGGTCAAGTAGCAATTCAATTGTCTCCACGCACCTGCGGTGATGTTTGTTTCTTGTACTCTTCTTCAAGCGTCTTCGACTTAATCGGACGCGTGTACTTCGTATTAACCTTTCCTTTAGTTTAGAGTTAGTGATTGAATTAGTGCGTCTCAACTTTACCAAAGCAACTTCATGAACGAGAATTTTAATCGGTACATTACTGTTACATTACTGGGAAATTGGTGTCACAATTATTTAATTAAATCTACGCAACTCTCTAACATTGCCTGAAATATTTCGCTACAATGTAATTGCTAAATAAGTTGGCAACTTTTAAACGATGAGGATAAAGCGGTTAATACATAAAATGCACACTGTATAATCTGACCTTAAGTTTTAGCTTCGCCTGGATCTAAATGTCGGTACTGGAACAAACTCGCCTCGTAGCGTAGGGAAGGTCGCAAAGGCCAACGGCTGCAGGTGCAAAAGAAGCCCAACAAGGAACCCCTCTCAGGACACAATATGCGGCCCAAAGGGACGGCAAAAAAGACTTGCAGGAGGACGGTGATCAATGCACGCTCTCGTTGTAATCCTACTATAAAGGTGGCAACTCGCCGGCACGGCACACCATACTCGAAAGCGTCAGTCCAAGACAGGGAGCGTCGAATAACACCTACAACTGCCACTCTCGACGGCCCGTAAGGAAGTCTTTGAAAACAAAAAGGGGGACCAAACGCTCGCAAGAATCCAAAGTCACAAAAATTACCTGTATTAGCAGGACAACATCGGGCGAAACCAACATAACTTCTCGCACAAACACGAACCGTTCTCAACAATAAACACAGTCAACGCTTGCGGCAACAGTGGAAGGTACCCTGAACGCCTCCAACAAAGTCCAACAGGACGGCCGCCCCCGCAGCGCCAGGCGCGGGGGGCGACAAACTCGCCTTAAACCGTCTGTGCTCTCTTGCTGCACGGGTCTGACTGCCCAAAAGCGACGCTGAACTCCATTCCAGACAGACGCGCTCGAACCGCCAAAAGTGGTCAACCAATCAGAGCGCAAAATCCTCGCGTGTACACAGCGGCCGAGGCAGCTGCTTAATAGAGGCTGTCCTTGTTGCTCCCACGGGCTGAATTTCAAATAACTTAACAAACAACGTTTTCACGTCTGAAGGGGTATGCAGGTGCACGAAATAATGTTAGAAGGAATGCCCAAAAAGGTTACAAATTAGAAACGATGATACTAGGAGTGTACAAATTTACGAAAGGCTATGCTTGATGTTAAACGTTGCAGTTTTCTGCGATGGGCTTTATGTAGTTAATTAAATTACTGGGAAATACAAAATGGCATCACAATCTTACCCATCGCATTTGATTGCAGATTTTTCTGGCGTCGCGACTTACGTGTTGGAGCTGCAAGCTGAATAGCTGAGTCGGAGACGTTAAAGTATGAACAGCTAGGTTAAGCTACTTATTAGCCGTTCATTACTAAGTTTCCTGTTTGTTGTTGAGTTCTTGTAGCCCCCGCCTCGCTTTGTCGGTTAGCCATTGTTGCTGAAAGTCCTTGCTGTGCCCGCACTTGCACAGGTGGCTAATTAATTATGTAGTCCGCTACTGTTTGTTTTGTCAACGCCACATCGCATTCCTGGGAGTATTAAAATACAATATTGTGTTGTGTAAAAAAGAATCTGTACATTAAGCGCACCGAAATATTGGAATCACTGGCTAGTGTTGCATCACCTCCAAATTTGCCAGTAATTATTGGCGCATTTATGAAACATTCCAAATTTCTACATACTAGATATCATACTATTATTGTCCCCCTCTGCTGTGTATCGTAAATTTGTAATATCCCGCTAATTTAATCTGGCCGGAAACCTGTTACCTATTTAAATATTGAACATTGTTATATGCTAGTTAAACTTCTATAATCAATGGCAATAGCAGCGTTCGCTGTATTTGTGGCTTTCGCCTGTAGCGTGGGTCGCGTGTATGATTTATACGAGTGTTGTAATTAAACTGATGTATCATATTTATTGTCGTTAATTAATATAACCCGTTCATATTTACTATGGTTTTGTATATGGCTAATGCAAGTAATGTAGGTGTCTGTGTTAGGTCATAACGAATTGGCTACGCATAGTACTTTAATGAGTTTAAGACTTCTCGTAAGCTAATGGACTTATAGGTTGTAAAAGACTTTTTGGCGCCCCCTGGTAATTAAACACCATTTGCTAATTATAGATAGAGAACCGCACACCGTCTTCACTGTAGCTAGTCGGCCCTCCGATTTTTCCATGTAACCTAAACGCTTGCTTGGTACGATTTGAAGCTGGTTTGAATCATTGAGAAATTTTGGTTTGGGACTTTAGTCTAAAAATTATTTGTCGTTCGTAATAAAATAAGTATATACCCCGAAGTTGGTGGCAATACTTATTTTTAAATATACATAGATGATCTCGCATGCTTCAGTTAACTGTCGAGAATTAAATTGCTGCTGCATTATGTATAAGTAGCCTTATTGGCCTCTTGCTAATTTTTTTAAGAAATGCTTCTGTGACAGATCTATTATTAATGCTTTGTTAATTTTTTGCATAATAAATTTGGAATAGAATTCTCCGATCTACAATGGTTTGAAGCAATGTAAATTTTAGCCAAGGAATATGCTTCTTCAGCAAAACAAGTTCACCCTTTTTAGCATTCATAGGTGATATAGTTATTTGTATAATAAGCATAGACTTTACTGCACCGAGTGCATGGTTTGCAACTTGACCGTAGCAAAGATTCGATTCGATCTTCAAAAGTGTAAAACAAAATTCACGAAGTATGTCAACGTATCATAAGTTATAAGGTCAACACAGGTGCTCGTATCTTTGCACGGAGTGGCTGGCGCGATTCGACGTAGGACCCAAACCTATATGGCAATTACGCGCGAAAATGCTGACGCTGCAGATCGAGCTATAACATTTTCAAAGTAACGGAGGAGCTAAACAACGTTGTAACCGAAGACGGTTAAACCCACGCGGTTATCGGCTTATTTATAAACACCGATCGCATTACATTTCGGGAGATGTAATGCGATCGGAGCGTAAAGGTAACCGGCGCACCTATACAATAAATGTGCAGTCTTTGACATTGAAAATAATGCCAGTGGGCAATGACATGCTTACGTTCTTGCGGGCCGTGTTTAGACATAATATTGATTACAGTTGGATTTTTTATTAGTAATTATTAAAAATTAAGAGCTTCCATATACAATTATCACGACCCGCGTGTATTTAGGATCTCAGAAAGAGACCCTTACCATGCCCGCATGTGCCTTCAGGCCGAGTTTTATTAGAACCGACACGGAGAGCCGGTCCACGCCAAGAAAAATCCTGAACTCTTTGGACTCGACCCGTCCGGCATGCCGTTCTCCGGAGATCGGTCCGAAGACCCGGATTCTGGCGTTTCAACCTTTTTAAGATAGTAGCCTCGTCTTCTGGTGCTCCCGATATCCAGGCTACCATCTTGCTCAGTCTGCGGACGGAGTCACCCTCTAGAAAAACGAGTTCAACTCCTGCCTCCAAACTGATTTTATGCACGGCTTCTCTTAGCCAGACCTTTTAGAAGGCATCGAAGCATGTTACCAAAATATCCCCTTGCTCCGACATTCTGATGCCGTCATATTTTAAAAAGGGCCCTTAATCTTGGAGCCTATCCATGTATATTGGCCAAGGATAAGTTGAATTTCCTCCGCATAACCTATAAAGTGATTTGCGACTCCGGAAAATGTCCCCGAGCAGTTGCAACCCTAAGGTCTTTGTTGGGCGCTTGACTGTATGAGAGGCCGGGTCGAGCCCTCTCTGCGGCCTTCTGTGCGTTAAGTTCCTTCTCTGGGCGGCCTCGCTTGGAGCCTCCAGCTGAAAGTGTGACCTTCTCCGTGGCATTAAGTTGGTCTATGACAGTAGTGCCTCTAGTAAAAAGCTCCTGCCGTGTGCCAGAACCTGTAGACGGGCCTGATTGGTCGCTAGCAACATGTCTGCCATGATTAATCCCACGAGTAGACAGGAATGGAAGTTCGCTCCTGCCTGTTACAGCAGTAAAGCTAAGGAACCATGGGATGGTGGGCGCCAAGTATTCCATGGGCATCGTTCAAGGCACTGTAACCCTGTACCATTCCGCTCTCGACACGATATCTTCCACCTTAGCTTGGGGTTAGCTTATGAACTTTCCGGTCTAGATCCGAAGGGTTTAGTTTAAACAGAGCCACCATGGGAAGGATGCTATCACAGATCAAGTAGTCTAAGACTACCCAATGGTCTTGGCAGTCCGAAAGCGAAAAGTGCAATACTTCCAGCGCAGAAAATGTTTACAGCAGCATATCCATGGCAAAGACACTTACAAAAATAAAATGCAACATTTTCCATGCCTCGAAATGTTATAAAAAAGCAAACTGTCTATTATCCAGTACGAAAAAATATTTTTTATGCAGTAATATGCCAGGATACGAAAATCTTCGATGAAAAAAAAGCTCAAGTTGAAAAAAGTCTCTCGTCTTATATTGGCATCAGTAACTTGTAATTAAATATTCTTAGACTGGTTAAGATATTCATATTCTAGGGCTATTTTTATGGCGATTTGAGTGTTTCTAATGAAATGCGTAAAATTGAGGATGTCTGTTAATTATTTTTTACTTTCCTTATAACCTAAACTATCAGAATTAGTAATAATTTATTTAATAATTGTGCTTATCCAACGCTCACTTTTTAGGCATGTTATGACTTACGAATAATACTAGCGCGATAGATAAAATGCTTATCACTTGATAATATTGTTCTTATCTAGACTAAATGTCTGTATCTATTTGTAACATTACATATGTTACTTCATATAAAAATTCTAACCGCCGAAATTAATTTCTGCGTAGTTTGTAAATTGTATTCAGAAAGGTGCACTCTACTATGTTTAAAATTGTACTAACAGAAACGTAAGACTGTTTTAATTGTATGCACAAAGCCATGGCTAAAACGTGGGAACTTAAGTAATGCGAAAAAACCGAGTTCGACCTTATCCTAGATAGGCACGTGAACGAACTATATTGTTTCAACATCTACTGTGTGACCATATCACCGTGGGTATATATTTCTATTGTAGTTCTACCGTAAATCAATGGAGAAAAATTGTTCACTAACAAACTATTTTATTAAATTTTCGAAAAGTTCCAACGCAGTTGTAGGAAGAACATCTTAGAAAATGTAAAACAGCGTAAATTAGTTCAAATTGTTCGTGTAGAACGAGAGGTTTGGGAACTGCTAATTAAAAATGTTGAACGCTCGGAAATGGATGTAGGGTTTAATGTCATGAATTATGTAACAAGTGCTTGATAAAAAAGCACACGTGAGGTGTCATTTGAACAGGCGGGTATCTGCATAATTAAAGCACAATTTAGTGGGCAAATTTGCATTTAATAACTTTGTAAAAACTCATCCAACTTTACGGGCGAAATTTAAACAAAATAAAACGTTACCCCTGCATTAGCATTGATTGCTGTTGTCTAAACATTGGGAGCTTTAGAAGAACAACGTGTTTGTTCCAAGCTCTACCTCATCGTTAGTAATGCTGTCTTACAATGTTCACGTGGAAATGTTTGAAATCAAACATTGCATGTGCTTGTTGCAGTTCCAAGCTATTAGAAATAATTGGTTTACCATTTACTTCAATCAAGTCTTTGTTGATCATAAACAGTTGAATTTAGGGACATGAAGTTACATATCAAAATAAAACTCATTAAAAGGGCGTTACAAAAGTATAAAAAGAATCCGAAATTATTAAATTTGCAAATGTTGAGCATCCTGTATAGCATTAATATCCACATCCACTATTTTATACTCTAAAGGTAATTCACGAAAGAGATGATTTTTTGGTAACGTTTTTCCTTCATTCAGTTGTTTTCTGTTACTTCCAGCAGCCGCCTAAAGTTCAGCATTTTTTTTCATAAAATCCTTAATATCTCCAAAACAGTTGACGTTAGGTTCATACATCATGCCAAAACGACCAGTATTTCAATTCATAACTTTTAAGCCACCTAAATATAGGGCATATTACTAACTTAGAAGGCGATTTGATTTTTACGTTAATTAAAATACAGGGAAAAGGTCCATTTTAAATGTTGTGAAATCAACTGTTATTTATAATTTGTTACAACATAAACGCAACGTTACGACACGATATGTGCTAGCTAATTGACTGGCGCGTAAAATGACTCGTTTCGGGAAAGAATTACACAGGACCGCTGCCCCAACCCGTAACAAAAAGGTGTGCCGGCGTCACGGAGTAACGGTCTATTAAAAGGAAAGCAGAAGTTCGATGCAAAGGTGCCACCACTTTCGTAATAGGGGAATTACACCAGCGAGCCCACTGAGAAAAGTGGAAGCAAATTGGTACACCTTCTAATTTCAATCTTGGCAGTCCTTGGTCGACGGCACTACGAACAATAGTGTTGAACTTACTTTGGGGAAAACTCCTTTGCAGCTTTCTAAACCTTTTCTGTAAAAGAAACATCAAAGAGAAAAACACAGCTAATGAAAAATGAACTATATTAAAAATATGCACGTAAACAGTTGCTTAGTAATTAAAGGTAACAAAACGGTTAGAAAGGGGGTTGAAATTACGTGACGTTTAAGCTAGAGAAACTTGATAACAAATAATCTAACTGACTCGCAAACGGTAACAACTTTACTTATTCAAGGAAATGGTTCATAACTAAGAAAACTTGATGGTAAAGAATCAAATGTGGCTCAAATGCGGTAAATACTGTAATCGCCACAATGTTATGCTAAGCATAAACATTAAAACTGACGTTAAATGTTCAATTCAGCGTGCTGACAGTTCAAACAGTAAATTCTAAATGGACAGCAACGTTACGCAAAAGGCCGACACTCCAACAAATCACTTCTTTTACTGTAATCTAGTTACTCTAAAACTACTACAAAAAGGAGTCCAGGTTCCTGCAACTCGACGTCCAATGAAGCTGTAGGTGGTCGTGCGCCGAAGGCACTTGAAGAAACTGCGAAACAGCCCGTGAGTAATGTCGACGAAGGTGTCTGGGCGACGTTAAGATCCCCAAAGAGGGCAATACAAAATCCGTAACAACATGGCAAGGATTCGAGACGATAAACGGAACTTCATTATGCCAAGTTAGCCTCAAAAGAGATTCCCCAAATAATTAATCTACCAAACGAGGCGTTATTCAAAGCTGCCAAATCCGCGGTACTAGGGTCTCTTGATTAACAACGGCATGGACAGATGACACTTATTGAACCCCAAGACCGACCGTCAAAACCCACATGCAGCAAACACGAGAAAAGTTACCTTTATACCTGCGGCAAAATGTTAAAGCGCGGGGCTCGCGCACATGCAGTTTATGGAGGACTTTGGGAAAGCACCACTGCGTAAATGACATCAACCTGTAGTTGAATTACGACACTACGCGAAAACCAGTAATTATAACACCAGTAATTGCAACCCCCCGGCGCAAGCCCAAGGGCCTCGCACCGAGGCGACAAACCGCACGAAGAGAACTTGTTGCCTTGTTCGAAGCTCGAGTTAGAAGCTTCTACAGAAGCACAAAGCCACGCGACCCAAGTAAGCGGGGGGACGCGCATCTTCGAGCCCAAATCTGTTATACGATACACACATGTTATGAACGTCTGGTCTCGGCCAGAGGAGGACCACCTGCGACGTCCACAAAATCTAGCACCCGACGCGGGCCCCCCATCCAAAGGCCAACAAACTCGAATTTGCAAGTTTCGACAGGATTTTCATTAGGCCAGCTAGACCACCCAAGACGAACAAAAATGGCGCCACCGCCGACGCTATTCATCTCATACAAATGGACGCCACTAATTGATTGGTAATCACACGACATCGCCGCCCATCGCGGCCGTTGCCATTTACGACAACCAATCACATCAAAGCAACACACTCGACGCCATTACCATTTATGCTAATCTACACATAACAACCAATCACATGACATCACAAACACGCCCCACAAAATGGACGACAAGGGGGAGGGACCTAATATGCTAATGTATGCAAAATGTATTAGAACCCGCACACCTTAACTACTCTCGTAGCATCTCTCCTTCAGTTGTGGTATGGTATGTCTCCTGCTTGAGATTAACTCTGGTAATGGGCATACTCACCTGTGTTGATTTTTGACGTTTGAAGCTTGTAAATATGACGTTTGATTTGGTAAACGTACCCTGAGCGTGACCGCAGTTGACAGTCTGTTCCCGCTTATTGCCTGATTTGACATCTAGCCATAAACATGCACGATGTTTCGTCTCGTATGGCATTTTTAGACACTTTTTGATGGATTTTTTGCGTTGTTGAATTTACTTCGTGAGGCTAGACATTTGGGTTGCCGTGGGATCGGGTGCAGTCGCGTAGACATTTCCATGTTTAGCTAGGGAATTCTTGGGTTATTTCGTCTTATTCTTATGGTGAAACTTCACAAATTGGTCTTTTGTTTAACAATTAAAATAGTTTCCAGAAAATTTTACTAAAGAAAAATGTACGACTACTGAAAATTAAAGATTTGTGCGTCTCTCCACTGTGTGTGACAATCTGGAATGTTAGTGGTCGTTAATATCTTCTTTGATTTTCCCCAATCCTTGGTTGTGTATGGAATGTGGGTAAATTACATTTTCAGTGGAGTTAATGGGAGATAGTGATGCAACCTAAAAAAAAACCGTTCGTTTTTTTTTTAAATAACCTGTTTTTTTTTGTAAAAAAAACCAAGCGGTCTGGTTTTTTATTTAAATGCGTTTTTTTTTCAGAATTAAAGAGTAGTGAATAACAACAAGTACTTTGTTTGGAAAAACAAAAAACAGATATTTTTAAATAAAAATAATACATTTCGTAGGTAAAGTGAATTATAGAATTTATAATAACATTAATAACCAAAAAAAAAAGCAAATATTTCTAAAGAAAAATAGAAACAGCCAAAGTGGATATACAGGGTGTTAGGGAAGTCGACTGAAAAATTTCTAGGGGTGAATCCTTGGCCCAAAATATGATGATTTAACTCAACTTACCTATATACAAAGTTGCTTAGTTTAGCCGCTAGAGGGCTTTAAAGATGATTAGCTTTTTTTAATTTTTTCAAATAAGTCGAAAAATCGTTGATGGATTTCATTCATTTTTTGGCCATGCGTTTTTACCAGTAAACTTAAGCATTTTGTGGCATAAACCTTAATTTCAAAAATTACAGGGTGTTTAAAAACTTTGTCACAATTAATTATCCATCTAATGTTTTTTTATGGATAGCTACTTTAATTTAGAAGCTATTCACTCTCTTAAAAAAATTTAGTTGGGTAAACGGTTTAGCCACAAAAAATATTTTCTAAATCCCTACAAGGCTGAATCAGTAATTTTAACTTAGCACTAGGCTTTTGTAGAGATTTAGAAAATATTTTTTGTGGCTAAACCGTTTACCCAACTAAATTTTTTTAAGAGAGTGAATAGCTTCTAAATTAAAGTAACTGTCCAGAAAAAAAATTGGTAGTGACTATACAGGGGGTTAAAACATTTAAAAAAGCTAGTCGCTTTAAATAATTGGGGACCTGCGTTCGAAGGAATAATGGGTAATAATGCGGTTGTCTAATGCGTGATGCTCACTACATCACCACGTGTCATGAATTTGACACGCGACAGCCGGGTGTGAGAGCGAGAATATGGAAGCTCTGACCTTCCGCCTTGCAGGCCAAGCTCCTTCATGGGGTGTTAGTGCCTTACCATTATTATTACTAATAATTTTTAAAGCCCTCTAGCGGCTAAACTAAGCAACTTTGTGTATAGGTAAGTTGAGTTAAATCATCATATTTTGGGACAAGGATTCACTCCTAGAAATTTTTCCGTCGACTTCCCTAACGGCCTGTAGAAATTATAATAATGCAGAAATTACTCTCTAACAGACATGGCTGACTCCTCAACTGACTCGGAGTCAAAATCCATGCAGTTTACGTCGCCCATGTCACTGTCTGATGAATCGCTAACGTAACTTGATTCGTCGATCAGGTCGACAGTTTCAGAGCTGCACGGCCTCCTGGATTAGTGCGAAACTGACGTCTCTACGCGGCCCGCCGCATTTTTAGTTCAAGGCGTTTTTTCTGATTTGTAGAGGCGCTACAGTACGTTGCGCTTGTGCCTTTGGTTGCATACGTCCACGGCCTCCTGGATTAATATTAATCTAGAAAGTCACGCCTACGTTACAGATAATTTATCAAAAACCCAACAGATGGCGCCAAAGTACGTTGGCCTCAGAATCACAAAAATTATGCAAATGTGGCGGGCCGCGTAGAGACGTCAGTCACGTACTAATCCAGGAGGCCGTGCAGAGCTGGGTCCAGCTTAAAGCAACTTCCAATAGGGGTGGGTACCTACCAAAACATGCCGCCAATTACAAAAATGAATAAAAAACAAAAAAAAACAAAAAAACCGTTTTTTTTCTGTTTTTTTTTCTAGGTTTTTTATTCGATTTAAAAAAACGCGTTTTTTACATCACTAATGGGAGATATAGACGAGTGAGTTATACTACGAAAACATTAGTAACAATTTTTCTTTTCACGTCTTTGCTAGCTGGGTGTGTCGATAATTCATCATCAGAGACACTTGAGCAGTAAAGGAGTGTTACACATAAAATGTATTCTTCTTCATCCTTTGATTACTTGGAACTGAGAAAAAAGTACGGTGAATTGATCAACAGTCACAAGCAAGTGTTATAAAAGCAGTCGGTGTTTGCATACTAATATGTAATATCGTTGCAGGTGTCTTTTCTTTTCTAGTCTTGTGAGTTTATTTCTATTTTTATTTGTCCTTTTGGATTTGCGTGTTGCATACGTTGGCGTGGTCCATTACAGAACCTCTGAAGGATGGAGGCCACATCAGTTGCTTCAATAGACATTGGAGGCGACAGATAAGCTAACTCTTTGCATGTTACTTATATAGTTTTTGCCACATTTTAAGGGTATTAATTTGATATGAAAAATTATAACAATAAGATTTTTACTATGTTGAAATCGTCTGGTTTATGCTGAACTTATTGATGCATTAATGCTCGATGTGTATTTCCTACGTACTTTGAATTTTGAATATTTGTGTATCTGCTAAACATATATCTAGAATTACCATTGTATTGTGAGCGCAGGGTGATCACGGTGCAAATTTGGTATTGGTTACTTCCAAATATTTACTTGTAAATGTTATACATGCAGGCTTACATATATAGGTATACTAGTAAGAGGTACTGCCTCTTTTGCAATCGTTTTATTTAAAGTGGGATGGTATATAACCACATACATACGATTTATAATCCATAACCGGCCAGGACGTGAGAACTTATTAAACACACATTAGTCACGCTGTGGTTTGCAATATAGAATATAATTATTTAGTAACAAAATAACAACATAAAACTTTAATATCTAAGTAGATTTTCGGTGATTGGGTGAACTTCAACAACAGATCTGTTTTACATACACTTATTAAATTTTAACTTTAGTACAAAATTACATGGTAAGTTGACAAATTATAATTTGACCACTAAAGCTCATCAATTCCAGTGGCTTGAAATAACAGCAGCACACTGATTTTAGTATACAACAATATTAGCATTATTTTGGGCTACTTTCTGTGCGGAATTTGATGTATTGTGTCTAAATATGCGTGCCCGGCTTCGCCCGTAAGGGACAGGAATTCGTTCGTTCCAAGCTGCAACTACCCAAATCGAAAATTCAACGAGAGCGGAATTATCGACGTGGTTATAAAGCAGAGATTGGCCGCTGTAACGGCAACGAGCAGCTGGTTGGTTGCTGTACTTCCGGAATTGCATTATCGATGAGCATGTTGCTTCCCGATTTTATATTCGTTTTATGGACGAAGCTGAAGCGTGTGGCTAATTATGTTCATGTGCAGATGTGCACCATGCTTTTTGGTTTTAGAATGTAGTTTTTTTCAGTACAAAGGCTGAACGGGGAAGTACGTGCAATTTGTGGTTTCCATATTGTGGTTTTAGGTTTATTGGAAAACTATTGTGTTTGACTGTTTGTACTGCATCGCGAATTAGATAATATCACAAGTGTATGCTAAGGGTCTTATTCTCACCCCACGATTAAAGTTGCTATTAACTAAGGTTGCTATTACTTCCCATGGCAACAATATGTTTATTTATAAGGAAGTTGGAATTTAAGAGCATCTCTCTCTTTCTTTACTTTAAGGCTGTAATGCATCCACGTTAAAAAAAAAGGCGTACCGAGAAGCAAATTTGCTGCTTTATGTTCAAGAGAAAATATATTCCTGGACAAAATTACCGTATCACAACAAACGTGTTCTGAAAATTAATATTAAATTTTTAATATTATAAGTTCTAAAGTTTTCCTCAAATACACAATAAATTTCCACTGATCCTTTATAAGTGTCCTTTTTACTATTGTGAAGCTCTAACAAATGTAGGTTTTCCGAAAATATTTTTTGTAATGCGGTTAATTTTGTCCAGGAGTATATACAGTGTGTTCCAGAATTGATGTTACAAGAAGTGAGATGGACTAAAAATGTTTGAATTTTATTTTAAGATTGTGGGATTAGGTACT
The DNA here is from genome assembly GCA_940337035.1 of Agriotes lineatus. Lineage (NCBI taxonomy): Eukaryota > Metazoa > Arthropoda > Insecta > Coleoptera > Elateridae > Agriotes > Agriotes lineatus. The sequence continues at coordinate 172,384,892 of OW679197.1, read as the reverse complement.
GCTTGGTCTGAAGAGAATTTTAAGAATATTTTCAGTTTTTGAAAAAACAAGGCCTAGACAGTGAAGCAAAAACTATTTTCTTTTCAGGTAAACTACCTTTTTTGTTCATGATACGGCAAAATTTTACTAAGAATAATTATTCAGAATGATAAATTGTGACTATACAAAATTTCAGGAAGATCTACGTGCTCAGATTAAACTGTTTTTTTTAGATTAATAAACAAAAATAAATAAAATTTATTAAAAATGACGGTTTAATCTAAGTAGGGAGATCTTCCTGAAATTTTGTATAGGGCCATAATCTATCATTCTGAACAACTTTTCTTGGTAAAATTTTGCCGTATAATGAACAAAAAGGGTAGATTACCTGAAAAGAAAATAGTTTTCGTTTCACTGTCAAGGCCGACTTGTTTTTTTCAAAAACTGAAACTATTCTTAAAATGCTCTTCAGACCAAGCACGACCCAATACCACAATCATAAAAATTAAATTCAAAAATTTTTAGTCCATCTCATTTCTTGTAAGATCAATCTTGGGACACACTGTATACAATGAAAGTACGATATACTTAAATATCTAATAGAGACCGCTACTCATTTCTTATTAAAAAAATTTCATTACAATTAAATATTTATTGATTTAAATGTACAAGTAAAGCATGACATATTAAACAACAAATTTTAACTTCGGAAAACAGTAGCGAAGTTTTATATAGTTTGACTATCACAAAATTATTTTTATTGCGCCATATGTAAGTAAAATTCTTGCAGCGTGTAGGTGATAATATGTAGCTAACATTTTCAATACAATTGCGTAACCTACAGGTGTATGTTCATGTGCGGCCCCGATATCAGTTCTGTTGCCATCTGCAAGGCCAAGAACTAGCTATCACTATCTATGAATTACTGACAAAAGATATTGTGGTATTAATACTTCAAGTTTTACGAATGATGTGTGTATCGTTAAGACCCTGTCTTTTATTTTTAAATACAAACTATTTTAAAATTATACAAGTACCAAATTCATAAAAAGGTTTTAAATACGTAAACTGTAACTTATTAACGATAAACAGTGGGTTAGATATATAAGTTTTAAATACTACATTTTTTAAATACTAATTCACCAGCCTTTGTTTTCATTGCATCAATTATTATACTCTAAAATGCTATATTATATAATTTGGAAAATAGTTTGATATTTAAAAATTGTTACTTCTGCCAAATATAGTTAACGGTGTCACATTTTACAAATAGATAAATACTTTATATACCTACTACTACTGTTTAAATTACTATTATTATGAAACGCTGTAATTAATGTCCGATTTGGAAATTGGAGATCAATTATTTCCGGTAAACAACATTTAAATAATGAAAAAATCTCGAAATTGTTTAGCCATTATTCCGTCTAAACTAAAACTTGTCATTTCTATAGATCTAAAAATATTAAAACAAACAATTCACGTACAATTTCGCTTTTGAATCCTAGTGGATTATAAAGTAGAAAATCCCCGTAATAACTATAATAACTATAATAGTTGAATGCAGGCTTTCATGGCCGTTGTCCATAATGGCAAGTTCTTCCGGGTTATGCCGTGGTCGTCGATTTGAACTTGACGTTTCGCTGCTCATTCTGGTAGCTTCTTCAGAAGTATTTTCAAGACAGTCTGTAGAGTACTTCTGAAGAAGCTGACAGCATGAGCAGCGAAACGGCAAGTTTAAATCGACGACCGCGACATAACCCGGAAGAGCCTACCATTAATAATTATGATGTTTTTAAAAGCCTGACCTTTTAGAGCCTTAAATATGAATAATAAAACAAATTGAACTGTCACCAAAGACAAGAAACAAGTAATATCATAGTTATATTCCTCATTGGTTCTAAATTGTTCGATGTATTGGTATACAGTGTGTCCCATCTTGTTACTTAGGACCATAATGGTTTGAAATTTGTGACTTATAAAGCCCTTAAGCAGACGTAAGACGCGTATTAGAATTATCTCCAACTTTGCAGAGCAGTTTATACTACGATCTATTCAAGATGCTAGAACCTACTTTAGCGATCAAGGTAGAATGGATTTGATTTCAAAAACTTCTTTACTGTATCCTCAAAAATGTCTATATATGAATGTTTGTAGCAAAAAGTTTAAAGGAATTTTTTAGCAGCCCAATAATCGAAATATAGTGAAAACATACAATGACATTGTAAGCTTCGAGCTATGATTATCTAATCTTCTTCTTATGCCACTGTGATGCAAGTCCAAGTAGTGACTCATTGGTGCTAGACGAAGTGCTATGCCAGAATGGCCGCGAGTATTGTCCAGTGCAGTTGTGTTTGTAAACGTGCATTCATTTTGTTATCGCTTTTAGTAAAAGCTAACGGCAGAAGTGTGAATTATTCTCAAACATAACGCGGCTTTTCCTTGTAAGTGAAGTGCAATCAGTTGTGCCATCCATCCTTGCGGTTTAAAGGTTTGCATTTTGATTATTGTTTAATTATTTACCCACAGTTTAGTGTTGATGCTTGAGTATTTGTGCTTTCTGGCGGATTATTTTAGTAAAATTCATGTAACCTGGATTCTGGGTGATATGGTCTTCGTGCCTAAATTATTTTCCGGTAGGTTTAACCTGGATGGCCATGGTCTTGTGACTGAAACTATTTACTAGTGAATGTAGAAAATACATTTTTTGTCTGATTTTTCGTTGAAGTTTGAAATGCCCTGTGATGGCTGTTCAGGGGCATCCATTAATAGTCGGGAATCCGACATACCTAATAATTTTCATTGCTTGCTTGCGTGCTTGCTTGCTCGACGCCACTTTGAGAGCGAACCCGTGGGCCGAATTGGCTGATTTTGGTGTCAATCGACTCAGGGCGACGCAAGTAAGCCAATAGTAGGTTTTTTTAAAGTTTTATAAGTGACTTTTTATGTGGATTTTCTAACCTCAAAATTAACTCTACACACAAAATGGATCACTCTTGTACAAATTGCATTAAATGAATTATTTCCCGCCCAATTTGGGTGCAGAACGCTAGTAAATATAATAAAAGCCAACAGACGTAAAACCACAATTTATAATTTTTGTTAGTAAAAACCAAATTTTCTTTTAATTTTTGTTTTAAAAAGTTAGTGAAATTCTTAAGCGATTTTGTGTTTCTACTAAATATTTCGTTTTCAAAACCTGTACAAATTAAATTGCTAGCGCTTAAATTCTGCTGTAATAATATGTAATGAAAAGATGAAAATGTGTTTTAAAAATCTTCTCTAACATCCTACAAGATGTTTCAGCAAGAGCAAGTATACAGTGCGAACGTTGGCTGTGGAACGCTCCAAATAAAAAATTCCCCGATCATTTGCGGCCAAAATCCTCGGACACATCGACCTTATTTTTTGAACGCGTATCTTTTCTGATAGTTGTCAATTTTTTTACCCCCCATCTCTTTCCGCAATGACGTCATCGCCATTTTTTTAAATGGCAGCCACCACTTTTTTCTATGGAATCTGATTGTCCTTGAAATTCTGCATACAGCAATATGCGGTTGGCCGATGTTCATTTGATTACTTAGCAACATTATTGGCATTTATGAAAAAAAACCTGTTTGCTCACTCCCCGGATGTGCAATTTCTCCAATTCCGGTGCTTGCAAATTTTATCTCAACTTGAAGTTACAAATTGATTACTTTGAAAATCGTTCGAAATATTCCAATTAATTATTACATGCATCTTGCTAATACGATTTGTTACACTGTGTTATACATTTTTTATTAATGAATATTGGTTAAGCAATCGCAATTTAAAACGATTTCCTTATTTTTCCTTATTAATGAAAATGTTAGTTTTTAAGATAGTATGTAGCATAATTGTATTAAATAAATTGCAGTTACTGAACTAAAGTTTATAGTAGCTAATTCGATGAACAAAAATAAGTCAGATCCTTTAAATTGTTTAGTGGTTAGAGTTGCATAATCAGGAATTTGATTTTGATTTTCATCTATACTACATAGTAAAAAATTCCATGTTAACAGGGCACTTGGTTGGGATGTGATATCGATGTACTTAAAATTTGTTTATTAACCACTAAATTAGCTTTTAATTGACTGCAACCTATTTACAACGAAACGGAAATTCTGAGATACTGCATCCCAGGTAGTTGCTATTTGGCTTTAATAAGTTGATGGTAGTTGTAATTACGTGGTTCTTGGGCGATTTTAGTATATTCTGGAATAAATTAAATGTGTAGTAGAGTTGGTAAAGTTCTTTCATTTAATTAAAATTGCAATATACAATTTATCCTTTGTTTTATGAAACGAAACATTTCTTGCGATTCACAACATAAACAGTAACTACGAATGTACAAGTATATTATTTTCATAGTATGCATTTTATAGTGTGGAATATACATTGGAATAAGGTATACACCCACAGGCAGATTTGTGGCTGGGGTAATAGTAACAGGCTTTGTTTATTCAAATTCTTTGCTGTATCTTAAAATCCAAACGCTTTTCACTCTTAGAAATATTTTCTACCCAGCACCGTTGCCGAATTCCTTTTCCGTATCGGAAATTGAATACATTTCATTTTTACTTCCTTTTACTGTAAAGGAAGTATTGGATTCACCCCAAAAATTCGAAATTGAGTTTTCAACGGATCTTCACGTTTTAGAGTCCCCTGATCCCAAAAAACATATTTTTTTTCATTGGTCTGTGTGTGTGTCTGTGTGTGTGTGTGTCTGTGAACAGAATATCTCAAAAACGAAAAGAGGTATGGCGTTGAAACTTCATATATAAGTTTTGTGTACTATGTAGATGAGACAGCAAGCTTTTGAAGAAAATCGCATAACCGGAAGTAGGTGTTTACTCTTGTGATTTTTCAGTTTTTTTCGATTTTTTCAAAAACGGCTCTAACGATTTTTTTTAAACTTTACATTTTTCTTACATTTTTAATGTGTATTGATGTGAGATAGGTGATTTTCCAGTTGAATACTTCTAAAGTGGGTTTCTTTTGTTTTTTTTTCTATTTTTTTTATTAACTCCTATTTTAAATAAAACACCCGGTATATTATTACATTTTTGAATTCACCTTAAAATTCTAGAGAAAATTTGTCTCTTCAACTAACACTCGATTTTGTACCGTTTTTGTAGAATTTGTAATTTTTGAAAATTTTTAACAAATGGTTAAAAATTAAAAATGCAATTTTTGACTAATTGTAAGATCACTGTAAAAGGAAGTTGTGTGAGTGTATCACACCAGATTTTATCTCTGTGTTATCAGTGTAAGCTGTCTTGAAGGCGCCATCAATAGTGGACTTACAGTGTCATAATTTGATAAGTCGTTACGAGTTTAATTGTTTAAGCCGATAAAAACACGAAACACATTCGCTTACTGTGCCCATAGATACCATTATAACATCGTTAGTGTTTACAAGCGGTTCAGCCACGTGTCGCTGTGCGCTAATTATTCAGGATTGGGGTGAAATTCTTAGCTAGGAGGAGACAATAGCAAATTTATATTAGCATGTAAATAAGACTAATGTGATGATCTTGTCGTTATCCGAAATGCAACGGAGCTACTTCGCAATGGTGGTAAAAGGCAAAATTTCATGCGGTCGTGTGCTGGAATTTTCTTTTATTTATAAAGACTCGCAATGATTAACGCAAGTGGGAATTCGAGTTTGTTCCAGCCCGTTCCTCCCTAATCCACCATCCACACCGTAACCCATTAATTTTCACTCGAGCCGAATTAAATGGGAATTGTTAAACAGTCGCTTAATTAAGGTGGTTGCACCGCTTTGGAAATTTCCTCTTCTTTCTTGTACTTACGTTAAGGACTGGTGATAATTTTCATTTAGTTATTTATAGTCGCAAGGGTGCCAGAATGTATTGTGTTAATTGCGTTGTTTATAATTATTGCTTATTAATACAAGTTCCGGCAACGATGCGTGGGTGGAAGATATCACTAAAACTATGAGAGTTACACAAATGTTGTGTATATAAAAGTTGTAGATACGAAGGTGATGCACATTACTAAAATAGTTTTGTTTGCACAGGGTGGCTCAAAAAAATGGCGAATCAAACTTCCTTTTTTTTTAATGGAATGCACTGTATTTGGGTAGCTGAGAAGTTTTGCATTGAAATACTAATTATTGTAATATGAAGTTGTATGGAATCTGGGTTTTAATGCTATACAGGGTGCTAAACATTTGCAAATTTAATCATTTCGATTTTTTTCAAATTGGACGCCCTGTATATTTTTATATTTTTTAAAAGTCCTTTCAAAGAGCTGTCTTTTAATACTTTACTTTATACCTCTAAATTCAACTGCTTTTCAGATATGTATGCACATCGTTTTTTCGTGTTTATTATTTCTTGTATCAACACTGACTGGATTTATATTTTCTAAACCTGTCTTATGTTTTTATTTTTGGAGAGCTCAAGCTCAAGCTTGAAGTAAAGCATCTTAAAAGGCTTAAGTGGTTTTTTTATGTTCAAACACGCATATCTCAAAAACAGGCAATTTACAGGTATGAAGTAACATATCAAAAGAAAAAAATACAAAAATATATGGGGTGCTATTTGAACATTGCAAATTTTGAGCACCCTGTATAGCATTAATACCTAGATCAACTATTTTACATTCGAAAGGTAGTTCGTGAAAAACATAATTGCTTGGTAACGTCTTCCTTCATTCAATTGTTTTCTGTTACTTACAGCAGCCGCCTGAACTTCATTTTTTTGCATAAAATTGTTATCTTCAGAACAGTTGACATTGGACACTTACAACTTGGTATCACAATGCTGTGTTTTAATGCAAAACTTTAAGTTACCCAAATATAGGGCATTTAATTTAAAAAAAAGTAAGTTTAATTTGCCACACTTTTTTGAACCACCCTGTATAATGAAAGCTATTTTAGTAATGTGCACTTTCGTATCTACAACGTTTATATACACAATGTTATGTAACTCATAGTTTTAGAAATTTTATTTGTTTATGACCTGTCTGTAATCTATGGATTATCACCTTGGAAAACGAGCGTAAATTAGCCCTAGGACGATTGTTGAAGTTACCACTGTTAAATTAATGGAGTATCAATTTGTATAATAACACTTTGATTAAATATTGATAACATTTATATTCAGAATGAACACAGGAAGCAGTTATTATAAACAAATATACAAATTCAATCACATTTCTGACGTTCTAAAAGCGGCAGTTCAAAAGTTAAACGATTAAATTACCAATGTCTATTATTACAACATAATCCATGTTCTGTTGCCACGTGACGAAATACCCAAAAAAGAACATGACATATCACGTTAGAAAAAAGTTTTAGAGATTATCACCTTGTCCATTAACAAACAAACAAACAAACAACATAATCACGCCTTGAAATAATATACGGGGTTATATAAGCAAATATAAGAATTAAATTAATTATTCTCCTGAATTTGAAAAGCAAAATAACCCTAATTAAAGAAATCTCCTCAGATACTTCAAAAAGCAATGTCTGTAAACGGCGGGCGCGACGTTTATTACAAAGGCCTTTGGATAACGAAGCGCGTTCATATTTACATAAGATTAATGCTTTGTCAAAAAACGCTCAACGCCATGGGCGTTATCTGAACCACACAACCCGTTTCTTATCTTTAGAAATGATCAAATTGATGGCAACAAAGGTAATACACAAATCGACAATAAAGTAAAATTCATAAACAACGTTTATTTGAATTCTAGATAAGCAAAATAAATACCTAAATCGATAAGCAAGTGTGTTTGTTTAATTAAACATACAGTTTAAACTACTGTATAATGGCAAACACACAATCATATTGAAAAACGTTATTATTTTTAGAAGCGTGTCGATTCGTTTTAATATTTATGCCATTACGATAACTTTTTTTTTTATCTTGTGAATCTCGATTGTAACTACTGTTTAGTACCTCGTCATGCTGTATTCCTCGGTGCTCACATCTTGTGCTAGTAATCATACCTGGAGTGAAAACTCCATTTATACAGTGTGTCCAAGATAAGGAGGGCCAGTATGGGGATCTCGGTAATTGTAAGAGATACAAATTTGGTTAAATGGGAAGAAAGTTGCGCAATTAAAGGACTAAAAAAATGACGTCTAGAAATCCTTGATATGATTTTTCGTTTTTGAATTATCTCAAAAAAACCGAATTTTTGGATTTTCTTTTTTATTTTTTTCTGGCGTTCATATTAAAGTTAGAGCCAAACTGATTAAACTTCTTTATAGCAACTTTTAGTGCACTTAATGATTACGTTATCAATTTTTTTATCCGACGTTTCGTCTTCGAGAAACCATCATCAACTTCATTTTTTTAAATACGGTCCTGGTTTTTTGATGCCAAATTTGCAAAGCCCTTGTTACTCTGAATGCAACAATGTACCACATATTATGATTTAATTACGTTTCGAGCTTTTTTCTGATCATCAGAAAATTTTTTAGATACGGACCTGCATTTCTCATAATTTTGTAAAAATAAGTTCATACAGTAAGATAGGTGTTTTTAGATGCCGTTAAAATATTAAAATGCACATCATAATGTCATAAATCTGATACATTAATTTAATAAGCAACCAATAACTATTAACAATAAACAACAAATAAATGAACAAAAGATAGGCAGAAACAATGAGAAAACGAGCCTTGAAACAATGTAATAGGTATTTAACGTTTTGAAATAGAAGAAGAACTTAGAAGATTGGTTCTTGAAGCCTTTCAAAGTATAACGCCAGTATTGCTGAATAATGTTTTAGATTCTACAGTTAGATGTTATTTATGCATGGAGAATGATGGCAACCTTTTTGAATACCTTCTGTAAATTTAATACCTATTAAATGGTTTCGATGTTCGTTTTGTTATTCTTTCTGTCTATCTGTTGTTCATTTCTTTTTTGTTTATTGTTAATAGTTATTGGTTGCTTATTAAATTAATGTATCAGAATTATGACATTATGATGTGCATTTTAATATTTTAACGGCATCTAAAAACGCCTATCTTACTTATGAACTTATTTTTACAAAATTATGAGAAATGCAGGTCCGTATCTAAAAAATTTTCTGATGATGATCAGAAAAAAGCTCGAAACGTAATTAAATCATAATATGTGGTACATTGTTGCATTCAGAGTAACAAGGGCTTTGCAAATTTGGCATCAAAAAACCAGGACCGTATTTAAAAAAATGAAGTTGATGATGGTTTCTCGAAGACGAAACGTCGGATAAAAAAATTTATAACGTAATCATTAAGTGCACTAAAAGTTGCTATAAAGAAGTTTAATCAGTTTGGCTCTAACTTTAATATGAACGCCAGAAAAAAATAAAGAAAATCCAAAAATTCGGTTTTTTTGAGATAATTCAAAAATGAAAAGTCATATCAAGGATTTCTAGACGTCATTTTTTTAGTCCTTTAATTGCGCAACTTTCTTCCCATTTAACCAAATTTGTATCTCTTACCATTACCGAGATCCCCATACTGGCCCTCCTTATCTTGGACACACTGTATAGTCTAGAGTTATACTAGGTAAACATCAAATATAAAAAATATAAATGTAATTTTATATTCAAATTAATAGTGATAGTCATGTTTTTTTATTACTGGCTGTCTTCACTTTTGTATATCGTTCGGTTATTTTATCAGAACAAAATTTCCAGATGACTGGATTCTGAATATTAAAGAACTGCAGTTTTTAGTTATAAGTTGATTACTATTCTTTCAGCATTGACAATTTTAATTCAGCATGCCATATTAATTTATTTTCAAACTTCATTAAAAACTTTGCATTTTGACGATACCACAGATAAAATCCTCGACTTGAGAACAAGGGGGAGCGATGCACGTGATTTCAAACAAATTGAAATTTTTTGCATATAATCTGCGCGAAGCTGATACATGTAAAACCATATTTTAAGTTATCCGCTTTGGCAGGAGAACGCTATAGCATGGAAGGCAAAATAAAAGAAGTAGACACGCTCTTTATCGTATTGCATCGGAAAATTCGCTTTCTCCGGTCCGCATTCTATAAATCATCCGTGATTTTCGCCTACTGCGCCGGATACGTTATCAAATTGCATGGTTTGACGTATTGCCAGGCCGGCGGTGCTTTGGTTTGATTCAGTCCACTTTTGTAGCCAATTCAACATTCAGAACTAAATTAGATATCTACAGTAATATTGTACTTTCCAGTGAGCATGAATTGTAAAATCGTAGATAGAACGATTTTGTATTGAATCAATTGTTCAGCAGTTTTTTCAACTGTTTGAACGATTTTTTATATTTAAATAGAAATCGTATTATGCCCGGTCATTTATGGATCCAGTGGATATTAGACTACATTTTTTTGTAAATTATTTTTGTGGCGTGTATATATTTCTCTTTAAAAACAGACCTTACATCAGTTTTTCATTTCATGTACCCTTTGTTCGTCAGAATCATTATCTTCTTGTAAAAACACCACCACAATAATTGTCACTGCTATTATCTATGACATTACTGGTAGCATTTTAATTCACTAATACATTATATTATAAAGAAATTAGCGTTATTATTGATTATCAGTTGTCCTAACTATCGAATTACATATTGTTCCGTGTATAGGAAAATATAACATGCGACGTACATAGGACCGCTACGACTATTTACAGCCCCACGTTGGGGCGCCAAATATGTTGCAAACTTTATTAAGTAGGTGCGAATTTGTGTTACCCAAACATTAAGCAAGCGTAACATTAACGAAATGCTCGATAGCAACGTCATAATTTTTATTACTTTCAGACAATTAGGTAAAAAATGCCGAAGAGTTGGTTGATGGGAGGTACCAAGTTAATTCACCAATTAGTACAAGCAATCATGAGCCAAACAGTAAAGGGCCAGGTTCAATAACTTACCAAGCCAGGCTCTGTTGAACCACGAGGAGTGAGTTACGACGAAACAGGTTGAAAAAAATAACGAATATCCAAAGATCGCAAAAGGAATAACATGGGCTAGTAGCAACTATAATTCGTTTGTTTACAATAATATCCAAATAACAACCCGGGGCAGAGAGACCGTAACATACGGGTGGCACAGACATAGGCTCGATGCCAGAATTGCAGATACCCCAGTTTACACTACTAGTTAGGTTAAGTGGCATACGTAGCAATGAATTACAAATTACGGCCAACCTGCAAATTCAGAACGATCCCAGAAGAAATTGATTTATCTGGTACTCTACGGAATTGAGCCAGCGGAAGTATTCCTAAATAAAGGTTTGTTTTACATGTAATTCCATCGATAAGGCGTTGTCGACCGCGGTGGTTTCACATAAATATTAATTACTTTATTGGTTAAACTCCAATGATAACCTTCGCTATAATTGCCGATTAATTTGGGCAAATAAAGGCTATGAAGCCTGCTGTTATTATTACAATTGATAATATTACATAGACCCAAAAATTTGTGCAGCGCGCAATAAGGAAATTACAAACAATAAGCCACGGACAATCGCCTGTCAACAATAAAATTTATCCGGACGCAAAAGAAAGAAATGTTCAAAGCCCGCACCGGGAGATTTTCACTGGTGGTGTAAGTCGACGAGCTGTTGAATTTCCAGCAGGAACATGTGAAACGCGTCGCTAAGCAGCCGAGAGCGGAAAATGCCTAACTGAGTAATGTACAGATCGCAGGTGTCCAACTTCGCTGGTCGGCACATGTAGCTATCCGAAAAGGCGAATTTCAAGGCGCAATAAACGAAGAAGAAACGAGCGAAAGAAAATGCCACAAACAAGTACAACTGGGCGTTAGCCCATGCAAAGCTAGTGGCGAGTATAGCCTACCTTTAGGTATTAAGCCGCCTAGGGTCAACTTTCCGCGCGTCGGGGACTACCGAATTACGATACACTAGTTTGGGCAGCTTCGACGGATAGTGTCCGTACATGGGGCGAAAACGTCAGGCAGCTTTTGAAGCGAAAATTAGAAGCATACGAATTCCGTCAGCAAGGAACGCTTTACGAGAAGATAGCTCGCACCTCCATTTGGTGTCAAAAACAAATAGAATTTTTTATTTAATGCCTGCTAAATTAAATAGGCGGCTCGGGACGCAAATGACTGGAAATTCCGAATCTGTAGCGAAAGCGGTGAAAATTTCACGCCGGGCGATTTCGGATAATAACAGAATTAAGACGCGACAAGTGACGGGAGGTCAAAGTAATTAAAACGTGATACAACTGTTCGTTATGACAAAGCATAACTGAAAAGCAACACACGTCTTGACAAGAATGTCCTTTAGAGTTTAAACTTTATATGCGTTATGAAACAACGCAGCGTATCTTGTAGCCGCCCAGGAGAGCTCTAGCCCAAAATGCTCGGAGGCAAAATTAGAAATTAACATAACAAACACCACTCAGATATATTTAATCTTAACAAAAATTTTCTTTCTTTTCAAGTTTCATGTTCACTTGTTGCTCAATTATAGAACTGTGACAAAAAAGTTAGGCTATGAATTCAGTTGTTCACGGCAAGAGAATGTGTACGTTGAGAACGTACGAGAACAGTAGAACTTGCATTCTGGACCAGTATGGGAACTCGCCTATTGCAACTAACTTCAAACATTGCTCGGTAGAGTAAATCCTACTTACTTCCCCTGCAGTGTAAATTTAATAATTTCGCAACTACAGTTTTTTTAATAGACTGCCCCGTTCTGTATCTGGTTGAGAAACACCCATAAGCATATCTTAAAAAATACTCGATCGGTTAATGATTTACTTACCAATAGGCATATTCATTCACATGCCAACTAGGAATACGCCAAGAAACATCTTTGGGATTACTTTTTGCATAAATCTGATTCGCCTTCTCAGTTTTAGAATGTCCAGATGATATTCCTCGGTAATCTTTCCAAATCACCAGAACGCAGCTTGTTGCTTTCTCGGTTTCGTGCAGGTGATAAGTTTCGCTAATGAGCTAATTTCCAAAGGTAAAGGATATGCAAGGTGCACGCTGAAACCGTATTAACAAGGCAATAAACACATTTATAACTTTTAATAAAGGCAACGAACTCTTGGCACGAGACGTGCCCGGGGCCACATCGCGAGTAATCTAAAAATTAAACAGAACTGAGATCTTAGTCGGTTTTGGTTATTTAATGAATGAACGAATATTTTCATGACGTGCGCTTTTTACGCGGCCACTACATCAGATTGCCTAAAAATAGCTCGGCATCTTAGCATATTGCGAACCGCAATTTGTTACGATTTTATATTTCTCGGTTGTGGAAAATAGCGGAAAATAGCTTCGCTCGTGGCTTCAAGACATTCATTACCTGTATTATATTACTGCTTTATTGGGGTATTCGCGACTTTTAATATTGCTACTTCCTCGATGAAAAATGGAACGTTCTATTTGCGCGTCCGGAACGAAGTATTGCACGCAATTCGGATATTAAGCACATACAGGGTGTCGTATCTGTTTGTTTCATTTAGTTTTTAAAGTTGTGTTATCGCTTAAAGAAGTCGATTTTTTTTAATTAGTATACGAATAGGGGTTGTTTAATTAATAGCATTTAGCAAAATGTTTGTGTAGATATAGTACCCGATTTTAAATTGTACAAGTGGAAAATGTCCAATAACTATTGCTTGCATTAAATTAAATAAGGAGGATTTGTTGGGATTTTTCGGAACATTGGGGCATGTAAGTGAGAGTGCTTTAGGCAGTTTCGGTCACGGTCTCTTTCTAATCGGACTAGACTGTGCTTATGGTGTCATTCACTCTGGTTATTGTCACGCAACGCGGTTTTACGACGCGCGTTACGGGCACCCGATATTACTATCACTTCGTCTCTTGATGAATACTGTATATCAGCAAATGACTTAGCACTATCTATCGAAATGACTTACGTTTTTCGGAAACAATCACTGAACCGGTTTCGGTTGTAGAAATGCCGCGTTTGTTATTATTGGGTCATAAACATTTATTGATGGCTTTCGGATAGTGGTAAGTATGAAAATTACTCTCACTCCAATACTTAGAATTGAAGTATTGCTAGGCTAAATTATTGAGTGTGTGTTAAGCAAATAGCGTAAATAATAAATTATAACTCGGGCATTTATTCATAATTTGATTTTGCTGCAACAAACGAAGAACGTAACTTTAAAATGTAGAAAATGGGCTCAGCAAAACAACATTTGGTTTATAACTCAGGAATTACGTAGGATATAAATGTGGATTTTGGTGTGATTGCAACAAAGATAATCCATCTTGGTAGCGCTACGTGTATATCAATGATAGTTTCAATAATAAAAATTCAGAAATAATTTACGTATATGAAAAATAGTTAAGGTTAGCGTGCACATAGTAAACAGAATAAAAACGTTTTATCTTACAGTATCACCTATTACGGTACATTATACAACTGTTTTTAGTGGCTAAAATGAAGTTTTATTCACAAGTGAGTTTTCATTATTTATACTACTGCATTGTTGGTAGCACTATCAAGCTATGTTAAATTCGTAATTTTCAGGTCAAGTTTTGCGTCAGTTTGTGTGAAATAACAAACAAAACCTAACCTACGAACCTCGAATTTGACATAGACTGACAATACACTTCAGTACTGTCTAACGCAGTGGTCGCCAACCTCTTCAATGTGTTGAGCTACTTGTTAATTTTGGAATAAACAGCGAGCTACCCACACGGAAGCCACGTAACGCAACGTAAATGAAATAATCCACAGTTAATTTATCATTATATGTATTTATTTTACTATTTATTTAACTGGTAATACATAATACATGGGTACTAATAATAACTACATTCCTACCTACCAAACGAAGTTGTTTGAAAAATAAACACAAACTTTTATCCAGCCACAACGGCATGTCACGTAAGATTTAAAAATAGTTAATAATAACAACAAAAAAGTAACGCACTATCATGAACATAAACATTGAAAAATAAAAAAGCACGTTCAATGAGAAGGCTGACACTCAGACTCATCGATAATTTTTTTAATGTTTGCAGTATAATTTGATACAGCCATTCGAATACAATTATCCAAATGTTCATCTGTAAGTCGATTGCGATATTTGTTCTTAATAAACTTCATATTGGAAAAAGAAGATTCACACAAATAGGTTGAACTGAATAATGCTTTCACTTTCAAGGCAACACGGCATAGAACTGAATATTTGTCTTTACTTACAATAGGCCAGATACATTTGGTACTTGAGACTAACGATTTTAAGGCTAAATCATTTTGAAAATCAATTACTTCCATTTCTGTTGCAGCGATGTCTTCGCCAAAGTTCTGCATAACACAAGTTGCAAACTGTTGAATATCAATTTCCATAAAGGGTGAAACAACAAACTGCGCTACTAAAGCCATTTCGTTGAAATCCTTAAAACGATTTTTGAAGTTATTCTTCAGGGTAGAAACTATTTCTACATGATATTTGCTGTCATAGGGTTCTAATGGATTTTGAGATATTTTTTCTGAAAGAATAGGAAAATGCTTGGCATCGCTGTTAATTAGGTTTTGTTCCCAAAACTCCAGCTTTTTGATAAATGCTTTTATATCAGAAATCATTTCTGCTAGTTCTTTGTCTCTCCCCTGAAGCTGCAAATTAAGTTCGTTTAATTTCTCGGTAATGTCCACGAGAAAACCAAAATCTCTAAGCCAGATTGAATTTTCTAGTTCTGGAGTCGGTTCATAGCGTTTTTTGAAAAATTGAACTATGCCAGATAGGACATCATTAAAACGTTTCAGCACCCGTCCTCTACTTAACCATCGGACTTCAGAGTGAAGGAGTAGGTCCCCGTATTGACAGTCAACTTCATCGGCCAAGGTTTTGAATAATCTTCTTTGTAACGCTTGAGCTCTAATCTTGTTCACAATTTTTACCACCAGTTTCATAACGTTGTTTAGTTTCAGGAAATTTCCACATAATGCTTCCTGATGGATAATGCACTGGTAAGAGAGAAATTGCGGAAAAGTGTCATCTTTACGACATAACGCCACCAGACCCTTATCAAAACTCACCATAGCTGGAGCGCCATCGGTTGTCAAGCCTACCATTTTCGATATTGGAATTTTCTCGGAAGAAATAATATTTTTTAAATGAGAAAACAACTCCTGTCCAGTAGTGTGTCCTTTCAGTGGAATAAACTTCAAAAGATCTTCTTTAATCGTAAAATCACTAAAAACCATCCTGACGAACACGGCCATCTGGACAGTGTCAACGACATCTGTTGATTCATCCAGTTGAAGTGAAAAATAAACACAGTTATCTAAGTCAGTTCTTAACTGTAAAAAAATATCATTGCTCATTACTTCTACACGTCTCATCACTGTATTAGCAGAAAGTTGCATAGATTTTATAGCTGAAACTATCTCGTCTTTGTTTCTAAAGTTGGCAAATAACGAGTCAGCAGCTTCTAAAAACGCCTGTTTTATCATTTCCCCGTCTTCATAAGGTTTCTTTTTTTGTGCAATTATCTGGGACACACGGTACGATGCTTCAGTTGCAGCCTTATTTTTGTCGATTGTTCTTAAAAATATTGATTGTTGTCCAATTAACTGCTTTTTTAACTGTTTCAGTTTTTCCTTTCTGGGGGCAGAATGTAGTGGGAATGATTTTTCAAAATTAGAATGTACAGTTTTATGATGTCTCTCAATATTTCCTTTTTTAGCAACGGAGACCGAAGTATTACATAACAAACACACATTTTTATCTTTAACTTCTGTAAAAAAGTATTGTTCTTCCCATTCCGAATGAAAGTGGTATGTCTTTACCTTCTTACAACTGCTTGCCATAATATTATTTTTTGTTGTTCACTACTAACCCAACCGCTGGACGTTGGTTACGCGTTCAGTTTTAAACTAAGCGCAATGTCGCCGCGCCGTGCGTATTTATCCCGTTCAAAGCAATCCAGATCGTTCTCGAACACTAACGCACTGGTCCGGCTGGTCGGTTCTAGCCGATTCTAGCTTGATGGCGTCAGCGGCAGATCGCTCGCCGCAACGTTGCCGCTGTTTATGTTTAATATTATGACAATTAGATTTTTTTGTGGAATTTTAGGAAGCTTCTCTGATTTTGTATTTTTTAAATTAAAATCGTTGTGAGAGCTAGACTCTGTAAAATGTAAGAAGTACATAATGCGCATAAACGAGTTCTCGTCTAGACGAGTTCACATTCAAATTTAAGGGGAGGTTGGCACTCAGTGGCGCAGCAAGCGGAACGCGCACTCTATAACCTATAACCTAGCATTTGCAGTTAGCTGTTCTGGGGGTGTAATTCTTGTTTCGCAACTTGATTTCTTGTCTTTCCTTGCTAAAGGTAATACATTGTCTTTACAAAATCTCCAGAATATGCTAAATACAATAATTTGATACTCAAAAGTTCTATATTTTGTAATATACAAGTGCCCCAACTTTACAACGAAAACCCTACGCCACTGCCCATCAGCTGACTGGAGCTTGCCGGTCACATTTGGCTGAGTCATCATGTACTTCTTACATTTTACAGAGTCTACCAGAATTGCCCCCGCGAGCTACCGGTAGCTCGCGATCGACAGGTTGGCGACCACTGGCTAACGTATATCACAAATCATAGACGACTAATTATAAATTTATTTCGCGTCATATTCTGCCTGCGCAAACTATTTAGGCACAAGAATTGCTACTGTAAGATAAAACGTCGTATATCACACGTGAGCGAAATGCCATTATAAGCTCGTGAGAAATTGTATCGCTCGTGCTGGAGCACTCGCGATTCAAAATTCTCACTCGCAAATAATGATGCATTTCTCTCACTTATAATATAATCTACTATTATCTACGACAATGTGTAAAATTGCCTTTTAGTTGGCAGTTTTAAGTTTGTAAAACGACTGTTTAATAACATGTTTTCATTAGTTTACGTCGTCAGTAATAACGTATTTAAAAGATTTTATTAGGCACGTTGTGAGTAGCAACGCGTTTTAAAATTTTTAAAACACGCAAAATTACGACCGGTTGCTGGTAATACTAATTTAATATTTTTTTTCATATTTACCGTGTTTTCTAGATTCTATCGTAGATAAAATATTGTACGATACACATGCGTAAAGCATCTTTAGTCCGCGCTTTAGTCACTCGCGGGGCTTAAAACGCTCGCTCACTCGCGTTTTAACTCTACCCCACTCGTGCCTAAAGAGTAGCTTTACGCACTTGTATCGTAAATTACTATTAATAGATAAAATCCTCGGAAGCAATGTTCACTTTCATTATTTTACACACGATTCTGGAATCGTGGAATTTAGAATATCATTTGTGTTAAATGGTTTCTAATATCGCTAGACTTGTCATTTTTTGTTTGTACTATTAGTAGTGCTACAGTAATTCCAAATTTAAAATTGATATCTTAAGTAGTTTATAAGTTATTAAAACAAATTTGCTTTCGTTGATACTATTCGAGATGATGTTAAAATTGTGCCATCTACCCTGTGTTTAACGTACGACGGTTTCACTGTGGAACACCCGGTATAGCTATACCGGGTGATTAAAAAATAGCGCATTTCCTTTAGAGGGGTTGCTAGGAACACTAGCGGAGTACGGAAAAGATCACAGAAAAAATAAATGCCTCTTCTAAGTTCAGATATTTTAAAAAAACTGAATCTTAAATTTGGCAACATCTCATCTAAGTATGTTACTAAATAACACTAGGTGTCGTTCATTATCGTTATTTCGATACCACGGTGATCCATTAAGCATAGGATAAGCTTTGTTATTAGGATTTAGATAGGTGATTAGGTAGGTATCTTCTGTTTGTAAAATTCTAAAGAAATTAATAAATCAACAAAGCAATAAACAATTTTAATAAATAATTCGTAATAAAGACATGGAGGAAAATCAAGATAAATTCTAAAGCAAAATGGTGTAAAAAAGTTCAAAATTTTGACAATTCAGTAGCATACAAGTTTGTGCTCGCCTCAACCTCAACGACATTATTGTGGCACTCCCCCACAACCAGGATCATATCTACATGTTCGTTATTAGAATACATTTTTGAAATGTCAAGTAACTTAGTAACTGACTCTCAAAATGTAACTGACAAATGTAAACCTACTTAAACAAAATACCAGGTTATTATAAATGCTTTTCCATCAAGTTTCCTTGGAAGTATTTGTTAAATTTGAATATGTTGGTGGCACTGTAAGTCTATGTCAAATTCAAGGTTATCAGGTTAGGTTTTCCGTCAGTTTTGACACAGACTGACGCAAAACCTAACCTGCTAACCTCGAACTTGACGTGGACTTACAGTGTCACCAACATATTCAAATTTAACAAACATTTCAAAGGGAACTTGATAGAAAAGAATTTATAATCACCCGGTACCCGGTACAAGAGAACTAGCTAGCTAAAGCATCGTTGCCAGTTTCATTTTAAAACTATAGGCATCAAAAATGAAATTTTGAAAACTAAAACTTTAGGTAAGTTTGATGAAAGCGTCAGTTTTTTGAATTGGGATGTTTAATAACAATAATAATCTTCGATTCAAACGTTGAATTTTTAAAAAATGTTGGTAAATAGCTTATTTAAAAATGCTTCTTCTGCTGTTAATATTTTAGGGGAATGATTGTAAAGATTTTTTTGTGATTGTTTTCATACTCCGCTAGTAGTCTCCAACAACCCCTCCAGAAAAAATGCGCCATTTTTTAATCACCCTGTATATTTCGTAACAGCCCAAATTGGATTTTCTCCATTACCCTGAATATCTTTTTAACGCCTACGCAAGTCGCCTCTTGGTGAATTTTTTTTTCAAATGATGCTGTTGCTTCGATGTAGGCTTCTTCAATCGCCTGTGTGTGGAGCATGTTACCTATTTTTATATGGGTTAATTTTTGATTCCTCGTAGATTGTAGTTCATGCGCATTTAATTTAATAGCAGAGGCTTTTCCAGTTTCTCCGAGAATATTGATACTTGCCTTCGTGACATCTTCGACAGCGCTTCGCTGTCTATGCCGCCATTGTTTCCTTGCAAGCAACTGTTTGCATATTTACGTGAACCCCAGGACGAATTCCCTTCTTTCTGGGCGGCGCGGCGTGCAGATGTCTCGTGGTTGCTCGCATTTTTCTACGGGCGATTTTCACTGCCAGGTATGAACTGTAACGTCTAGGTTTACCTGGATTGGCAGGAGAATAATGCGTTTGCAGTCTTTTTGCGGTTCTCCTGGTTTCCTGCGTTATACAGCGATCAAACCTCTTACAAGGTTCAAGACGTATTCAAGGCTACGGCGTCGCTGTCCGACCTAAGCTCTTAGATAACGCAAGCTCAGTTTTTTTATTTTACTACCTTGTCTACACATGGCGTCGTTGTACTCCAGCGGTAATACTCGTTACTCATGCATGCTTCATTCAAACCACTAGGATTCCAGCAATTGCTCGTTGTACTTTATTACTCTTTTCAAGCACTAAATTTGCCATTCATTTGTATACAGGGTGTTCCGAAAAATCGTTTACAAATTTTCAGGGATTGGAGAGGAAGACAAGTGAAGCAATTTTCGCTATGCAACATATGGTCGTAAACGTCTCCTTATTATTGAAAAAAAATGATTTATTATAGATTGCCTTTTATTGTAAGTTACAAAAGTAAAAACAACAAAATGGTACTTAACAACCATCATTCATAATAATTGCTCGAACTGTCGACCTACAACACCGTTGCAAGCGTAGCAGCGACGCACCATGTTAGCTCGAACTCTGGCCAAAATTCCTGGAGTTTCCCGGATCCTTCCACAGGCATCAATAATTCGGGCTACCAAGTCCTCCTGTGTGTTCAGTGGAGTCGCGTGATGGAAAGATTTTGAGTTACGAAGAGAAATGTATCCTTAAAAGAAAAGATTGAGTGTTTTTTGGCAAGATAAATTAACTACATAATACGCGAAATGTCCCGAAAAATCGTTTACAAATTTTCAGGGATTGGAGAGGAAGGCAAGTGAAGTAATTTTTACTACGCAACATATGGTCGGAAACGTCTCCTTGGTATTAAAAAAAGTGATTTATTGCATATCTCTTGTTATTGTACGTTACAATGATAATTGATAAACATGGATAAAACAGGCATAAACTTGCATAGTTTAATCTGCTGTTGGGTGTTTTGCTGCTTGTTGATCGTCGCCAAAGTTACTACAATTCGTGTTAAGTTGCTATACCGTAGTGAAAATGGGAGACCAGTTCACGTTTGCAGAATTCGCTGACATGCATCTGGTGTATGGAGAAACCGGTGGCAATGCGAGGGCAGCGGAGAGGTTGTACCGTGAGAGGTTTCCAACAAGGCGTCATCCTTCGCACCCTACATTTTCTGCCGTTGATCGCCGGTTGCGTGAAACCGGATCAGTTAAGGTCAGAAAAGAGGCGTCAGGAGCAAGGAGACGTGTGCGAACACAATCTTTTGAAAATGAGGTGCTCCAGCGATTTGAGGACAATCCCTCCACCAGCACACGCGCAGTTGCCCATGCAATGGGTGTTCAGCATGTTCGTGTATGGAACGTGCTTCACGAGCAAGGGTTGTACCCGTTCCACAACCAAAAAGTCCAGCCACTCCTGCCAAACGACTAGGAACCCAGAATGAAGTACTGCGAATGGTTCTTAGAGCGTTGCAATACGAACCCACAATTCCCATCGCACATCCTGTTTACCGATGAGCCCACCTTCACAAGGGATGGGATTTTCAACTTTAAAAACTACCACGTCTGGAGTGAGGACAATCCGCATGCAAATCTGTCGAGAGGCCATCAACAACGATTCAGCATCAACATTTGGGCCGGCATTGTCGAAGATTGTTTGGTGGGCCCTTACATGTTACCACCTCGACTGAATGGCGAAATTCATGTAACCTTCCTCCAAGAAGTTTTGGTGGAGTTATTAGAAGACGTGCCCCTAGCAGTCAGGCAGGGTATGTGGTTTCAACATGATGGGACCCCCGCTCATTTCAGTCATGCTGTACGCCAACATCTGGATCTGACATATGGCAATCATTGGATAGGCAGAGGCGGGACCGTCAATTGGCCAGCACGTTCCCCTGATTTAACGCCGATGGATTTCTTCCTATGGGGACATTTAAAAAGCTTAGTGTACTCGACTATAGTGAACACATAAGAGGACTTGGTAGCCCGAATTATTGATGCCTGTGGAAGGATCCGGGAAACTCCAGGAATTTTGGCCAGAGTTCGAGCTAACATGGTGCGTCGCTGCTACGCTTGCAACGGTGTTGTAGGTCGACAGTTCGAGCAATTATTATGAATGATGGTTGTTAAGTACCATTTTGTTGTTTTTACTTTTGTAACTTACAATAAAAGGCAATCTATAATAAATCATTTTTTTTCAATAACAAGGAGACGTTTACGACCATATGTTGCATAGCGAAAATTGCTTCACTTGTCTTCCTCTCCAATCCCTGAAAATTTGTAAACGATTTTTCGGAACACCCTGTATATCCAATGATATTGCCTGATTGAACATATTAATTAATTTTGGATTTTATTCACGCTTGGAGCGTGTCACTTTCATTCGACTGGTCAAACGTTTGTAAAGGTAGTATACCGGACTAATTTGACCTTCACGGCCATGACGTTGGGCAAAAGCATTTGTTTTGTTGACTGAGCGTTAATTTTATGTATGTACTTATAATGCGCTTCCTTATCAAAGGGCACTTTTTATAAACGACTCGTCTGCGAATTACCTGTAAGGATTGAGTTTATCGGTGTTGCTGCACGGTTACTGGCGCCCATGTTTTTATTTTGTAGCTAAACGAACCATTTTCCTAATCCTTAATCATGACCATATCCAGAGTTGTGTAACATGAGACACGATATGTAATAATTTTTTACGCATTAATTATATTGACGAATTTGTCATCAATTTAACTGATTTCTGTATTTCAGGTATGTAACTACTGCAAGCCCTCCCAAGTATTGCCTTATTGGTAAGTCTTTTGACCAGTAGCAATTAGTTTTGAATTGGAAAATTGTGTCATTAGCTTAGCGTACTGCGGGGAGATTTTTGTGATTCGTATAATATACAGGCTCAATTTATTTATCGTGCGTAGAAGACTTAATAACAATAGCAGGTAGACAAACGGTTAACTGGGGAAATTAGTGCAGTTTTAAGAGCTGGACTTCTACTGCTTTTTTAACTCTGAAATGTAGAGGTTTTACAAAACTCTCCACCTTAGTCTTAACATCACCCTATTCGTTAATTAATAGCAATTAACAACGACCTAACCCTAACAATATCCTGTACTAGTTTCGTGCTTTCATATCGCATCCTCCAGGTGCTATCCTAATGTTACCTAGCTTTGCAAGGCGAATCTTCACAGCCACAATCATGTCGTTTGGGATAAAGCTAGTTTCTAATGCACTCTGGAAGCTAACTAACTTGAACAGTAGATGCTGCGGGAATGATGATTCTAATAAAGTTAAACGAGGAGGTCTACCGCGAAAGCGGGGATATCGAACTTTCGAATACGAAGTTTGATTGAACGTGCTTATGCGCGATGGTAGACTAGATATAAGTAGTTGTCTAATCACTTCAAACAACAAACTGACTTCGGTTTTAAACTAACGTGTGTTTTAAGTAGTACGTTATTTTCTTGGAGGTGTGTATAAAATACAATTTTAGGCTGATCCGGAAGAACAAAGCATTTTTGGTGCCCAACATACCCTCTCAAAAGGGGTGATTGAAAGTAACAGGTTAACAACCAGGTCGTTTACAAAGCTGGCGATTTATTTACTTTCATGCTACACACAAAATCTGCTCCATACACTTGATTCACCGATAAGGGCTTATCACCTTATCTTTAATTAATGGCGCGAGATAAAAATTCCCGAAAATTTATGGCTTCGTGTAATGAAAACCTTTGTAGTTTTATGCTGATTTATGGGGCACAATGCGAATACGAAATGCCGGGTTTCATATTAACGTTTGGATATCAGACGTTTCTATTGTTAAACAGTTGGCCGGAGTTCAGCTTTATTACAAAACTTAGAACACGTTCCTGCTTTTGATATCAGCCTTGTCGAGAAGCTTAAATTTATTTGCTACTCTTTTTCTTCGTCTGAATTATTGGTGCGATGATCTTGTTTGTTACTTTACGGTTGCCAAATGAATTTGGTACAAAAAATAGATGTGATTGAAGATGCTTATAGCAGATTCTAAAATAGACTCCATACTACATATTGTGTTGTAGAATGCAGCGTATACTGAAAGTGAATGTAGCTCAACTGAAATGTTTGTGAACGAGGTGGCCCACCGATTGTATCGAGGTAGCCTTTGATCCCTCTGCCAGGATTAAAACCAGGTAGATTTCGAGAGGCCAGACTGACAAATTCTTGGCGCCTCCGATTTCTATTATGACTGACATAATAGATGGACGTTTTTGTGAATGCGGCTTAAGTTTGAGACATTCCCCGT
This sequence comes from Agriotes lineatus, assembly GCA_940337035.1. Classification (NCBI taxonomy): domain Eukaryota; kingdom Metazoa; phylum Arthropoda; class Insecta; order Coleoptera; family Elateridae; genus Agriotes; species Agriotes lineatus. Next base: position 172,360,455 of record OW679197.1, on the reverse strand, counting down.
TCTTTATTTCTTAATTAAGTGATTTTAGTTCATAGCTATCTCAATCATTGATATGAAGATGCTCGAAAAGATGGCGTGCAGTGTTGAATCCAGGGGGGTGACCGGGGGTGAAATTCCCCCCCGGGCAGAACAAAATTTCACCCCGGAAACATTACCACTTCATATTCATGTTTCTTTAAATCTATAAAATAATGGGCGGATTGCGGTGGAATAGGTAAAAATACCCCCCAGACGTTTCATTTTCCCCCCCGGAGTAATCACTCTGAATTCAACACTGATGGCGTGATATGCAGTATACGACTAGACTCTCTGTATTAATACGGGGACTCTATACAGGGTGTTGAAAAAAGGGTAAAATATTTTACCCACTTATAGATCTCATTAACAAAAATTTCCTAATAAACATGGGTCCGGAAACGCTCCGTTTCCGAGATACAGGGTGTTAAAAGTTTTTTTTAATTCGTTTTTTATGTTATCTAAAAACGCTTTGAGCGATTTTAATGAAATGTTTAGAGTTTGTTTATAACTTTATGGGGTATCTTTTGGACCTATTACAATTAATGTAGTAATTCCAGAGGCGTGCCCAGGGGGCATAACGATTAGGTTTTTGCACAAAAAAATAACGCCCACTATATTTTTGGCGATTTGATATATTTTTTAATAAAGCAACTAAAAATGCAACTTTTTTGTCTCGAGATTTTTTCAGATCTCGCTTCGTTTTCAAGAAAGAAATTAAAGCCCATATTTGTGCACGTCTCTGAACCTGTTAAGACAAAAAACTAAAATGCTTGAACATCTAAAAACCCCTTAGCCGAGTTTAGTGAACCTTTGAAGGTTTACTAGTGCTATTAATGATCATATTTTGGCACACTTAGATTTAAATTATTTATTCCAGGGGCGGCTGGTTTTTTTTTTAAACTTTAACACTGTATCTCAGAAACAAAGCATTGCTGGACCCAGGACTTTTTTGTTTGTATTGATGAGATCTATAAGTGTGTAAAATATTTTACCCTTTTTTTCAACACCCTGTATATGCCTAGATATCCTGTATATAGTTTACCAAGAGTTAGGCCAACACCTGATGTAACATACATTTTTGATCCAAATTAGATATTTGACCTATGTCGAACAAAGAGGTTACGTGAACAAATCTTGCTAATTAGCTTTTGATCGGAGAGTTTGCAGAGCATTGATCATTCTTAGGATCTCTAGAACCGACTATTAGGAATATATGGCCAAATTAGTTAAAATTTAGATTTGCATGTGTGAAACTGCCGGTCATAACATCTTACAAAATATATAAAAAGGCACTTTTATCACACATGCCTTGTAAAAAGTGATCCAAACCAATCAAAATGTATCTCGTTCTTTCCCCAACTCTTAGTAACTTATATACCTACAGGAACTCTACATATGCCAAGCCTCTGTATGATTAGACACAGCAATTGATACGAGTATTTGTTGCCTGGCTTATCGTGCTCCAGATTACTGTAATTTTTTGAAATCCAACACTTCTTTTCTTTTTGTCTACAACCTTAATTCCCGACTATAGAACAAACGTTTTCTTGTTTTAAAAACCTTAGAAAGACAAATGGATACAACCATGTAAATACAAATATGTAAAAATGTGTTGTTTACAGCTTCTATCGGACAGTGCAATCTTTAAATTTTGTGATAAGGTACAGCTTGTGTATATATCGCCATAGATAGCTTAGTCATTTGTTTTATTTTTACGCCGAACGTTTATTATTAGATATAAATCACAACACATATCGATAAGGTACTTTACTCCTACCTCGCTTGAGATAACCTAAATATGTAACGGAAAATATAGGCAAATATGTATTTAAAATTTTTTGAGCTTAAATTGTAACATGAAATAAATTATTTATTTTATCTTACAGTAGCACCTACTACCATACATTATACAACTGTTTTCAGTGACTAAAATGAAGTTTTATTCAATAATGACTGAAATGAAGTTTTACTCACTAGTGCGTGTAAGTTTTACTCACTAGTACGTGTTTATCGTAACCACGGAACACAGCTAATGGTTCCGTGTCGTAACTATCTATTGTCCGTTTCGTTTCGGCGACATATTCTGACGGCGCAAACTATTTAGGCACAAGAATTGCTGCTGTAAGATAAAACGTCGTATATCACAAGTGAGCGAAATGCCATTATAAGCTCCTGAGAAATTGTATCGCTCGTGCTGGGGCACTCGCGATTCAAAATTCTCACTTGCAAATAATGATGTATTTCTCTCACTTATAATAGAATCTACTATTATGCAATTTTGACAGTTTAAAGTGACATTATTAACTCCATAACAACCTTCATAAGCAGTCAATTATTCATAAGTGAAATTTTAGCGATTTAATTCACTAGTGAATTAAGAAAGGCTCAATGAAGAGCAACATATTTTTATTATTACTACAAATACATATTTATATTCAATTATTCTTTCTTTTTGTAGTGTGTAATATATAATTACTAAAATTTAGATCAAATCTACGATAAATGGTCAAATTTATATATTGATTTGAATATTTTTAAAATAAAAACATATAAACGCACGTGAATTAAACATTTATTGTTTATTCACTCAGAGATATGATCCTGCTCGCACTACGTGCTCTTGAGCTCAACACCTTTTCGTGAATAAACGTATGTTTAATTCACTTGCTGTATACTATTTATTATTACATTCTTATGGTTAAAGTTGCAGTTTAACTATTTATTTCAGAAGCATAAAATAGGGTTTTATTTATTTATGTTGACCTATGTCAAATTGGAGATTTTCAGGTGTCAAGTTTTGCGTCACTCTGTGTCAAATAACAAACAAAACCTAACCTACTAACCTCAAATTTGACATAGACTGACAATACACTTCAGTACTGCCAAACATAATGTTACTTGTAGAGGGTTTAGATGATCGTAAATACCTGACAGTTTCAAAGCGGATAAGAGCGGAGACGTCTTTAGGAAGATTTTACCGAACTGATAATCTCTTCGGTTGGAATGCTTTTCGAGGCTAGCGAAAAATTTAACCCTTTGGAAAGTATAGAATTTTAGCTAGGGGAGAGGGCATAAGAAGAAATCTTCATAATTTATAACCATCTTAGAACCACTTTGATCTGTGGAGACCTTAAAATGCAGACAGTTCCTACTTCAAGGCCAGTTCCTTAAACAAATCTCTGGTGGGGTCATGGGTTCTCCTCTTTTACCTGTCGTTGCCAATATCTTTATGGAACCTTTCGAAACCGTAACTCTGAAATCTTAAGAAGTAGAGTACCTAGAGGGGTTCTGGACCACATTTAACCTTGAACTTTTTTCAAGGTCACGGGCCTAGCCGAGGTCAAGGTCATTGGCCTAGTCGGGGTCATTGACCTCGGCCACTTCCCAGAATTTTTTCTAGGCCACGGATCTAGCCTAGGTCAAGGTCGGAGTCATTGGCCTAGTCGGGGTCATTGACCTCGGCCACTTCCGGGAATTTTTTTGGATTAAAAGTGTAGTTTTTGAAATTTTCCCACGCTCGAGCGTCTGGGATGCAGACATGTCTATTCATGCAGGATGTTATCAGTAAATCAGAAGCTATTGTTACCCTTATCAAATTTTTCTCAGGCTCGACCGGATGTGAGTCATCGTCTGAGTACGCAGACATGTCTATTCTTGCAGGATGTTATCAGTAGAACAATGAAGCCGTTGTTGTCTGGAGATTAAAATGTGCAAAGCTGGTAAAAAATAAACCGAATTAATTGTGGTCTAATAGTATATATCGAATTATTTCCACATAAAAAAAGATGCAATATAAAAATCCAAACCATTTTAAATATCTTGTTAGGTTTTTGTTTTATTACGCGTTCGACGAGATGTATGTCTGGATATTTAACTTGAATAGGCCGATTGGAAGCATCTTTTAGTAGATAGGTAATGTGTTCGATCCCACTGGAGGACTGTTTAAGCGGTAGACAGTATATAACATAATACAAAAGTGTTGGGGTGTTAGAGACATTGTTTATAAGCAAAGTAAATATTACGTGTTTTTTTCCTGTACTTTATTAAATACACAGTCTCGAGCCGATAGTTATTTATTTCGCTTGGATTTATGTACAGCATCCCTCACTTTAGCAGGAAGCAAGTTCCTAAAGAAATATTATTATGCTGTAGAGATTTACAGGTTACAGTTCGGAGTTAAAAATTTTGGATATTAGCAACAGTACCATTTAATTGCATATTGTTTTCTTTTACCAGATTTTAGATTCGATAGGTTCGAAAGCACTGCTAACAGACGGACAGAAAACTTGTAAACCGGGCCTTGTCAAATATCGAACAGCAATATATATTAGTAAAAAATACCCTTCAGTTAGCAGGTTTGATGTAGTTTTAGCCAATCTTATACACATTCCAGCAGTAAACTCTGGTAGGAAGCTAACACACACATAAGTACGGTGGGTCTTAGACAGCTGAATTTTATAATACAAAACAGGAGCGATAAAAGAACCGTGTTTACCACTCAGCATTTTTCAGTTTATCCGATTCGGCAACTTCCGCATATCGCAAAACAGACACCTTCTTTGTTCCTGTGTTGGCATCTTGGCTTTAAGAATGTTATGGTTTATTTACATCTTGTGTTAGCGCCCTTGGTTTTAAGAACGTTATGTAAATGAATATTTTATAGAATTTGGAAAACTAAAGAATATATTAGCAGATAATACAACTTATTTTAAAAACGCGAGGTTTATAAATACAATACAGCAAACCATAAAAGTTGGTTTTTGTTGTATAAGCAAGCCAATCCGGTAGAGAGATATTTAAGAGGGGTGATAAAATACTTAAAGAAAATATTAGCAGATAATACATTTGAAAAATCTGCACGACTAATACTCAAGATTATTACAATTAGAGACTGCAGACAAAATGTAAGATATCAAAATTTTTTAAAATAAAGCCCTGAGAATAAGAACTAAATAAAACCAAATAAAAGCTATTAGGCCACAACAATACTCTAATTAATAAGGATGCTATACACGATATCCAACGGCGTGGGGCAGTTCATTTTTACCGCATAAAAAACTTATTGCTTAGAAATCAGGTTCAGATACCTGTTTAATGGAAACATTTTCTTGAATTTCTAATCGAATCTAAAATTTGGGTCTTAACGTAAAAATATTTAAGTCGTTAGGTTGACTGTGCCAAGTTTCCACGAAAAAACTAAAGCTCCTACAGGCCAGATTCTTGAATCAAGTAAATAATACAGCAAGGCATAAAAGTTGGTTTTTGCAATATAAGACATCCGCAAGCCAATCCTAAACTGGTAGTTTTAAATAGCAGAATTTTATAATACAAAACGGAGCGATGAAATAGTCGTCTGTTGATCATATTTTTGTAGCCACCCAGCATCTTTCAGTTATCCTATCATCTCCTTTGTTGCAGGTGTTAATAGAGGCTATATTTGCGTGTCGCCACAGACCTGTCAAGACTTGTGGATGTGAGCGTCTGGGAATGTGCAAGGTTGCTAAAAATGAACCGGATGTCTGGGGTTTCTGAGCAGGTCTGCGCGGGGGTCTGCGCGAGGGTTTGGCGGTAAATTCAAATTCTGCACAGGTTTCGCGGGAAATTCAAATTCTGCGTAGGTTTTGGCGGTAAATTCAAATTCTGCGCATTATGTTGACGGTGAATTTTAAATTATGATCAGGTTTTTGGCGGGAAAATCTGGGAGTGTACAAGGTTGCTAAAATGTATGAGGTCTTTGTCTGAGAAATTTACACCAGATGTAGTTAATGACCTCCATTATCAGTGTCTATAAATTTGGTAGACAGACAGACAGACAGACAGACAGACAGACAGACAGACAGACAGACAGACAGCTAGACAGGTAGACAGCTGTTCCTGTAACGGTTTTATAGGCACGACGGTGTAATAAAACGACAATTGTAAATATAATTGTATTTTATTTGTCTAATGTACATGTATAAAATTATTACAAATATATGTTATACACTAGTTAATTATTGTGGTAGAGGTGTTGTTGTCATCTCTGTCTGGAGGATCTCTTCGTGCTGTTTCCGAACTGGATTTATTCAATTATTCCTGCCTCTTTTAACTCTTCTATTATACTAACAATTTCATTTATATGATTTGTATGGCCAGATGCTTGAGAGGCATACAGTAACTTTAATCGATCAACTAATTCGTTCGGATCATCCCAGTAAACATAATCCAACGGTTTATTGCTAACTTGTTTATACATAATAATAATAATAATAATAATTTTTATTTCTCACTGTGTGCAATATAAACATTTTTAAATACAAAGAAAAAAAATTAATATTCAAACAAATGTTACACACAAAAGCCTTACAAAAGGCATGGAGAAACAACACTATAATAAATATATTTACAGACGGCTAGTAGAGCTGCGCATATCACTAATTAATCATTATTTAAATTTTCAAATTCATTTAAGGTATAAAATTCTTGGTCACATAACCACGTTTTTAATTTCCTTTTGAAGTATGTTTTAGTTGGTGAATTTTTAATTGCAGCGGGTAATTTATTAAATAGTTTCATGCCAGAGTAATAAGGTGATTTGCGGCTTTTCGTTTTTTTATAAGGTGGTAACCTTAATTGCAGCCGTGAGCGTGTAGGGTAGTCATGTGTATCACCATGTATAGGTAATTTCGGTAGTTTTTGATAAATCATTAAACAGACTCTGTAAATATATAAACTAGTGAGTGTTAATACGCCTAACTTCTTAAAATAAGTTCTACATGAGTCTCTAGGTTTTAATCCGATCATCGTTCGTACAGCTCTTTTTTGAATTTTGAATATAGTGTTCGCGTCTCTGCTATTACCCCAAAATTCTATGCCATATTGCATCAGATTCTGAAAGTAAGCAAAGTACACCGTTTTTGCGATATCCAGATCAACCTTACTACTTATGACTGTTAGCGCATACACAGCTGAACCGAGCCTTCCATTTAAATGCGTAATGTGTGGCGACCAACTGACTTCCTTATCAACAATAATTCCCAAAAAATGTGTATTATCAACTGATTCAATTATTCCTGAGCTTGTAAGTAAATTGATGTTATCATTATTTTTACCCGGATATCCGAATGTTACTGCGTAAGATTTTGTACTATTTAGAAGCAATTTATTACTTGCAAACCATTGTTGAAGTTTATCTATAACTTCTAATGCAGTAGCTTTTAAATTTTCTGCATTTTTATCATTTATAATTAAACTAGTATCATCAGCAAAAAGTGTAAATGAACAACTGTCTACATTATGCGGTAAATCATTTAAATATATAATGAATAGTAAAGGTCCCAATATGCTTCCTTGCGGAACTCCACATTTAGAGGTTTGCAAGTTGGACCTATAGCGTTTAATACAATTTGAGTTGTTTTGATGAGCTACCTCTACTAGTTGCAATCGACCCCGAAGGTAAGAATTAAACCAATCATGGGCAATACCTCTAATGCCATAAAAATATAATTTATTTAAAATAATTTCAAAGTCGACACAGTCAAAAGCCTTTGAAAGATCGCAGAATATTCCCAAGACCTTGTCATTGTTTTCCAGCGTGTCTATCACATGGCCAATGAAATTATAAATTGCATCTGTAGTGCATCTGTTTTCCCTAAAACCGTATTGATTATTATTTAAGATATCCTTAATATTTAAGTAATTATTTAATCTTTTTTTCATTAATTTTTCTAAAATTTTTGAAAGCACTGGCAATAATGAAATGGGTCTGTAGTTTTATATGCATTGTTTTTCACCTTTTTTAAACAGAGGTTTGATAACTGCTATTTTAAATTTATCAGGAAATACTCCTGAGGTAAAGGAACAATTGTATATATCAGTAAGTGGGGTAGCTAATATGTCAATATTATCCTTTATAACTGATACTGGTATCTCGTCCCATCCAAAGGACTTTTTATTTTCTAATTCTTTTACTATTTTAATTACTTCGTAGTTAGTAGTTGAATTTATATAAAAAGATGATGCGATGTTATTAAATTTTGTATTATGCAAGTAATCTAAGTGATTTAGAAGTGGTTTCATATTAGAGTTTAGACTAGCAGCAGCATTAATAAAGTAATCGTTGAATTGATTAGCTACATCTGAAGGATCAGTTATTATATTGTTCCCAACTTGCATTTTTATATTCTCTTGTGGAGCTCTCGATGACTTTCCCGTTTCAGTTTTAATTATATTCCAAGTTGTTTTAATTTTATTTTTTGAGGAAGTTAATAGTTGATAAATATACAATTTCTTAGCTTTACGAATAACTTTTTTAAAAATTGTTACATAGTTTCTAACGTAATTGATAAAGTTGTTATCGCTACTAAATCTTGTTAACCGGAGTAGTTCACGCTTTGTTTTACACGACTTGCGAATGCCCTTAGTGATCCAGGCTACTGTTTTATTACTATTCACTTTGTTAATACGTTTAAGAGGAAACGCATCATCAAAACAACTCTTAAATTTACAATAAAATATTTCTATTTTTGTATTTACATCATGAGTAAGTGACAACTCATGCCAATCTATTGCCTCTATTAATTGACGAAATTTGTTATTAGCCTTAGAGGTAAAAAATCTTCGATATTCTTTAGTAATTTCACAATGCGCAGTTGTATTAATAAGTAGAAGTTGAGTTTTATGGTCTGATAAATTATAATCTAGATTTTTTACATTTATGCAAGTGGTGTCTATATTTCTAAGGATATTAAAAAAGAGTAAGTAGTTCTTTAATAATGAA
>OW679197.1:172318803-172351656 GCA_940337035.1 Agriotes lineatus | reverse complement strand
CCTTGATGACCCAAGAACCACATAAGCTTGCCTGCAAGCACTTGTGCTTGATTTTTTTTAGGCTGCGAACTTTTATGAACCCTCTGCATTGATTTCTGCTTGGTCTCAGGACCCCAATAATTAACCGAAGTTTTATCTCGCGTCACTATTTAACGCAACATATCTGGATCCTTCTTTTTCAGTAAATCTAAATTCTTTGAAGAATTTTCCGGATGATTTTTCTGTTCAGGAGTCACAAGTCTTTAAAAAAACCTGGCTGACAGCATTCGCATTCCAAGCGTTTAATACAAAATGTGTAAGACACTTGGTTTGCATATCCTCGACGCCACAATGATCACTGTTACCTTAAAATGTAGATTTTTTCTCAAGAACCATGGTCTCTACCTTTCTGTAGACTTCAGAATTGGTTCTAGTTATCGGCTGCCCTAGTCTTGGATCGTCTTCTGCCGATTCACAACCCCAACGGAACCGTCTTGGCTAGTATTGTATTTAATATAGGTTCGGGCTATTTTTATCATACACCGCTAGCATCCTTTTATAGACAATTTTAAGTTCGTGGCCTTCCAAAATTAGGAATGATAATTATATTGTTATGACTGCCTTAACTAATAAAGGCTTTATTGAAAATATAAATAATTAAATAGGGAAAGTCACCACACAATGCTCTGGGTAGTTATACTGAATTTAAAAAATGTGAAAACGTTGCCAGTCAGTATCTTAGGCTAATCAAAATTAAATGTATTTATTACTCTTTCATAAAATGGTTAATTGCCCCTTTCTATATTTTATCGAATTGCAATATTTCTTTGGGGTTGCTCCGGCAAAATAGAATACCAATATCTCAGCTAAGGTTCAAATTTGAATTTTATTTTAAAATTATTTAGAATATTTAACTCAGTGCTACTCGCTTCAATTACTCATAACCTCACAAACTTGACTTAGCCACAAAAAGTCCGCGGGTGCATACAGCGTGTTATTTTGATATTCAAAAGCGAAATTTACAAGAAACCACAGGTAAACTAAAGAAAATCTACCGCCTAGCAACAACTAACTTAATTTTGTTTCAGATTGTGATGTAAAACGACCCTAGCTATCTTTTGTTCTAGTTACTGTGATAGCTCCAAATCCTGGCCAAAATCGCTTTTTCTGGTGACGGCACGCAACTTACTCGAACTGGGACGGATCTGGATGCTCTGAAACACGATAAGTCTCTTCAGCAATGTGTATTCTCTGTCTCTCAAGTCCACTAACTTTCCGGACTCCAAACACATAAAAACATGCCAAATTGTACCTTTGAAATTCCCCCCGATCTCGCCTCGGAGCTGGTGCAGGTAACTTCGCTGGAAGTCGCTACCCTGGACCCACATCTTGTTCTGGGATGCTCTTACACCTCTTCCTGGCCTGTAGGACTTGCGATCCTTGGCTTTTGAACTTCAAATGGACCGGTGTCGTAGCTCGAAATATCCAGGTTCTCTGGGCCGAACTCCAGCCGATCTTAGTTTGATTAATTTTATAACTTTTTTATCGGATGTGCCCGGTAACTTGTAGAATAATTCTGTATACTTTTTTACTTGGCAAATAACTTTTATTGTATTAAAACATTAAAATTCAGAAGCACCATTTACCCACAACTTGACAATTACAGGAATTAATTTCTTTTTATTTAACAAGAAAGCATCGCGTTATCTAGTAACCGCGATCTTATATTGTTTAAAGAAAACAAGTATTAGTTACAATTTCACATAAAGGAATAAAATTTGATTAACATGTTGGTTGCTTAAAACTAGAAATTGTATTTATTGCTTATATATAAAGATTGCCCTTTCTCGTTACATAAAATGTTATTTATCACTGCTCTGCTATGAACACTTAGTTTTAAAATGCACTGGCACTCGAGTACAGTTTTAAACACGTCACTGATTATTCTTTATTTCAGTTGCCGTCGTTCTGCATTCTTCTTTTCAAATTCTATTTCATCTTGCTTTGATTTCCATCTACCTTTCAGCTTGCTTGCTTTTTACTGGCTTGTACTTTTATTAATAACTCTACACTCATATTCATTATGCACATAACCAACCTTTTGCATTATTTACTTTCATTTGATGCGGCTTCAAATATGCTCAAACCTATGATATTGCTTATATTATATTAGCCATCGTAAATCTTTCTTTTACTCAACCTTTAAATTCAATCTTTCTGAAATCTACTTTTCTTATGCCTGCCTTTATCCCTCTAATTATACTTTTGCATCTCATTACCAATGCATTTAATAACTTCAACTACTGTTTAGATTGCAATTAAATGAAATGATTCAACTCATTGCTTTAATTGACTTTGTTCAATATTTCTCTCTGCATACAGAATTAAATTGTGACCTTTAAAGCATGTCAATATATCTGTTTGCATTTCATAGATTTGAACTACTTATTATCGCCCATACAGCAATGATTGTTTGATCATCCTTGAAGTACATTTCTAGGATACACCAGTAGAACAGGGTCACCTATCCCCTTCAGTTTTTATTTGATTCGCGGATTCGCGGTTTAATTCGCGGTTTCCGCGAATTAACTAAGCGGATTGACCCAATTAATTTCGCGGTTTGACCTAATTAATTTTGCGGATTGCTCTAATTATCGCGGTTTGACCTAATTAAATCCGCGGTTTACTCTAATTAATTTTGATATGTGTACTGATTAAATTACTCATTAGCTCTGATTAAATTACGCGGCGGCCATTTTTAATTTGCTTCCGGAATTACGCGGCGGCTATTTTCAATTTTCGCGCGAATATTTGATTTTGACATTTTTCAGCTTTTTTCCAAGTCCCATTTTTTAATTTAAACTTCACGGGGTTCCGCCATCTTGGTTTTAGCGCGAATATTTAAATTTGAAATTTTTCAGATTTTTTTTTAGTTCAATTTTTTGAATTTATACTTCCCGGGTGTCTGCCATCTTGGTTTTCTGCGCGCGCACTTCTCTCGGATGCTGTTTTAATTTTAATTTAGCGACCGTTTTGAATTCCAAATTGGTAAATTTGTCTCTCTCTTGTACTCATATGGCGTTGGTTGTCTTTCTTGCATTCACAGGATGGATGTTTAATTTAAAAAAATCTCTGGCCGACTCGGATTTGAACCCGCTACGTTCGTATCCACATCTCCGACGCATCGATCTATGCCGCTAGGCTACCGAGGTGCCTTGGATTTTAAGGTGTATAGCGGAAAGGCACTTCACTGCTCTGACGTCACGCTTCCATATTTTAAACTAATTATTTCTCGAAGATTGTAATTTTTAACAACGGAAATGCATCGTCTCGGGTATTAAAAGGTTGACAAGATTTTAAAAAAACTGATTTCATAAGAAGTTTTGCTAGAATTAATTATTTATTTCCTGCAACTGTTGGATTCTCTATAGAATTTCATACAATCTTTTTTTCTTTACAATGTGATCCAAAATTAAAGGGATAGACATCAGCTGTATGTATAGTATTGATTCAAGAAATAGATAGTAATTTTTATTAATGCTAATTGATACAGCTGTCACTTTAGGTCATCTTAATTTTACAGCATCAAATACGGTGTAAGTAGAATAGGGGCCACTATCCCCTCCATTTTTTATTTGATTCGCGGTTTCGCGGTTTCCGCTAATTAATTCCGCGGATTGACCCAATTAATTTCACGGTTTGACTTAATTAAATCCGCGGTTTGCTCTAATTAATTTTGATATGTGCTACTGATTAAATTATGCATTAGCTTCTGATTAAATTACGCGGCGGCCATTTTTAATTTGCTTCCGGAATTACGCGGCGGCTATTTTCAATTTTTGCGCGAATATTTGATTTTGAAATTTTTCAGCTTTTTTCAGAGTCCCATTTTTTAATTTAAAATTCCCAGGGTTCCGCCAGCTTGGTTTTCGCGAGAATAATTGAATTTGAAATTTTTCAGATTTTTTTTCTAAGTAAAATTTTTGAATTTAAACTTCCCGGGTGTCTGCCATCTTGGTTTTCTGCCCACGCACTTCTCTCGGATGCCGTTTTAATTTTAATTTAGCGACCGTTTTGAATTTCAAATTGGTAAATTTGTCTCTCTCTTTCTTGTACTCATGGGGCGTTGGTTGTCTCTCTTGCATTCACAGGATGGATGTTTAATTTTAAAAAATCTATGGCCGACTCGAATTTGAACCCGCTACGTTCGTATCCACATCTCCGATGCATCGATCTATGCCGCTAGGCTACCGAGGCGACTTGGTATTTAAGGTGTATAGCTGAAAGCAATTTCACTGCTCTGACGTCACGCTTCCATATTTTAAACTAAATATTTCTCGAAAATTATAATTTATTACAACGGAAATGCATCGTCTCGGGTATTAAAAGGTTGAAAAGATTTAAAAAAACTGATTTCATAAGTGGTTTTGCTAGAATTAATTATTTATTTCCTCCAACTGTTGGATTCTCAATAAAATTTCAAAAAATTTTTTTTCTCGATGGCTTGTTGGTCTATGTGCTTGTTTAATTTTATTCTCAAAGTTCATTATAATATCAAATTTTAAACTTTGAAATGGCACGGCTGCTTTATGGTCAACGAAATTTAGAACTGAATTCGTGTATTTATTCAAATGAAAAAATGCAACCAATTACGAAAGAGCAAATAGAATTTTAACTTTCGATTATTTTATGAAACTACAATTTGGCTTTTTATAATAAAATTTAAATAAACGAGCTGAATTATTCAAATGTATTATTTTTGAGCGCTACTGCCTGTCAAAACCTGCTCGGAAAACGCAAGCACCAACAGGAATTGACTCCAGAGTGGGGTGCCTCTGACATGATGTTTTAATGCCTGTATAAAAGTGGCCGCTGTCTATATCGCATCGAATTGCTTCACTTTCAACCGTCGTGGCAACAGTACCAGCTTTACCAGTGCAACTAAGATGGATCCTCGAAGTGTTAATAAGTGCCAAGAAAAACCAGGCCCCTACAGCAGGAGACCGGCAACAGAAAAAACAAGTACGAAAACGCATCTTTATATAAAAAACAACACGGTGCACCTCCACAACTACCAGCCATGGCCGAGGTGTCACGGGGTGCTTCACCACATCTTAACGTTACCGAGGAGAACCTGAGGGTGTTCGTGCAGGAAACGATGCCTTCTTACGACGTAGCTCCTGTGATGACCCCCGAGATGCGGCAAACCCGTCGTGAAAAGAAGCGTCTATTATGTGATCTCTATGTGCTTTTAAACAATAGTTCTAGCAAAGCTGTTCATTTGGGGCTGGACCCTTATAAAAACTTTTCTCCTGTGGTAAGAATTCTGAAGACCGACGTTGGGGCAGGCATTTCATTCACGACGGAGGCGTTCATGATTTTTCTGGAGGCTCTATCGGACATGTTTGTGATAGCGAAACAAGGAACTTTTAAATGTGATTTAAGTGAACATACTGTGGAACATGTGGCCAAAGACACTTGTAGAATTGTTCCAAAGGACCCCGCGAACAAATGTACACTTTACGTGACGTATGACACTCTGTCAAATTTACTGCCTATGTATAACTTAATGGTTGTTAAAATCAACGACTTGAAACGTGCAAAATGTAATTTCGAAATTTTTGCTGAAGTAATTGTTGAAAAAGTTGTACATGCAGAAAATTTGTGTCTTGATGATTCAATTATTTTTAATACTTTGCGCTGGGGTTACGCTAACGACATCTTATTGTGGGAACCTGTGTTCAAATTTAAAATGTATGTTATTATAAGATCTGCATAAGATGATTGATGCAGATGAGCGCATGAAATAGTACATGACTTATTTATATGAAATATTGTATGAATTAGTAAATAAAAAATGTATTAAACGGTATTTCTTTTTAATTATGTGGCGAGTGTTAGTTTATACATGCGGTAGGTTGGCCGAGTGGTTAAGGCGTCAGATTTAAGCTCTGCTCTCGAGAGAGGTCGAGGGTTCGATTCCCTCACTTACCATGTGTTTTTATGTATTTATTATGAGCGTCTTGATTTTTAAGTTAATTTATTAGCGAAGGCCCTACTGTAATAATCGTTTACTGCATAAAAATGTAGCATCAGCTTTTACATCAGATGAAGTGGAGTGGGCGGCAAGGGAACAGTCAGCATAAAAGGTGAAATTTTACCATCCTCCAACATTATTGATTTAGTGCATGACGTTCTAAGACCTAGAAAAACTACAAATCCACCAGGTCGACACAAGTTCATTGATTACATTAAAGTGAACAATGTGCCTCAAGTGCTGATGGGGGATCCTTAACGTCAAAATGTGTCAGACGTGAGTAAATCAGAGATGGAGAGTGACGTCGATTCCGATCCTAAATTAAAGCTAATAGCGCCTGCCACAACATCGAAGTACTGAAAACAGCTCAAAGATCGATATAAAAAAAGGGCATTTCTGAGTGGGAACGTCTTAAACTTTAGCGTAGCAGAATGAATTTGGACGCCATCTACTATGATACCGCTAACCCTTTAGGCTTCGCAGGCGCAAACTCATTAATGTCTTCAGTGAAAAATAGTCGCCCTAGTGGTGAAGTAAAAGAATGGTTAAAGAAACAGGATGCATATACTATTCACAAAACTGCAAGAAAAAAAAATCCTTAGAAACAAGTACATTGTTAGCAACATTTTAGAATTATGGATGATCTCTGTGACATGCGTAGTTTAGCGTCCCACAACGACGGTATTAATTTTATTCTCACCGTACTTGATGTGTTTAGTAAAATGGCCTGGGCGAGGCCTCTGAAATTTAAAACGGCTGCTTCGGTAATAAACGCATTTCGTGAAATATTTGCCGAAGTGGGTAACACTCCCATAAATTTACAAACCGATAAAGGAAAAGAAGTTATTGCTAGATCCGTGCAGAATTTTTTCAAACAACACGATATCAGCTTTTACGTGACGCAAAACCGCGATGTTAAGGCCGCAGTCATTAAACTTTTCAATAGAACATTAAAAACCAAAATGTGGCTCTATTTCACGTATTCTAATTCATACAAATATATAGACGTATTACAAAATTTACTGACTTCGTATAACAACCGCTATCATTCAAGCATCAAGATGGCACCCTCCGCTGTAAATGATGGCAATATATTTGAAGTATGGCACAATCTGTACAGACATGGGATGGGAGTCGACAGGAAGCCCAAATATAAAGTGAGCCAACATGTAAGAATTAGTAGAACGAAGGAAGCATTCGAGAAAGGATATGAAACTAATTGCAGCGGTAAAGTGTTTATAATTAAAAAAGTGATTAATAGAAAACCACCTGTGTACGAAATAGCTGTTTTAAACAACGATGCGATAGAGGGCGTCTTTTATGAAGAGGAATTACAGCCAGTGACTTTGGATGATAACACCTTGTTTAAAGTCGAACAAATGTTAAAAGAAAGATAACGACAAGTTCAACTCCTGGATTCCTGCAACTAATCTTCAACAAATATGAATACAGACGACGAGTTCTATCTAACTTTGCTCAGCAATAGTTCTATGTGCTATTTTCCAAATAACACTATAGCCCAATTCAGAATGCAGTTACCTAAACGCATAAGACTACCAGGTCAATGGGTTACAGGTATTGCTGAAGTGCAAGATCCATGTTCCTTTTTGGCCGTGACAGATACAGAAAATCCAGTCTATTATCGCACAGAATTACCTAAAGAGCAAAACGAAGAAGAAACGTATACCGAGTTGAAAAAAATAATGCAAAACGCTAGTGCATATTTTAAAAGTGATAGAGAGCAAATTTACTATGGTTACGATAGATGGCACGTAATCTGTATTCAGCCCGGCAATTATGAAAGCATTGAACGTATTACAACCGAAATTAACAATCATAAGTTCAATTTCAATATAATAGAGTAACAAAACGAGTGTCCTTTGAAATTAAAACGTCGTCATTGAAAATGCTAGGATTTTCACAACGTCTGGCATTACAACTTGGTTATAAACCTGATATAAATATAGTTGAAGCACCTGAACCCAGCCACCCCGCAAATATCTGGGTTGGTTTACCATCACAAATGTTTATTTACTGCGATATTGTGGAACCACAGCTTGTAGGAGATGTCCTGGTACCACTTCTTCGTACTGTTAACGTGACCTCTGATAATTATAATTACGGTTGTCACAAAGACGCCATATTTTCACCGACCCATTATATAAATGTCATTAAGAGGGAGTTTGAGAATATCGAGATAAATATAAGAACCGAAACGTCGGCTGTGATGCCATTCGAGTTTGGAACGCTGAGTTTAAAACTACACTTTAAGGGGATACAGTAGCTGCTATGGATTGTCCTTATCAACAATACTACACCAATCAGGCCGGCCAAGGGATTGGAGCTATTTACAGAGGTTCATCCTACCAGAAGGGGCATGAAATCGGAAGTTTTCTTGGAGGAATATTTCGTAGTATTCTACCCCTTTTTAAACCCCGTGCTAAAGTTCTTGGAAAAGAAGCTTTAAGGACGGGTGCTAATATTTTAGGGGATGTTACTGAAAATCGGCCGCTAAAAGAAGCTTTTCATAGCCATGTACAGAAGGCTGGAAAGAATCTCAAACGTAAAGACGACACAAAAATAGATACTCTAATGGAAGGATCGGATTATAAAAGGCAGCGCACTCTGAATTACAATCAGTCTACAAGAAAAATCGCTAGGAAGAAGCTGAGCAAGCCCCCCTACTCCGATATCTTTACCAGCAAGTAGTTTTCACAATGGCGTTGTTGCATGCAGTCTTGCGAGTGTGTTAAATGTCAGCTAGATTTGTTCACTTTACCGGCGACCCAAACCAGCATTGAAAATGGACAATGGATTTTTTACATACCTCTTCCTTCGCTTAATGACTATGCACCGATTGAATTTATTGTGCCTGGAAACAGTAATCAGTAGTCAGACCATGCTATACATTACTGCTAAAATTGTTAGACAAGATGATACATCATTAACCGACAAAGATGATGTAGGCCCTGTTAATAACTGGATGCACTCTATGTTTAATCAAGTTGAGGTGTATTTGAATCAGAAGCTTGTGAGCCCCCCAAACAATACATACGCATACCGCTCATACATTGAAACTCTGCTGAATTACGGTATTGGTGCTAAATCATCCCATTTAACATGCACACTATGGTACAACTACACAGCCAATAAAATGGATGACACCACTACGAATAATGAAAGATTGGTAAAACGGAAATTTTTTACTGTTGCATGCAATCAAGTCGCAATGATGGGTCATGTGCATTCCGATTTATTCAATCAAGAAAAATTTCTTATCAATGGACTTGAAATGAAAGTCAAATTTATCAGATCCCGAGATTCTTTCAATTTAATGGCCGCCGAGGGATCTACATTCAAAGTGAAAATTAGTGATGCTAGTTTACTAGTGAGAAAAATGAAAATAAACCCATCTATTTTGTTAGCCCATACCAAAGCTTTGGCAACTGCGCCTGCTAAATACCCAATTACAAGAGTCGATGTTAAAATGTTAACTATTCCGTCAAGTGTGCAAAGAAAATCTTTAGATAATGTTTTTCTGGGACAATTACCAAAACGATGCATTGTAGGTTTTGTATCGAATAAAGCATTTAACGGCCATTATGCAGCAAACCCCTTCAATTTTAATAACTACAAAAATAATTATTTTTCCCTATACATCGATGGTCAACAAATTCCTTCAAAACCTCTACAGCCTGATTTCTTTAAGAATGGCATGTACGTTCAAGCATATCACACACTATTTTCCGGCAGCGGCATACATTTTCTCGATGAAGGCAATGCAATAAAACGTGAAGATTACCCTCATGGTTACTGCCTATTTGCTTTTGATTTAACCGCCGATTTGGCTGCAAATGCCACAACGCATTGGAACCTTCTTAAAAATGGCCCATTACGTTTAGAAGCGGGGTTTGAACAATCGTTAGAAGAAACTATTAATTGTTTAGTTTATGCAAAGTTCGATAACGTCGTAGAAATTGACAAACACAGAAATGTGGTGGTGGATTTTAGTAGTTAAAAACCCTGCAACAATTTTAAAAAATTTAGTCATGCTCAAACATTTCATTAGTATGGACGTTGCATTCATAGACCTGCAAGGCTTCCGCGGTGAGAAGAAGCAGTTTATTCCGAAAGAAGTGGCTGTTATTTCAGCAGATGGTAATCAGTTAGAAATTTTCGTTTTAAAACCCCCTGCAAATTATGCCACTCTGCCCTATTTCGTTAAAAAAGGCATAAAATATTTGGAGCATAGACATCACGGTCTAGCATGGAATTCTGGTTCTATACATTTTGATGAATTTGAAACTTAGCTAGCAAGAGTTCTCAAAAAATTTGAAAAAGTGTACGTTAAAGGCCAAGAAGAGAAGGAGGTTTTAAGTTTTCTGAATAAAATCGTCGTGAATCTGGAGGATCTTGAGTGCCCGTCTTTAAATGTTTTGCGAAAAACTACCGCTGCCGTACGTTGCCTTAATCACAACATTAGTTCGCCGGTGTGTGCATTGGAAAACATACTAATTCTATCCGATTGGTGGCGTAATGAATACACTGGAAGTTCAGAAAATATTGCAAACAATCCCGAGTCTCTTGAATGTGAAACGCTATGTTTTTGCTTCTGATCAACTTCCTACAAGAATTGCAAGACCTGTGGTCATCATTGTCAACACAGATCCAGCAAACCGACCTGGGAAACATTGCAATGCTGTTTATATAGACCAATATGGACATGGGGAGTACTCTGATTGATACGGCAGGCCTCCAAGCGGTTATCGTTTAAAATTTTTACATCAGTTGGTCGCATAATCCAAAAATATTGCAAGATTTTAGTTCTGATGTTTGCGGGTTATATTGTTTAATGTATTTATATTTTAAAATGAATGATGTGTCTATGTTAGATTTTGTAAATATGTTCGCACATAATTTAGTTTCTAATGACATTTACGTAAAAACGCTATATTTTCAATACTTTACCTTAATAAACTTACTTAATGTTATTTAGAAAATAAAAACACAAATAGTTTGTAATTAAGCATATTTTTATTATGACACACGAAATATTTAATAAATGTATTTTATACAATTCTCCATTGTTTTATTTTACAAAAAATTAACAGCCTCTTAAACCTAGCATGCAATTAAAACTAACATGCAATTAAACCTAACATGCATTTAAAGTTAGCGCAAAATGCAAAATATAAAATATAGGCATAAAAAACAGTTAGTTATAAAAAAGAATGAAACTAAACGCAATATAGACACTAGCCTGTGTTAAATTCATAAGGTAATGTATCATAACTATCTTCAGGTGCCGACGTTTAGTATACTGAGACCTATAAATTTTCTTTTCCGGCTTAGATATAACTTGATACATGCCTGTACGGGCAATTTTCCGGTCGGTCTCTACATACGTCGCCTCGGCATTGTCAAGAACCATGCGTTTAAGTGTATCGAAATTTATTTTTTCTTCATTTTTGTAATTTAAAGTTATACCTTTAACTTTGCATACAAATTCATAATCGTCTTTATTGCTTGAGAAAACCTTAAACGCATAGTTTTTAGGTCCCCCGCTAACAAATTTCGTTATGAAACTACCTGGACCATATTCCCTCATCTCGTCCGTCATATACCCCAAAAAATCACCCACAGGAGGTACCCATTCACCAGGTTTTTGGGTCATTAATACGGAATCGGTATCAAAATACAATACACGTCTCCCTAATCGTTCCAAATATTTATACAACTCAAGTCTTGCATCGACAGTACTATACGCAGCCAATACAACATTGACCGTTTGGAGCGATACTATTCCCGCCTCAGGTCTATCCCAGTTTACAACTATTACTTCCTCATCGACGATCATAATTGAATGAACCTGTATTGAAGGATCAGTCATCATTTTAAAAAAGTCATAAGATTCTGAAACAATACTTGTCTGCATCAAATTCTTTCTTTGCCCAAATTTACCCCAGAATGCATTTAGTTTTAACTTAGCGATATAAAGCATATAGTGGTTCAAACAAATTTTATCCTTTTCTAAGGTTACGCCTTCTCTTTCTAAATATTCGGCTAAATATTGATCCTTAGCGTTTTCGTCATTGCACCAAGCAGGCCACCCACTGCATTCTTGCTTTAATTTAAAAAAATTGTCCACATACTCTGAAATTAGACCGCCGGTTTTAGTCTCCCTGTTATGTTGTACAATATCGTACGTCCATATTTCATGGAACTCGAGCACGTGGTATCCCAGTTCAACAGCTTTTTTTAGTTCATTAGACACATACTAGTAACCAGTGAGACAAATGTCTCATTTAATAAAACAAAAAAGACCGTTTTTCAAATAGAACGCGTATTAAATAAAAACAATAATGTTTTCTAAAATATTTGATTTCTCGAAAACCGGAAGTGTCACGTGACTGAAATTCGGTTCCTGACCTGACATGACCATTCCAAACATATAACTTTCATAACTTTTTTCTCTATCTCTTACGGTTTGGCTGCTGAAACAGCGTCCCGGACGGACCAGCGTCCCGGACGGACGGAAATCACGTGATTTCTCGAAAACCGGAAGTGTCACGTGACTGAAATTTGGTTCCTGACCTGACATGACCAGTACAAACATATAACTTTCATAACTTTTTTCTCTATCTCTTACGGCTTGGCTGCTGAAACAGCGTCCCGGACGGACCAGCGTCGCGGACGGACGGAAATCACGTGATTTCTCGAAAACCGGAAGTGTCACGTGACTGAAACTCGGTTCCTGACCTGACATGACCATTCCAAACATATAACTTTAATCACTTTTTTTTCTATCTTTTACGGTTTGGCTGCTCAAACAGCGTCCCGGACGGACCAGCGTCCCGGACAGACAAGTCTATTAGATAAAGGATGTACCAGTAAACTTGCGCGAATCTTCTAAATGGTTACAATCGCCAGTTAAGCTGGTTTCGGCACATAACCTGCATAGCACAAACATTAATTTACCGTGCATTCGAAGGGGTAGAACAGGATGGTGAAGATTTGCGGAGGTAACACGGTACATTTGACTAATCCCTCGATTGTATCGAAAAGAAGTTGCCTGCACTCCTCATCTCCAAATATACTTTGGGATGTCCTACGGGTATTTTGAATATTTATTAACGAAAGGGTAAGGGCTACACACATCGAAATACTTTATTTGCTCGCTTTCCTGACATTTATAGTACAGTTTCACCGCATTAGTGCGCCCGCCAAAAAAACTATCTCGCGGATTTAATGGTGTGTTCCTAATAAGAGCATGATTATTTACAAAGTTTGACACATCGTTGTTAAATTTAAAAAATAAATTAAATTGGCACTCCCACATTTCTACAACTGTGTAGCCAGCCCTTCTAATCCTTGCTGCAGTTGCCTCTGTTGTTTCGCCACGAACAAACATCGTGTAATTTTTTACATTTGCTAGCTCTACAGTTTGATCGGGGAAAAATACCTCACAACCGTGGAAGTAGCAGCCGTGGAAATTATAGACGGTGTATGTCGCAGAGCTAAGACCATCAACCAAAATACCTTCAGGCAGTCGAACTTCGCGATTATTACCAGCATGCTGAATTGAGATACCTTGTTCGTCCTTGACCCACAAAAGCCATTTAATGGCAATCGTAGATTGCCTATCACCTAACCTGTACCCGCTCGGTGGAGTAATTGCAATCGTGTTTTGTTTTAAAAAATGTCGTCGATAAACCAAACTACACCCTCCGGCTATATTGCAACACTCCCTAAAAGGATCTACTCCATTTTCGCTAGTCTAACGCCGCCAAAATTCTAGACAAGCCTTGCGCAGTATCTCGACATCTTGAATACAGTACTTGACGATTGCTTCCTGCATGTCAAATACTGCATTCTGATCAATTTCCGCATTATACCATTCAAGGAACTCGGCGCGACAGGAAGGGGACATTTCATCAGCCATATAAAAGTATACTGGAGGCATTACTCCAATATAATTTTGATTCTCCATTTTGTTGAATAAATGGAGAAAGTAACCTTTTGTAGCTTCAAAATTAAACGTTTTGGGCAACTTAACTAATGCTACAGGCAAAAAATTTAAAGAATCTATAAATTTAACATTAAGACAGGTGATACACATTAATTTTGTGCCGGTTGCAATAATTTTCGGGGCCCACTTTTTCTGGTGCTTGACAATATGTTGCATAACAAAAGAACCATCATACCCCTTTATATTATGCGCCAGTGCAAAAACGTAGCGATATCGGATAATTTAGAAATATAATCTAGCAAACTTTGTACAGGGTTATTTTTAAATACCTGTTGACGAGGACCGCAAATTCTGCAAGACTGGGTGACATCTTCAAAATTAATACGGGAATTGCAGACATTTTGTGCGACACATAAATTTGGTTCGTGCAAGAATACGTTGGGTACACCTTCCAAAGCCGTCTCTTGTCTTGCCTCAAAATCATAAAAGACAAAAATAAACTTTTCGGGCAATTTAGGTTTTTTGTTTTTTGACATATAACATAAACGTCTGGTTGGCATATCTTTTGCACAAACGTTGCAATATTTTACACCGCATATATGTTTTTTCGCGCTATTTTCCCAGTAAGTAATGAAGCATACTCTGCACCTTTTTAAGGTCTTGCACAAAGGCTTTGTGTGTTCATCAAAACATTCCTGTCCCCGAAAATCCCTATGACAATTATAACAAGCGATTGTGTCCAAAAACAGGTTACAGGGTGGTTTTGAATGACAACCCTGGCAAATGTAGGGACACTTTTTGTGGGCTTGCTTATTAGTGGTACGTGTTAGACAAAATTCGCAGAAATAACTGGTTGAAAATGCTGAAGTTAAACTGATTATTACATTGTAATGCCGATCCTCCAATAATAAATTTAATACTTTTTTGCTGGGTGCCCTAAGACCCTCGTAATACTTACTACTGCCAATACGACAATTATAAACAACAATGGTGTAATTAACTAGATACAGCTGGAATTGTTCCAAGTGTTCTCGTGTGGCTCCATTGCGCAGGTCAGCTCCGGGGTTGACACAAAGCTCGTAGGATTTTTGAGTTAGAATCGGATGACCTGCTTTGTAGAGGTTCAACTCTGGTTCATTGTCCTTCCAAGCTTTGGCCAGAATAAGAGGTCTGGCAAGACAGTAATTGTCATCATTTGTAACCGTTAATATACCCGGTTTCCTTCAAGAAAATTCCTCAAAACTAACGCCAGTCATTCTGATACGTGTTTTTCCATACCCAACAGGCAAAGTAATCCGGTTTACATGTAATGACATTTTATCTTGAGCAAAAAATGTGGCGTTAGATTGAAGAATTTTCTCCAAGGTTGCCATTACAACACCGGCGTTGAGTTGGTCCACATGGCGGAAAGAAATGCTTATAGGCTTGTCGGCAAAATTATCATTCCTTAATACTAAACCTATCTTATCAGACGCCTCTGCTCCTCTAGTGATGTGTGAGATGATCTCATCGAATGCATTCTGTAAATAAGGTTTTCAATAAGTTAAAACGTCGAACTAATCACATTTCAAAATATTAACTGAGTATATAACGGTGCAAATGTTTGAAATAATTAAACTATACAGTTGTTTAGAATTTCAAAATCTGTAAAACAGAGCTAAAACTACAGCCATAAATTTAGAGTTTGTGTCTAAAAATAATTAAACTATAATCCCATTTAAAATCTATAAATAACTTCCGACGTAAATTTAGAGTGCTTGTTTTTCGATACACAATAACAGGTGTTTTATAGTTATACTTACACTAAGCCATATGATGGGGTTGCTCGTCGTATCCTCAACCTCTTTGAACTTGAAGTTAAGGTAAGCGCCTCAGTGTTAAATTTTTTTATCAGCTTTCGGTCATCACCCATCAACGTGATGTACCGGAGTCCAGGTTGTCCCTAAAAATAAACGACATTGTTTTATTTTGTAACAAATTTGGATATAGCAACTTACATGTCTTGACTGGTCGTCAGATGTAGTCGGCTTTGTGCTAATCCCTTGCTGATTCACTTGCATACTTTCTACAGGTTCCAACATGGCGAGGCTTGGATTATTCGTTTGCTATAAAATTATAAAGAAATATATTACAAAACATTTCCCGTAAAATTGATTGTGTATAGTGGTCCAATATGGGTTTATTTTAGCTTGCATGAATCAGAATTCTCTAATGGTTAATTTAAATATAAAAAATGTCGGGAAATCTTACTTGTGCTGACATGTCACCTAGTGTCTACGTCTTTGTGCTAGGTCCTTGCTAATTCACTTGCATCCTTTCTACAGGCTCCAACATGGCGGTTGAAATCGACGGTCTTGGGTTATTCATCTGGTGATTCTAAAATTATAAAAAAATATATTACAAACACTTCCCTGTAAAATTGCTTGAGTATAGTGGCAGACATGTATTTTATTTTTAGCTTGCATAAAATCAGAATTTTCTAATGGCTAATTTAAATATAAAAAATGTAGGGCGAACTTACATTTGTTTGGGAATTACTCAGTAGCGAATGGAGCGCATCTTCTTCATTCAAACCACGTTTATTACCAGCAGTTGTCGTAGACGTAGATGGATCCTCCTGCAAATTGCAATTTTATATGAGCGGCCCTATGTCTTTATTTAAAATGAATAACAACAAATTAGTTTTAAACTATTTTTTTTTAGAATTGTGGCTACAAAAACCAAGAAACCATCGTACATTTATTAACTTTTTAAAAATAGGAAATATATTTTTACTCACCGATAGCAATGCAAATGAACGCCTTGCACGAATCCTTCCGACACTTTGGCATAACTCAAAATAAGTAGAGCAATATGCAGGTTCCAGAACTACACCCTCGTTAGTTAATTTATGTTGTATGATTTTAAAACCAAGTAAAACAAATTCCTCGTTTGTATATAACGCTTTCTTAAAGTATTCGAGAATTCGGCAAACAGATAACTCGGAGGGATACATAGTTACAGTTGAAAAGCACAGAACACTCGCTACAACAACTTGAAACAGAATAGGGGTATTGCAATAGCGCACAACGGTTTTATACAAAATGCAAAGATAGCACGCCACCGCACGACCAACCGTGAGAACTGCGACGTACCTAAAGTTCACAGAGCATGACGAAATAGAAGGTCAGCCCTCGGGCTATGTTGGTGCTTGCGTTTTCCGAGCAGGTTTTGACAGGCAGCAGCGGTCAAAAATAATACATTTGAATAATTCAGCTCGTTTATTTAAATTCTATTATAAAAAGCCTAATTGTAGTTTCATAAAATAATCGAACGTTAAAATTCTATTTGCTCTTTCGTAATTGGTTGCATTTTTTTATTTGAATAAATACACGAATTCAGTTCTAAATTTCGTTCAAAGTTTATAATTTGATATTATAATCAACTTTGAGAATAAAATTAAACAAGCACATAGACCAACAAGCCATCGAGAAAAAAGTTTGTTTGAAATTTTATAGAGAATCCGACGCTTGCAATAAATAAATAATTAATTAATTGCAAAACCACTTATGAAATCAGTTTTTTAAAAATCTTTTTAACCTTTTAATACCCGAGACGCTGCATTTCCGTTGTTATAAATTATAATTTTCGAGAAATATTTAGTTTAAAATATGGAAGCGTGACGTCAGAGCAGTGAAATGGCTTTCCGCTATACACCTTAAATACCAAGTCGCCTCGGTAGCCTAGCGGCATAGATTGATGCATCAGAGATGTGGATACGAACGTAGCGGGTTCAAATCCGAGTCGGCCAGAGTTTTTTTAAATTAAACATTTATCCTGTGAATGCAAGAGAGACAACCAACGCCCCATGAGTACAAGAGAGAAACAAATTTACCAATTTGAAATTCAAAACGGTCTCTAAATTAAAATTAAAACGGCATCCGAGAGAAGTGCGAGCGCAGAAAACCAAGATGGCAGACACCCGGGAAGCTTAAATTCAAAAAATTGGACTTAGAAAAAATCTGAAAAATTTCAAATTCAAATATTCGCGCGAAAATTGAAAATAGCCGCCGCGTAATTCCGGAAGCAAATTAAAAATGGATTTAATTCGGAAACCGCGAATTAAACCTCGAATCCGTGAATCAAATAAAAAGTGGAGGGGATAGCGGCCCATATTCTACTTACACCGTATTTGATGCTGTAAAATTAAGATGACCTAAAGTGACAGCTGTATCAAGTAGCATTAATTAAAATTACTATCTATTTCTTGAATCAATACTATACATACAGCTCATGTCTATCCCTTTAATTTTGGATCACACTGTATACACGATATTCTAAAAGAATGTGCAATAAGAAAATCAAGAAAAGGTTCCTTTTGTTTGTTGAAGAGTAAATATTAGTTTGAAAATGGTAATTGATATAATAATAATAAATAAAAGTATTTGGCTTTTATTAAGAGTACTTCACTATTTATTTTCACTTAACTCAAATCACCCGCCTTCCCTAACTAACCATGTAACCACTTACCTAGTGGGGGCGGCACATGAGACTTTGTACCCCGACGACGGATAAACTAGAGTCCAATCTTTAAGTCAATCTGCATTGGTTATTTTGTTTGACAGAACATTCTTTTTTTTCTTTTGTTAGTATATTCACATAAGTAGTCAGTCTAATTTGTCAGCTGTTTGTTTTTAATTACGACCTCTTAGCGAACATAACATTTTTCTAGTGGATTCGTTTATACAGCAAGCGATGAATATAGCCCATAGCTCATACAATATTAAAGCTTTTGGCTTTTCCTAGTTGTTGTATTACATATAATAAAAACAGACGTTTAGCATCCTCATCAAATATAATAACACTGTTGCTGCCAAGGAAGTGCAAAACAACGGTTTCATTAAAAAACCTCACAATCATGGATTAAGAAATAGCAATATTAGTTTCTTTGTATGTGACAATAAAATCAAAACGTAAACTTCCTCAGTTTGAGAGTGAAGAAAGTAAGGAATATTTTCGTGGTTAAAGAATATGCTCATGTCACTTCATAGAGTGATGCACTATAATGTACAGACGTGAGAATGCATAAATATAATTCTTGAAAGGGTATCTTTGTTATAACCGATGTACTCTCTTAAATTTTCCTCAATTTTGTAACAAATTAAGATTTTTTTTCTATTGGGTCATAAATTGATGGTGTGGGCTGAATAGTTACTTCTTTATTCTTCTTCCTCGTCGTTTGGTAATAGCGAGCATATTGACCACATGAATCTTCATCAAAATCTGATTGTGATATAGTTCTCTATGTTCTTTCTTCAACCATTCTCATGTATTGTGTTAGAGATGAATTTGCTGCTTTTCTAATAATGTTTACGTATCTATAAAATATTGTAGGAATCTCTTCTACAGGGAATTTGGGGCCCTTCAATAAAGTATCCAAGTGTTTGTCTTCATTAGAGCAGTGGTTATCGAGAAAATCTAATAAACTGTTTTTACCTGCTTTAACAAAAATTTTTTGATGATGGTCACCATACAGGTTGTGGAGTAAAGTGGATTCCACTCAAACTTCAAAGTTTGGAGTAGTTTGTAAAAACATTTTTCTTTTATCCAGCGTGTCCACATCTTCTCAAAGTATGTCGCTCATTTGAAATATGTTAATGCAGTTTGGAACAACCGTGTATGTTCCCACATATTCGCATCACTGTTATCAATATTCAAAAATGTATCTTGATTAAAGAAAATAATTTTACGCCCGCGTATTTATTAAATCTGAATGTATTCTTATTTTTAGACAACCTTTTGTAATAGGTTAAGAATGAAAATTTAAATTCTTACAATAGCACCAAGTTACTATTGGTCCGGAGAAACACATCTAACTGTGTAATAAATATATTGTATCGCGACATGTTTGCACGGAATTGTTGTATCGAGAACATTTGTCTGCTAAAATGTATTATAGTACAATATAACCAATTTAAAATTGACATAAAATGAGGAAGATACGCAAACACATTGCTGTTGTAACTGTAAATTGTTATGAATGTACACTAAAGGCTAAAATTTAGTGATTAAAATTGTAACTGTTACAATTAGAAATTACGTGTATCGATATTATAAATTGTCGCTGTATCATTTATGCACCAATTTTACGAAGCTTTTTCTAATTACCTTTAGCAGAATTAATATTTGAAAAGCGCATTGGATAAAATTTATAAAATCTAATGAACGAAATAGCGTATAATTTACGTAACCAAATGCAGAATTTACTGCTCTTTAACTTTTAATTTTTTAAATACCTGTAATTACCAGTCGGAAGCGAACGTTAAACTTAAATAAAAATATATCCCGCACAACAGTAATTCTCAACTGTGTGTAATTATTACAACAAAGATTAAACTCTGGGTTTGGTTTCAGTTTAACTCTGGACCTGTAATAAATCTGGTGACCACAACACGGTTAGCTAGCTGTAAGCCAATTTATTTATGTTGGGCACCATTTCTATTTATTTGTAACTTTGGTTTGCTTTTACGTGAAATTTGTAACCGTTATCTATTGACGTTCATTCATTTGTCTTCATACCGAATTAACAATCCTCTTATGGGGAGAACCTTTATAAAGGTTGGGTTTATTACACACACTGGTAAGACGACGATGCTAGAGGATAATTTAGAGAACTACGTCTGCAGCATCTAAATGGCTTCAAAGCGAAATTTGTAAAAACTACGCCAGTGAAATACTGGTTTCACAAATCTAGTGTAACGGTGACATACTAATTTAATATTGCAGGTATGAATTCAATTCAAATTCATAACTATAGCAGTTGAGGTTAAAATACAGTAAATTGCTTTATTTTAAAGTAAATTGTGTTATACAAAGTACTTTAAGTTATGAAAATCGTACAGTAAATTTAAATGAGTAAAATAATATTTGCTATGATACTCAGGTAAGACCAGATAAGCTTATGTAATTGCAATTTATTACGTAGAATAAGTATTCAGGCATGGACTTTTGCAATAATGTGTGAATCAACAAGTAAAAATGTAATTACCTGAATTAATTGGTTGAATCTAAATAAGCTGACAATCAGAATCGTTATTTTACATGTTTGTACTGTACGGTTTAAATCGCGAGTGATAGCATACCTATAATAAAATTAATAATAATACTAATAATAAATTTTTTACTTCGAATATAATACAAAAGCAAGCCGAAAAAATTGCAATGCATGATATGCAAAAGGCGAAGTTCAGGTTCCACTTCGTAATAATGGTCTTCCACTAAGCGTTAATAAATTTATATTACTAACAAATAAAACAATATATGTTAATGTGCTTGATGCCCATTAAAAGAAATGTATAAAAATGCAATAAAAGAAAGGAAATAGTGGAATAGTAGAACAATAAACACATTTGATGGAAATTTAAATTCAATGGCTGCTTTACTAATTTGCAATTAAATAGTCATGATAAAGGGGTTCTTAGGTGTTTCAGAAAATTATAAAAAGAGGAGGTATCCATTTTGAAAATGTTAGATGGAAAAGAGGGATTGTGTACAGTAGATTTGTGAACAAAGTTAAAAGTTCTTTTCTGTTTAAGGTACTGGTATCTTAAACGTCAGTTCTGTTCGAAATTACTTGTAGATAATCAGAAATTTTAGAAGTTATCAGTCTATAATTAAGTGGTAAGAATGTAGTGACCCACGATTTTTTATGTTAATGATAATATTATTAATAATAACGTCTTTATTGTTACTAACTAAAATAAACAATTTCAACCATTTTAAACATTAATAAATTTGTGATAACAAACTGCGTAGTTCAGTAATTTTGGTAAAATTACCGCTCTTCCACGTAACCGTTTCATTCAATTAATATTATAAACGACTAACATGTGAATAAATGAAAACGAAATCAAGCTTGGCATTGAAAATTGAAACATATTTCAATTATTATATTAATCCTTTATCTAATAGACTTGTCCGTCCGTCCGTCCGTCCGTCCGTCCGTCCGTCCGTCCGTCCGTCCGTCCGTCCGGGACGCTGTTTCAGCAGCCAAACCGTAAGAGATAGAGAAAAAAGTTATGAAAGTTATATGTTTGGAATGGTCATGTCAGCTGAGGAACCGAATTTCAGTCACGTGACACTTCCGGTTTTCGAGAAATCACAAAAAAGACCATTTTTCAAATAGAACGCGTATTAAATAAAAATGTTTCAGCAGCCAAACGGAGCTGCGACCCTCTGCGCCTTAAAACGTCGATCGGTTAGGCAACCACTTTGACACCTTCCAGGTCTGGGTACAGTTTTTATTTAATACGCGTTCTATTTGAAAAACGGTTTTTTTTGTTTTTTTAAATGAGACATTTGTCTCACTGGACTGCTAGTGTCCTAAATAGACATACATACCCTCTTTAAACCATTGCATGACTGTCATATCAAAATTTTAATTGAAAATTAACATAACATTCCCGTATGAGCTTTCTTAGTGAGCGAACGTGCATCGCTAGTTGCTCCGCTAAAATAGAACTTCGAGTTCTTCTTACAATCTAAACTAAAAATGGTATTCACACAAGGTCAGAAGAACGACATTGGTGATATCGCCAAGAAAGTGGCGAAGGATTGCATGTCAGATGACAATTTACTACAACTAATTGCAAATAAATTATCTGATATGGTGGTGAAGAAACTAGAGGAAAAAATTAACATCTTAAATGAAAAGGTGGAGACCATGGAAAAAACAATTACCCAACAGCAGAACGAAAACGAAGACCTGAATTTAACGTAGAAAATCGTACGACACTCATCAATGACCAATAGAAAAATTAGTTCACTAGCCGTATCCAAGACAACAACAAAATTTCTTGGAAATTTTTTGTAGGTAGATCAGCCTAACTTTGAGGGCTTGTATCGTTACGATTTTCTTACCGAATCTGCATTCGAGCATTACTTCATATCCGGAAATTATTTTTCGTGCATTCAACAACGTCCTAATTTGCCCTCGCGTCCCGCTCGGGCAAATTAATACGACGCTGTTGGAACGCACTCAAAAAAATTTCCGGAAAGAATTAATGCTCTTATGAGATTATATGTGACAATTTAGAGCAGTACACTCGGCGAAATAGTGTTCGTGTATTTGGTGTTAAAGAAGATGCCAATGAAGACGTTAACGCGAAAGTGATGGAGGTAATTAACGATTCATTGGAATTGCCCAGTACTTGTCGTCAAATTGACCGGTGTCATCGGGTAGGACGGCCTAAACATGATAAAACTAGGGCAATAATAGTTAAGTTTGTTAGTTACCGGGATCGTGTCCTAGTGTTCAGAGCAAAAAAGACATTGAAAGGCTCTAGAATGCAAATTAAAGAAGATCTAACAAGAAACAAACTCGAACTATTAAACATTGCTAGTGAACAATTTGGTTACCGCAACACCTGGACCAGCGACGGTGTCATCTTTGTACACAGTAATAAAAAGGTCCTTAAGATTAAAAGCATGGGGGATCTTGAAGATATGATACCAAAAATATGAATTATTGTGGAGCAACTATCTATGTTCCATATTATTGTAGTCTTTAATTTTTTATATTTATTGTAGTACGTTTGCTTTTTATATTATTTTTGGTTCTAATTAGGTACGGATAACCAAGTATCAGGTAAGAGCTTCTTGTATTGTAATTCATTCATATTTTGATCTTTTTCCCTGAGTTCATTTATAATTATATTAGTGTATGAAAATTAAGGAATTCAGTTTATACTATCAAAATGTTAGAGGTCTTCGAACTAAAACTAATATATTTTTAAGCAACCTTGCGGCTGAGGATTATGATTGCATTGTGCTGAATGAGACGTGGCTTGATTCTGATATATACACCTATGGATTTTTTGATACGCTCTTCAATGTGTATCGATGCGATAGAAATAAAATTACTACTGGTAAACAAAGAGGTGGGGGTGTTTTATTTGCCGTTAATAAGCAATTTCATTCTGGAATCATAGTCACTAAAAATGATAGCAAACTTTAACAATACAACGTTTTTTTTGAACAATCATTATAGTAAGTACAGTATATTTTGTTCCTAAATCTACATTAAATGACTATCTAGAGTACTACGCTCTGATGGAACGTGTTAGTTATGTTTTTAACAGTAATTTAATAATAGCAGGAGACTTTAACATTTCATAAATTAATGGTTGTGAATACGATCTTGTGTGTGGTAATCAGATAGCAAAACATTTACTAGAATTTTTAAATCTTTTTAATTTAAATATGTACAATAATATTAAAAATCTTGGAAATAAAACCCTGGATTTGGTTTTGGGTATCTACTTCTGAATTAAATGTGGTACACCAGTTGGATGCATTGATACCAATTGATGTGCTGTACCCGGTTTTGTTAATAACCGTTAATATTAGTTCCGATATGCCTATAAGTGATAATTCTGTATTAAGTAATAAGTCTAATTTTAAAAAGGCCGATTTCAAATTGATATATGACTCTCTAAGAAATACAGATTGGAATCTCCTAGATGTTGTGGGAGATGTTAATGAAGCGGTTGAAAGATTTTACAATATTTTTTACAATATATTAGAGCGAGCAGTGCCCAAAATCAAATAATATTTCAGTAACAAAAATAAATATCCAGTGTGGTTTACTAGGGATATCATTTCTTCTATAAAACTTCAACGTTTTCACCGTAGACTAAAAAATAAATCTGATTACCATTTACATGAATTTAGACGTATTAGACGTGAACTCAAATCTAAAATTATAAGAGCTAGAAAGGATTATACTAATTCAGTGGAGAGTAGCATTGGTGTAAATATAAATGGATTTTGGAATTATATAGAAAATATTCAAAAAGATACCAATACTACAGTAATTTACGAATACAATAATCAGAAAATACCCAAAGATAGAGTTGTTGATACCTTTGCTGAATATTTTAGTAGTGTATATACGGATCAATCACATTATGATGTATATGCAATCATGTCGAAGACTAGGCAGTGCAATGTGGGCGTTTTGGCTTTGGGAGAAATTACTTCTGAAGATGTTGCAGTTGCTTTAAAGAACTTAAAACCGAAGAAATCAGCTGGGCCAAATGGCATACCTTCCCATATATTTAAAGCCTGTTGGGAATTATTACAAAACCCACTTAAAATACTATTCAATAAATGTTTGAAAATGAAAATATTTCCTGATAAATTTAAAATAGCTAGAATTACACCAGTGCATAAGGCAGGTAGTAAATCAGCCATTGAAAATTATAGACCAATTTCAATAATATCTACACCGGCTAAAATATTTGAAAAATTTTATATACGAAATTTTTTTATCATGTTAAACATCAAATTGTCATTGAACAGCATGGTTTCTTTGAAAAGCGCGCAACTGACACTAATTTAATTACATTTGTTGATTTTGTAAGCAGTGTAATAGATGAAGGTGGACAGGTGGACTTTTGCAAAGGCTTTTGACAAGGTTAATCATGATGTCTTGTTGTGTAAGCTGTGGGACTTTGGCTTATTTCAAAATTACTTTTTCTCTTTAAATCTTATTTAGAAAACAGATATCAATCGGTCAATTTAATGGACTGCAACTCAAATTGTTATTTAACTTCTTCTGGAGTGCCGCAGGGTAGTAATTTGGGACCTCTGTTGTTTTTGATTTTTATTAATGACTTGTGTTCTTGCCTGAAGCACTCACGTGGATTATTATTTGCTGACTATCTTAAAATCTATAAGGAAATAAATGTCATCAATGATGTCAAATTGTTTCAACAGGATATTGATTCTATAGTACAATGGAGTACTTTAAATAAACTTTATTTTAACGTAGAAAAATGTAAATATGTTACGTATATCTTAAATAAAATCCCAGTCGCCACTCAATATACTATGAATGGCAATAATTTGCGTAAGGAGTTCCGAGTTAAAGATTTGGGTGTAATTTTTGTCCCTACATTGAGTTGGGAGTTTCATATAGAGTATGCAGTGTCCTCCTCATTGAAACCCTTGGTTTCTTGATGAGAAATACTTTTCATTTTCAGTCTGTTGCTGCTATAAATCTGCTCTATAATGCTATTGTCAGAACAAAACTTGAGTATGGATCCAGAGTTTGGAACTCTGTCGTGAAGACGTACCAAATTAAACTTGAAACTGTCCAAAATAAATATCTTAAATTTATTTACTATAAGAAACATGGTCGGTATCCTGTTTATTCTTTATACCGAAATGTGAGACGAGAATTTCAAGTCATTAAACTTTGTTATCGTCGAGAAATTATGGACGCATTGTTTATATTTAAACTATTAAATAATCGCATCGACTGTCCCAACTTGCTACCCCGTGTCAGTCTTTATATTCCGGCTTACAGGACAAGGCCTCGTGACGTACCTTATGTACCATCCTACCGAACAAACCTGCGTAAGTACTCTCCTACTGTCAGAATGCTCATTTGTGCTAATACGTTAATTGCAGATTCTGATGCTAATATATTTAATACACCTTTCATAAATTTAAAAATGTTCTTAAAAATTACTATTACCAGCATTTTTTACATAATTAACAACTAAAATGGAGGAATCACTTGGATATCTGGTTATCCTGGCTATATATACATTTTTTTTTATTTGTCTTTTATGTATACTATAATTTTCTAGTTGTTATTTTGTTTTGTAATATATATGGGAACGCTGACAGTATTATTGGGCGCGTGTCCGTTCTGTCAGTTTATTATAAATAAATAAATAAATAAAAACCAACACTTAAACAATGTTACATCTGCTTTATCAATTATTTCGATTATAAAATCCTTTGATTTGATAATTTAAACAACTTTACACTTCTACTATGTATTAAAATAACTGTCATATGAAGGGGTGGATGGATGAAGGTGTTAACTAACAAATTTAAATATATTCAGAAAAACTATTTTTACTGTTGCATTTACATGCGATAACTTTATACTATAATATTCATTATCAAATATACAGTGTGTCCAAGATAAGGAGGGCCAGTATGGGGATCTCGGTAATGGTAAGAGATACAAATTTGGTTAAATGGAAAGAAAGTTGCGCAATTAAAGGAATAAAAAAATGACGTTTAGAAATTCTTGATATGATTTTTCGTTTTTGAATTATCTAAAAAAATCGAATTTTTTGATTTTATTTTTTATTTTTTCCTGGCGTTAATATTAAAGTTAGAGAGAAACTGATTATACTTCTTTATAGCAACTTTTCGTGGACTTAATGCTTGCGTTATCAATTTTTTTATCCGACGTTTCCTCTTCGAGAAACCATCATCAACTTAATTTTTTTAAATTCGGTCCTGGTTTTTTAATGCCAAATTTGCAAATCCCTTGTTACTTTGAATTCAACAATGTGCCACATATTATGGTTTAATTACGTTTCAAGCTTTTTTCTGATCATTATCAGAAAATTTTTTAGATACGGACCTGCATTTCTCATAATTTTCTAAAAATAAGTTCATACAGTAAGTTAAGCCTTTTTACATTCTGTTAAAATATTAAAATGCACATCATAATGTCATAATTCTGATACATTAATTTAATAATCAACCAATAATAACTATTAACAATAAACAAAAAAGAAATGAACAAAAGATAGACAGTAAGAATAACAAAACGAACATCGAAACCATTTAAGAAGTTTAATCAGTTTCGCTCTAACTTTAATATTAACGCCAGAAAAAAAGAAAAAAGAAAATCCAAAATTCGGTGTTTTGAGATAATTCAAAAACGAAAAATCATATCAAGGATTTCTAGACGTCATTTTTTTAGTCCTTTAATTGCGCAACTTTCTTCCCATTTAACCAAATTTGTATCTCTTACCATTACCGAGATCCCCATACTGGCCCTCCTTATCTTGGACACACTGTATATATTTTTTACCAAAAATGCACTTTCCCCCACTGCTCAAATTTTGTCCAAATGAGAAAAAGTGTAGTTAGCACCTTCATCCATGGCAATAACTTGTTTAGGTAAGAAAAATTAATTACGAAGAAACAAGATAGCTGACAAACACAAATTGTTTCAATACAAATAATACAAAATCATTGATTTTTTTCACCTCATAGTTTTTTTCCTTGAGTGCAGTTTTGGTAGTCTTGGGTTTAGCTTTCGTCTGCCTTTTCTTTTTCTGAGTTGGAGGTTGACTACTGATGTCTTCTTTTTCTAAAAACTGTTCGTAAAACTATTTGTAGTCTTCATCTGCAAAACCTGGTTGTACCCTTAAGTTCTCCAGTTTCGCTTCTGAAATATTCCCGTTTTTTCGTCAATTCACTGCAGAGTTAGGTTAAGGTTAGTGGAAGAGTTGTTCTTGAGTAGGTTAACTCTTTTAAATGGTTCGTTCTCGTCATATGACTCTTTGTATAAATAACTTCCGAATTCCTACACACGAATCCATTTTATATTATCTCGAAGGTGAACCTTTTCATTTTCAACATTTTTTTTTCGATTTATCAAATTTAACTGGGTAGCAAGATCTTCAATATTTTGGAAATGGTGTTCCATATCACATATAATACCATTGTTCTTACTAGCACCCTTAATAATGTTTCTGTATTGTTTCGAGGTAAATATTTTTTTATACTTCCATAGTCGTTTTCCGATTCTTCCAAAATAGCGATCCGAATCAAGATAGGAATCACCAATTTTTTAATACTTGTGGTCAATCAATTCAAACTGATATAAACATAGGACGTTAAAATTTTTATTTTGACCTGATCACGAATCAGATCAAAAATGGTCAAATGGTTCACATTTTTCAATGTATCTTTATCTTTACCAATTTGAGTAAAATATAATAAGGAACTTGCTATTTCGTTGCTTCCTCTGCCAGCTATGCCTACGGTCCATGTAAACGTAAAGGGTTGGTGCCCATTGATAGTAGCAGTATGAAGTCCGAATATATGCAGCCATAGTTGCCGTAAGTAAAATTCTTTAGAAGTAGATATTGTTGGTAGGGGTATTGTCTGCTGTAAGTCCATAGTCATATAACAACACTAAGCATTTGTAAGGGCGGTATTTCTCTCCTTTCGTTGAAGTTCGAACGCTGCTTTGTAAGACTTTACGTGGTCACATCTACTACAGGTATCGCTTTCTGGTTCTCCAAACGCCAAATTAAATTTAGTGACCAATATTTTTCTATGAGAAGGTTCCTTGACTTGAAACGGTTCTGGTTTTCCATCTTCTTTGCATTTTTCAATATATAATTTGTACATTCTGTTTACGTTTAACAGGGGTACAAATACTTCCTGTTAGAGTTATTATTTCGAGAATAAGGGAGCTCTCTGATGAAAATACACTAATGTGGTTTATTATATACTGAAACACCTCCTCCATAATTTTGTGTGGTCGATTAGTGTGTTTGCCATGCATATCTGCTTTTGGTGCTAGAAGTCCGGCTAATAACGTCTTTTCAATTAATTCAATGTTTTTCTGCCTATTTGGAAAATTTGTCAAAATGCTAATTTACAAACGTTTGTTTAGTTACCATTCTTAACTATGAAATATTTTAAAGAAGCAGCTCTCTGTTTTGCTGCATTTGTTTTTACACATTGCACAGGACTCTTAATAATACTTCTAAAAAGGTAGGCATTTTTAGTGTTAATATCCATTTTATAAAATTCTTTAAGTATATTTTTCCTTGCCATGAAATCAATTTTATCACTACACTTTAAACGACATTTTTCTGTGCATAGGAGGTTTATATTTACTGCCTTTGCAGGCATTAGTATCCCTGTTTGTGAAGTATATTCCTCACCTTTTTCTCTACTTGTACTTGCTAGATTTTTTTCCACAGTTCGGGGTTTCTTTTCCTCCTTCTGCTTGTTTTATTTGACAAATTTTTATTGTTTTCCTGATACTCCAGTGATTCCTCTGATTCCTCATCGACAGTAGTGATGTTTCTTAAGTTGTCTTGAAAATATAAATTGCATTTTAAGGTCGGGTAAAGCTATTAGTTATTGTAGGTACTTAAATGTTTAGTTTAGACGGAATGGAATTTTGGTGCTTCCTAACTTGATTCAAAAGTATCCTAAATAATATGATAAAAACCAACGTGTTAAATTATTAGGTTTGTTATCCAAAGCCTCCTAATTTTTGCCAATACTTGTATCAGAAGAACTGCCATCATATTCACTATTTTCGGGGAAGTATTCGTCACTGGAACCTGCTGAGTAATCTTGATCGTCTATAAAATTTGAACAAATAAGCTAAATACAAGTACCTACACTAATATTTCTGCAAAGTCCTACCTGAATCACTCAAATTAAAGTTTTGTACAAGTTGTTGTTGGGTTACGCCCCTACTCGTACCAGGTTTTGGGTTTTCAGTTGTATTGTCATGAACTGCAGCAAGTGCTTTCTTTACCATCAGCTTTCCACGTGACAACATTGCTACTAGCAACCTTTATAAACCACAAAATATTATAAAACTTGCGATATGAACCACTTTAAACGAACATAACCTCAAATATACACGTGCGTTAACTCCAGATACCAATAATTACTACCAAAACGTCATTTAAAACGCAAATTTACAATTCAAATGTTGAGTGAAAACAACCACAAGCTAATAATACTTCTTACAAAATACTTCCCAATAAAACAAATCAACCACCACATGTTAGAATACAAGAAATGTAACCAACTTATTGCTAGCTGTAGAGCATGCATAACGTTTAGAAGTGGATAAAAGTGTGAAGTAACATTGGCGCCTTCATACATTCAAACAGTGTTCTTGTTCAGTTATTTAACACCTTTATCCACCTTTATCTACAAAACTAAGCGTAGAAACGTCACGAGAGTGTGGTTCAAGATGTAATATCACTTAACACCTTCATTCACCACAAAAACTCATTAAAAAATTAGTTAGCACTCCATATTTAGGTTTAAAACATCTGTTGTAATAAAGCACATGACTTAATTTTTTTTAAAGCCAAGCTTGATTTTGTCTTTGTTTGATCACATGTTATATGCCATAGAGAAGATTTAATAACTTAGCGACATGACTATCAGTTTATAAATTTGCAACAAGGATAATTTATTGAACTGACAACTGGTGTAACAAGATATCCAGTTATTCAAAAAATAAGATAAAATATTGGTATCACATTTTGAAGACGATAATTCTTTAAGTAATGATGGTAAGGAGTTGTAGTACTAGACAATCGTATAATGAGGAAAAGCGACAGAACATACTAGTTGTGTGAAGAGGCGGAATTAGCAGTACTTCATTCCCTACATTAATATTATGTACATCACAGCGATTTTTATCGTCTTAGAAAGGTATGGTGGAGTTTTCAAAATGATAACCTTATGAAATATTGATTGCGCATATACCGTTTTACTTTTTAACTTATTGAGCTAATTGAGTTCTTTGTACTTACGACAAACATGTTATCTCTTTCGTAAGATAAAAATTTATCTTATACAACAAGTTTGTATTTCTTGTATTCTTGTTGCATCAGTACTGTCCAGTTCCGTAAACTGAATCTCAGAACTGAGGACCCTAGTAAAAGCTTCTTGTATTTTTATTAAGTTTATGTCTACTACAATAAATATTTTTAAAATGTGCATAAGAGTTTTGATTATTAAGACTGACGTCCTTTTTGAATCGTAGAACATGAGCTTTGTACTCTGTGCACTCGCTTGACATCAACACTATCTAAACAGGGTTGATATACTAGCAGAACAAAGGCATTGGATAAAGATTTTTTTGCATTTTCAGATAAAGAATGTCTAGTAATACAGGGTGTGTATAAATTGGCGAAAGAACTACACCTGGCTATGTCTGGGTAAAAAATCGTAATACCAAATGTTGGATTAATCTTCGTGGGTTCTCACGAGCGGTAGATAAAACACTTTTTTTCTGGTAAAGTACATTTTTTGTTTCATATACGTCAATGTATCGTCAAGGAAAGTTGTTCAAAATGTAAAGTTATGGCCCCGTTCCTAATTTAAAAAATATCGGCTGACTTTTATTAAACCGTGTATGAGTATTTTCTATAGGAATATTTCGCTAAGGCATGGCCCGCTCTCCTATGAAAGATTTACCAAATAGCATAACATTTTATTGTTGCGAAAAAATAGTTATAAAATTAAAAGCATAAATGACATACAGAAAGGTCCCAGTATGAAGCGTTGCGTAAAATCTGCTATCACTGCTCTTGAATTAAATGTTTTGCCACCAAATTTAACTTGCTTATATCTACCGTTGAGGAAGCTACCCAAT
This sequence comes from Agriotes lineatus, assembly GCA_940337035.1. Lineage (NCBI taxonomy): Eukaryota > Metazoa > Arthropoda > Insecta > Coleoptera > Elateridae > Agriotes > Agriotes lineatus. Next base: position 172,319,442 of record OW679197.1, on the reverse strand, counting down.
AAATATCTGTTATCATATAAGAGACTTTGGAGTAATCTAAAAGTGTTAAAAAAAAATTTTCAACTATATTGTATTCCTGTTTCCGTCACTGCAGGTATCCCGCTTACCATACTTTGTAGTATTTCCATTCATTATCATTTATCCATTCAAGATCTATATATTTATAATGTTAGTTATTAAGTTTCTTTTATTCTTCGCCAGTATGACTTTCGCCTGAAGATTGTATATTGTCACAATAGTTTTTATTCAACTTTCTCAAGCGATATTAAAAATGTTGACAGTAGACTCCCTCCTCTTAGGGTGCTAGTAACTGAATTCATCTTCCCATTCCACTTACAGCTTTATATAATTTTCTTTTTGTCACTGTATGAAACGCTTGCTTTTCGATGAAAATCGTATGTAGTGGTAATTTTTGGCAGCGCCTTTTGGACCTCGATTTGTTTTAAACAAAATAATTGTCCCATAACTGGCCCCTTCTTGCTTAACTTGCATTGATGCCATGCTGCTGTAGTTTGAACAGGCTGTCATATAATTTTTTTAATGTATTTGATGTTTAACATACTAAAGACTTCATCTTCGCCCACAGCTTCTTGTCATAAGTACCGTCCATTGCAAATTGTTGCCTTGGTTTATAAATGA
>OW679197.1:172193976-172318703 GCA_940337035.1 Agriotes lineatus | reverse complement strand
AAACCAGGTAATTTAGTAAATTCAATAATATTTGGAATAAATCAAATAGATAATGTTAATAAGCCGCACACCCATCGATATCAAAAGGAAGAAGGAAATAAACCTAAATGCTATAAAAAATAGAATAAAACAACATACATTTTTGTAAAAAAGGTTACTTACAAAACAAAAACAATACAAGCTACTTCTAGTAAACGTTCAGATTTAGCAGCAATTCTTAATTGTCAGATTTTTTTAAAATAAAAATAAGATCATATCTAACAATGTACATCGATATTTAATAGGAATGTATGAAACAACACCAATAGTAGTTTATTTATCTAGAACGAAAAGTGACATTTTAAAGGACGAGAAAGTAGTTTACGTCCGAGGCGTCAGCCGAGGAAGGAATTACTTGCGAGGACCTTCAAAAACACTTTTCGTTCGTGGTGAATACAACGGTTTATTTCATACTGCAAGTTTAATGAATTTTAAATAAAAGGGTGTAAATCATTTCAAATTTCATGTCAACAACTGACGTATAATTTTAAAGTACTTGAACTTTAAAATTTCATTTTAAAGTACTAGGACTTTAATGTTCCTTTTTTTGTAGCATAAAATAAGTTTTAAAGTACTTGAACTTTAAAATTTTACTTTAAAGTACTAGAACTTTAATGTTCCATTTTTTGTACCATAAATAATCCGAAAAATGTAATTTTTGACATCAGTATGAAATAAACATTTTACTAAGCTTGCATGCCAAGAAAATTGATGAAACTAATATTAGACAACAACAAAATCAGGAAATTTAGAATTAGCGGAAGAGTAACCGCCAAGTAGAAAAACCATACACTACCACTGTTGTTCGTTGTTTGTTGATCGTTTATAGTAATTAACGTATTTAGAGGGGTAACCCAGTCTTAACATTCGAGCATATTTTTACCACTCGAGCGAGCGCAGCGAAGCAAGAGTGGTAACTTATGTGAAAAATGTTAAGACGGTTTCCCCTTGAAATTCGTTCATTAGTTTATTGTTTATTGAGGCAATAATTTTGACTCAATAATAATCACTAAAAACTGCTAAATCGAAATCGGACTACCATGAATATGTGTGATGTTGCTATAGTGAATGCATGTTAAATGAGTGGATGCATGTTAAATGTATCTGAACATTCGAGGACGCGAGTGGATGCATGTTAAATGAGTGGATGCATGTTAAATGTATCTTAACATTCGAGAACGCGATCATGTTAAACACTGTTTAACATTTCAATGAACAATAAAAGATTGAACGTAACTTTGTGTTTGGCCCGCAAGGAGAGAGGAAAAGAAGGGAATGGTATTTTAGTGAATGAAGCTGAATAGTGAAACACGATTTGTAAGAATTAACTTTAAGCATGCTCAGAAAAAAAGCAGTATTGATATGATGGCCTAGTTTTTCAGCACCCCATATATGCAAAGTCAATTTAGTTTGAGTGGTTGACCAAGAATCATTGCGCTTGTCTTATGCCAGTTGTCACGGAACAGAACCGTTTATTTTTAAATTTGACCAGGGACAGTTAAGCTAAGGGTTTCTGTGTTTGTGATGAGAGCGTACCGTTCCGTAATAGGTATTTAGTGAAGTCTTACCGTGCTGCTCTAGAAAATTTACGATTGTCGGATCTATTTAGCCTTCTCAAATCGCAGACTATTAAATGTAAAAATTCCGTATCGTCCTGAAGTACTGCGGACATTTCGTATTGATCTCTGATCGTATTTCAAGAGACGACTATCGTTTATCGATGTCTCGTATCGCAGCCATTACCCTGCAGAATGCCATGGGAAATCTTTCAAAGTTCTGGAAAGGTTTCCCTTGACTCTTTTCTAGCCCGTAGAGTTGTCTATTTGGCTTCTGCTTCAAGCCACGAGTTCTATTTTAGGGAGCCCGCTTTCATTGCTCAACTTTGGTGGTAAGTTCAGCTAAGATTTTCTGCACCGAGCTCTGTGACTTATTGTCACCCTGCTAAGGTTCATTTATGGTTAATTATTATATATTTGGAATGTGTTTTATGTACTTAGAACAAAAATCTTTGCCCGTGGAAGATATCGCTACTTTGTGTATGTGTTTATAGGTAGTTTCCGTTGGGAAATAAGTTTTGAAGCATATCCCAGGTCATAGTGCAATAAGGTCTTCAGTGCTCTGCACCCATTGGCATTATTTTCCTCTGTGGAGTTCTTTCTAGAGACTAATTCCTTATCGCTTCTTGTGATACAGTGTCATAGTCTTGGCCCAAAAATGTTACAGAGTCAGTTTTAGAGGCGGTTTTGAGCGTCAAATCTTGATACCGGATTTCGGCGAGCGGAGATACTATGTAAACGATGTCAAGGAAATATTTGCAGCAGTAATCGGTTACCACGCAATATATTTTAAGGATAGATTTAATGGTTGATTTTTGATACTGGATCATCGGCGATTAAAAAATCAGGTTCTGGAAGGTTATGGGTACTAGGAAAGATTTGATCCGTAGACTCATGTGTATGATACGGTTCTGGACGGATTGAGCTGAGCTCCAATAGGCCTAGGAGCTCGGATGCTCTTCCATTTAGAACTGCTGAGCGGGTCGCTGGATCGAAGTGCCTTTAGCAGGTCAAATATTCTGGTTATGTACATTTCTAGACCTCACAATCTGGGTAAGTTTCTGGGAGGGAGGCTCAGTGGTAATGCGCTGGATAACGCTCTACGCGTGAATGCGCAGCGCTTTATACCGCTCTGCGCGTGAATGCGCAGCGCTGGGCTCTCGGCTTTACCTCGTATTCCGCGCGTCTTAAAAATACACCGATTGTGGCGTATAAGAGACGTACAAATTTGAGCACATTTTTATATTTATAAAATACAAATTTGGGCTGCTGATAACGTCAAAAAATTAGTCATACAGAAAATTTTACAAATGGCGCTGAAAACACTTAAAGTAGCCTACATACAGCGCCGTAATTGAAGAAACGTGGATATTCTTAGATATAAAATGACAACAAAATAGGTACAATTGGAACAAAAGCTTGGTAGCTACTCTTTGAATATACTTAGTCAGATTTAGAAACAGTACGAAGAGTCTAATTTAAAATAAAGTTAATACGATTTAGTACAAATATTTAAAAAAGAAACTCAAAACATTGTTAAAATACAACCCTAAAGAATTAAAGAGTCTAATTGTGGTATGTACAAAATAATAAATTCATATAAAAGAAGATACTTTTATAATATACAATAAAAGTAAAAGAAGACTGTTTACACCAGTCGTCATACAATAGCGAAAACCACAGCAGCTATGTTACAGTCCGAAGGCGTCTCTTCGAATTTCCGTCCAATTTTGTTATAGATCCAGCAACTTCAAACACTGTTGTTTACTTCAGGTTACCTAAATAGCTTTAAGTGACTTTTTATTTTGTGTTAACGCACACCTTTCGTACGCAGCTTTAGGTTTCCGGCTTCCACTTCCTTTTCCATAAATTTCGGGCATTCCTTTGGGAAACGTACTACAAGCGGGTTTTTCCTGAAGAAATCATCGACAATATAGGTCAGATTAGATTTTATGAGTTTAGTGAAGCGATGTACTTAGGTTACCTCAAGAGATGATAGTATTTTCTCTTCCCCTCTCGTTCGCTGTTTGTCACATTTATGAATTTGTGTTCCTGTTACGACATTTCTACGAAAATTTCACTGTGCTACCTGTCGAAAATCCCTTGATGTGTGAAGTAGCTTTACGTTACAGTTTTGTTCTCAAGTTGAATTACCGAATCCGGTTTGACAAAGCCAAAGTCCCTGCGATCGCAAGTTCGCGCGGACAGTTTCTGTTGAAGGTAGTTAATGTCAGATGTTTTAATTTTTCGCGGACCTGACATCTCACTCTTCCCGTCACGACGTAAATGCATGGATTACTGGATTGCGTGCTCATTATTAAAATCACTCGTCGTGGAACGATGTTTTGATTGTTGGTTTTTGTATACAGTGGTCATCTGTTGTTTACCCGATGTCACTTTTTTTATGTATTTTCTGATTTTATACTGTGCCGTTAAGTATAATAAGCGGGAAATTTTATTGATATCTGTATCTACACCATCGTCCGTATGGTTTGATAGATGATTATGTCATTTATTTATTTTTTTGAGTGCCTGATGGGGCTTACATTAAGGTTGTTACTACTTCGCTAAATCGATTCCGTACGCTCTTATCAAGTCAGACCATTTTTGCTTGCACCTGCCTCCGCCGTATACTGTTCGTGCATCGAATCAGTCGTAGTAATTTATATGTTGATTATTTGAATTCTAGGTCCCCTTAGTATTCATGAACCTAGTGTTATTAATATCTTTCAGTGATATATATCTTTCGTTGATTCGAATAAATTAATAATTTTTCTTGACTATTTATTACCTCTTTGACTATGCTTAAATAGCCTACTTAAATACTTAAATAAAATACGTTAAAGCTACGTAAAAGTATTGTTTTTTAAGCAATGGTGATCCTATATATTCTACTCTTATTCATTTCAACTCTTGCAAATTTCGCGTTTAAACTACAACTTATAAAGAAACTCGAACCAAATTATATAAAACTACTCATAGACAGACATGCTCCCAATGTTCTGAACCAGTTTCTAATAAAGAACCTTACGATCCATTTGCAGTTACAAGAGTTGAAAGTATCGATATAAACACGCTTTGCAAAAAAGCATTTAAATTCAAATGTCTAGATTAAAACAGCTCGGACACTGACTTAATCCGGATTTTACGCGATCTATAGGATTTATGTGTCGAAACGGAAAGCGGTACTCACGCCTCTTGGCTCAGTGATCCAGATCTGTATTTGGTTCGAATCGCTGTAATTATCAAGTGTCATCTATAAAAGCGCGTATTTAATGTAGATTATAAAGGCAAGCTTATAGAACAGCGCCATAAGCAAGCAGAGAAAGCACATTAAGAGGATTATCGTCACTGGAGATTGGAACGTCTCTGGCATATTTTTGATTGTCACTCTATGTGTAGGTGCTTATTTACGCAATAATTTCTGAATACAAACAAAAATACGAAGCAATTCCATTATTAGAATATATTTGGTCGTTTGTCAGCTGTAGAGCCATGGGTTACTCAAAAGGTCGATGTGATTAAATTAGCAATCCATTAACGTGAAATATCGTTACTATCATACAGCGCTCTTTGTATATCGATTATCTTTATTATTATTAATAGTTTCTGTTATTGAATTTACCACTTTAATATATAATACAAATATTAGTATGGTCATTTGGTCAAAGAACTATTTCAACAAAATTTCTAATTCAAATCTAAATCTCATATCTGACGAGCGACTTGCTCATTCTATTTTCAGCATTGGATACTGAACCGCTTGCATTATAGTAGGGAGGCCAAACTAAATTAACTCGTCAAATAAAGATTTTCGTAGGACTGAGTAGGTTTATACCGACAAGTGGTACCTTCGTAATCGGCGGTGTTTCCTGAGTATGAAAACTCCTGTTGTCGCGTTCTCAGCCTGTGGAGTGAGGAGCTATGACGTCACAAATATGGCGATTCTTGGTACCAAGTTTTAGTAAAGTAAAGCTAGGGTTTAACCCAAACATAAATAAAAAGGTTCTACCCAGCGGCAAACTGTTTAGTACCCTCCTCTTAGTAAGTGGTAAAAAGTTGCACAACATGCGCTTCGGGTTTAGGCGGAGGGGGGTGAAAAGGTGGTAAAATGGTAGGTTTCAACAGTTTTTCGCTAATATCTCGCTAACTACGAGGTTTAGCGCAAACTTTATCTTATACAAAATTAATCCAAATTTAATTTTCAATAAAAATGGTCTTATGCATTTTTGCGTTCCGGTCAAGGGTAACGGAGATATGGAGGGGCAAGGATAATGTCATTATTTTCCAGTTAGCTTGGAATATACCGACAAGTGATACTATCGTAATCATCGGTGTTTCCTCAGTAGAAAAACTACTGTTGTCGCTTTCTCAGCCTGTGGAGTGAGGAGCTATGACGTCACAAAGATGGCGTTTTTTGAGTACCAGGTTTTTCGATTAACTTAAATGGTGAGCAGGAATATGCATAACCGTGATAAGCCATGTAAATTGCCTATGTTCAGAGGTATGACCAACCACCCGGTATGTACCTGATTATATATCTACATTGCTCCCCTCCTTTGTCGTTTTTATCTTCATTTTGCCTATATTTCCTTTTGAATGATTAACTCAATAACTACTTAACCTATTTATGCGAATGAGGTGTCGTATGACAGATATTTAAATGTCTAACATCCCGTTGTGGTTGTGTTAACAGAAAACAAAAATGCATGGAAGATGTTTGCCACATCGGTGTAAGATGTTTTAATCAATATAATTATGAAAGAGATGATATTTACTTACAGTAACAACTTTATTTAGTTACATTCATTTAGTATTTTTTAAATTGTGTGGGATTTAAGCAAGGCAAATAAGAATAAATTGAAGGCCCCAGAAATGAATTATCTTAGAAGAAGTTGTAGAATATCACGATTAGAAAAAGTCAGAAATGAAGATATACGGAATTGCATGGAAATATCAGAGAAGAAATCGAAAAACGTCAATTGGCTTGGTTCGGGCATACAAAAAGGATGGACGAAGCCAGATGAGAACAAAATTATAGTGGGTACCTCCAGAAAGAAGGAAAAAAGGAAGGCCTAGGAGAAGTTGGAGATATGAGATAGATGAAGCAATGAGAGCTAGAGATATAAATGAAAAGGATTGCTATATTAGAAGAACCTGGACACTGGGGACGGAGAAACGGCGATGCTCGAAGGCTTGGATTCTATAACGAAAGTTGCATTACTCAAGGTCTGCAAAATAGGCGCCAGCAGTAGCCGTGGCCTTTTCAACAGATGAAATTTTTTATCCACCGAGGAAAATTTTGAGCTTAGGGAATAAGTCGAAGTCCGAGGGAGCCAATTAGAGTGAATAAGGTGAATGCGGAAGCAAATCGTGCTTTAATTCGTTGATTTGACCATTGCAGTAACTCAAGTGTGAGATTGTGCATTTTCCTGGTAAAAGCAAACGCGGCACCCATCATGCGGACAGCTTTTTCGTGCCCAATCCTTGGGTTAAAATATCGCTCTTTTGAGATGTTTACTACATTAGCTATTTCACTCAATTTCAGTCATTTGTCTTTCAACACCATATCGTGGATTTTGATAACCATTTCTGTTGTAGTGACACTTCTTTAGCATTCAGAGCAGTGCTCGTCTTGGACGCTAGTGCGGCCGTATTAAATTTAACCATCTAATTTTTCTCTGTCGTATATGATGGAGCACATTCACTCAGCACAGTTTTCGTCTATTCAAAATAGTTTCCACATTTCAAGACTTTTGTAGGCAAACATTAAATAACCGCACAATGGCCAGTATTTTCCATTGTTAAACAAATACAACACGTTCTCTTTAAACAGCTGCTAACAACAAACTATTTCACAGATGGACTTTATATTATCAGTATTGCCAATTCAAAGTTGACATTTTTGATTATACATTTATATTTATATATTTAAAATATGTTGAGGCTAACTAATTATCATCCCGCCCTCGTATATAAATTGTGTTCTATTCATAGTAACAATTACTTCGCAAATAAACTTAACAAAAACTTTGCATTTCAATTGACTTTTATTCTAGGCCTAGGAAGTAATACGAACACATTACCACGTTAATTGGCTATTACCGTGTCACGAGACGCATCTCAGTAAATTTGCCACAACTTTGTAATTTTTCATTAGAATCTAGAAATTTAAAATTTATAATTAAGTTTATGAACGCAGCAATATTTTAAGTAGTCTACAATTTCTTGTCAGTTATTTTTTACTGTGTTATTTAAAATTAAAAGAAAGTTAATTCGTGATTTTTTTAAAATATCCTTTTAAATATAAGACTTATAATTAAGAAAGTCAGACACATTTTGTTAGACATTTAAATACCTGCCATACGACACCTCATTCGCATAAAAAGGTTCAGTCGTTACTAAGTTAATCGAAAAACCTGGTACTCAAAAAACGCCATCTTTGTGACGTCATAGCTCCTCACTCCACAGGCTGAGAAAGCGACAACAGTAGTTTTTCTACTGAGGAAACACCGATGATTACGATAGTATCACTTGTCGGTATATTCCAAGCTAACTGGAAAATAATGACATTATCCTTGCCCCTCCATATCTCCGTTACCCTTGACCGGAACGCAAAAATGCATAAGACCATTTTTATTGAAAATTAAATTTGGATTAATTTTGTATAAGATAAAGTTTGCGCTAAACCTCGTAGTTAGCGAGATATTAGCGAAAAACTGTTGAAACCTACCATTTTACCACCTTTTCACCCCCCTCCGCCTAAACCCGAAGCGCATGTTGTGCAACTTTTTACCAGTTACTAAGAGGAGGGTACTAAACAGTTTGCCGCTGGGTAGAACCTTTTTATATATGTTTGGGTTAAACCCTAGCTTTACTTTACTAAAACTTGGTACCAAGAATCGCCATATTTGTGACGTCATAGCTCCTCACTCCACAGGCTGAGAACGCGACAACAGGAGTTTTCATACTCAGGAAACACCGCCGATTACGAAGGTACCACTTGTCGGTATAAACCTACTCAGTCCCACGAAAATAATTATTAATTCACTTGGCCTCCCTACTATTAGTACGGAATATAGTATTTAGAATTTTTAATAAATAGACCGTATACGAAATTTCACCAATATGGGATTCTATTTTCAGAACAAAGATGTTGACCACTACTAGAAAAGCTCTTATGACCCTCGTCTCGTCATCTCCAGAAGACAACAGAAAATGTACGAATAAAATTTCTGTAATTGGTGCAGGAACTGTTGGAACTACAATTGCGTTTTCTCTGCTTGCTCAGGTAAATTTTGCTTCCCAACGCTTATATAGGTTTATTAACCACTTTTATGTAAATTGAAATATTTGAATCATAGTAAAAAAATTAACGAGACTTTCTTTAGTGTGGATTATTTCCTGTTAATTCAATCGCCTAAGAAACTTATTTTCTTCTACGTTAAAGAAAATCTGACTACCAAAAACATACATTTTTTCCATTTCCATATTGTCCCACCTTCTGTTTCAGTTTTCTAAACACCTCTTGCAGGTTTTTCCTAATTCTTTAAATGTCATTCTAAATCATAACCAAACTCTTTCACCTTCTGTTCTAACTTTCTAAACTTATTGTGAATCTTTTTTATAGTTATTGCAAGTAGCAAAACCCCATCCCAAATCAAAACCACACTCTTCCACTTTCTGTTCCAACATTTCGTACACCACTTGCAGTTCCTTTGTAGCTCTTGTGAGTAGTATAACCTCACCCCAAACCAAACTAAGCTCCTGCACTTTTTGTTGTAAGCTTCCAAACACATCTTGCCATCATTTTCTAGTTCTTGCGGGTAGTGGAACCTTATTCTAAACCCCAACCAAGCTCTTCCACTTTCCGTTACAACCTTCCAGACACCACCTGCAGTTATTTTCTAGTCTTTCAAGCTGTAGAACCTTGTCCCAAACCCAAACCAAACTTTTATTACTTTCTCTTCCAAGCTTCCAAACAACTCTTGTTGTTCTTTAGTTCTAGCAAACAGTATTTCAAACCAAAACCACATTCCTTCTTTTTCTGTTCCGATAATTCAAATACTTCTTGCAGTTTTTTTTCTACATCTTGCAAGTAGTAGCACGCCATTCTAAACCCAAACCAAGCTCTTCCACTTTCTGTTACAACCTTCCAAACACCATTTACATTTTTTTCTAGTATTGCAAGCAGTACTACCTTATGCGAAAGCCAAAACAAACTCTTCCACTTTCTGTCCCACGATTCTAAACATCTCTTGCATCTTTTTTATATTGTTTTTAAGTAGTATGTATAACCTCATCCAAACCAAAACCAAGTTGTTCTACTATCTGAACACATTTAGCTGTTTTTTCTAGTCCTTGCTAGTAGTAAAGTTCATTCTAATCAAAACCAACTCTTCTACTTTTCTGTTCCTCTTGCAACTCTTTAATAGTTTTTGCGAGTAGTATGTATAACCTGATCCCAAACTAAATCCAAGTTTTTCTACTATCTGAACACATCTTTTTTAGTTCTTGCAAGTATTAGAACATTATTCCAGCTAAAACCAAACCATTCTACTTTCTGTTCCAACATTCTAAAACACATCTTCCAGCTATTTTGTAATTCTTGTAAGTAGTATGATTGTATAACCTCATTCCATACAGAAATCAAGCACTAGCAGTTATTTTCTAGTTCTTGCCAGTAGTAGAACCTCATTCGAACCAAAAACCAACTCTTCTACTTTCTGTTCCAGCATTCTAAACATCTCTTGCAGCTCCTCTGTAGTTGCTGGAAGTAATATGTATAACCTAGTCCCAAACCAAAACCAAGCTCTTCTGCTTCCTACTGTCTGAACAGATCTTGCAGATATTTTCTAATCCTTGACAGTAGTAGAAACTCATTCTAATCAAAAACAAACTCTTCTACTTTGTGTTTCACCATTCTAAACCCCTCTTGCAACTCTTTTGTAGGTTTTGCAAGTAGCAGGTATAACCTTATCCCAAACCAAAACCAAGTATTTCTACTGTCTGAACACATCTTTTCTAGTTCTTGTAAGTAGTAGAACATGGTTCCAAGAAAACCAAACCATTCTGCTTTCTGTTCCAAGATTCTAAAACACCTCTTGCAGCTCTTTTGTAATTCTTGTAAGTAGTATGATTGTATAACCTTATTCCATACCGAAACCAAGCACTTCTACTTTCTACTTATTACTTTGAGAACACATCTGGCAATTATTTTCTAGTTTTTGCCAGTAGTAGAACCTCATTCTAACCAAAAACCAACTCTTCTACTTTCTGTTCCGCAATTCTAAAACCTCTTTCACTTCTTTTATAGTTCCTGCAAGTAGTGTAACCTCATTCCCACCAAAACCAAACTCTTCTACTTTTTGTTCCAGCATTCTAAACACCTCTTGCAGCTCTTTTGTAGTTTTTGCAAGTACTATGTACAGGGTGATTCACGAATAGTGTTTGATTTAGCACTGGTTTTTCTACCACACAATTTGATTGACAGTTTTGTTTCATTTTTCTGAAATCATGATCACAAAATTGTATTCAAACTGAAAAACAGCGAAGTATTCTATGAGAGAGTAGTTTTTGTTGCAGGAATAAAGGCGCTAAATCAGACACTATTGGTGAATCACTCTGTATAACCTCATTCCAAACCAAAATCAAATCCTTCGACTATGTGAACATGCCTTGCAGTTCTTTTCTAGTTCTTGCCAGTAGTAGAACCTCATTCCAACCATAACCAAATCCTTCTATTTTCTGTTCTAATATTCTAAACACCTCTCGCAGCTCTTTTCTAATTCTTGTAAGTGGTATGTATAACCTCATTCCATACCGAAACGGAGCATTTCTACTTTCTACTTACAACTTTCAGAACACCTCTGGCAGTTCTTTTATAGTTCCTGCAAGTAGTATACCTCATTCCCACCAAAACCAAACTCTTCTACTTTCTGTTCCAGCATTCTAAACATCTCTTGCAGCTCCTTTGTAGTTCTTGGAAGTAATATGTATAACCTCGTCCCAAACCAAAACATAGCTCTTCTGCTTCCTACTTTCTGAACAGATCTTGCAGATATTTTCTAATCCTTGACAGTAGTAGAAACTCATTCTAACCAAAAACAAGCTCTTCTAATTTGTGTTTCACCATTCTAAACCCCTCTTGCAACTCTTTTGTAGGTTTTGCAAGTAGCATGTATAACCTTATCCCAAATCAAAACCAAGTATTTCTACTGTCTGAATACATCTTTTCTAGTTCTTGTAAGTAGTAGAACATGGTTCCAGGAAAACCAAACCATTTTGCTTTCTGTTCCAACATTCTAAAACACCTCTTGCAGCTCTTTTGTAATTATTGTAAGTAGTATGATTGTATAACCTTATTCCATACCGAAACCAAGCACTTCTACTTTCTACTTATTACTTTGAGAACCCATCTGGCAGTTATTTTCTAGTTTTTGCCACTAGTAGAACCCATTCTAATCAAAAACCAACTCATCTACTTTCTATTCCATCATTCTAAACACCTCTTGAAGCTCCTTTAGTATGTATAACCTTGTCCCAAACCAAAACCGAGCTCTTCTGCTTCCGACTTTCTGAACAGATCTGGCAGATATTTTCTAGTTCTTGCCAGTAGTAGAAACTCCTTCTAATCAAAACAAACTGTTCTACTTTATGTTCCTCCATTCTAAACCCCTCCTGCAACTCTTTTGTAGTTTTTGCAAGTAGTATGTATAACCTCATCCCAAACCAAAACCAAGTTTTTCAGCCAAAACCAAACCATGCTAGTTTCTGTTCCAACTTTCTATATCACGTATTGCAGCTCTTTTGTAATTCTTGTAAGTAGTATGTATAACATCATTCCATACCGAAACGGAGCACTTCCACTTTCTACTTACAACTTTTAGAACACCTCTGGCAGTTATTTTCTAGGTCTTGATAGTAGTAGACTTTCATTTCAACCAAAAACCAACGCTTCTACTTTCTGTTCCGCAATTCTAAAACCTCTTTCAGTTCTTTTATAGTTCCTGCAAGTAGTATAATATCATTCCCACCAAAACCAAACTCTTCTACTTTCTGTTCCAGCATTCTAGACACCTCTTGCAGCTAATTTGTAGTTCTTGCAAGTAGCATGTATCACCTTGTGCCAAACCAAGACCAAGCTCTTCCGCTTCCTACTTCCTGAACAGATCTTGCAGATATTTTGTAGTTCTTGCCAGTAGTAGAAACTCATTCTAATCAAAACAAACTGTTCTACTTTATCTTCCACTATTCTAAACACATCTTTCAGTTCTTTTGTAGTTCCTGCAAGTTGTAGAACCTCATTCTCACCAAAACTAAACTCTTCTATTTTTTGTTCCAGCATTCTAAACACCTCTTGCAGCTCTTTTGTAGTTCTTGCAAGTTACTATGTACAAGGTGATTCACGAATAGTGTCTGATTTAGCACCGGTTTTTCTGCAACACAATTTGATTGACACTTTTATTTCATTTTTCTGAAATCATGATCACAAAATTGTATTCAAATTGAAAAACAGCGAAGTATTCTATGAGAAAGTAGTTTTTGTTGCAGGAATAAAGGCGTTAAATCTGACACTATTCGTGAATCACTCTGTATAACCTCATTCCAAACCAAAATTAAATCCTTTGACTATGTGAACATGCCTTGCAGTTCTTTTGTAGTTCTTGCCAGTAGTAGAACCTCATTCCAACCATAACCAAATCCTTCTATTTTCTGTTCCAACATTCTAAACACCTCTTGCAGCTCTTTTGTAATTCTTGTAAGTAGTATGTATAACCTCATTCCATATCGAAAACGAGCACTTCTACTTTCGCTTTACAGCTTTCAAAACACCCTGGCAGTTATTTTCTAGTTCTTGCCAGTAGTAGAACCTCATTCCAACTAAAACCAACTCTTCTACTTCCTGATCCACCATTCTAAACACCTCTTTAAATTCTTTTCTAGTTCCTGCTTGTAGTAGAACCTCATTTACACGAAAACCAAACTCTTCTACTTTCTGTTTCAATGTCATCCCAAACCAAAACCAAGCTTTTCCAGTTTCTGTTCAAACCTTCCGAACACCACTTAAAATTCTTTTCTAGTCTTGTAAATAGCAGACCTTTATTTCAAATCCAAACCAAGCTCTTCTACTTTCTGTTCTTCCCTTTTTAAATTTTAATCTTTCAAACACACCTTACAGTTTTATTCTAGTTGTCTCAAATAGTAGAATATCATTCCAAACCAAAACCAAACTACCTCACTGTTTGTTTTGGTCCTCCACAATCTTCTTTCCCAGGTATTTAAGTAGTAGAACATCATTTCAAACCAACCTATCGTCTTTCTCTTTTTGTTTCAGCCTTCCAACCACCTTTTGAAATTCCTTTCTGATTCTTGTAAGGAGTCTTTTACATACCCTGCAACTTCTGTCTATGTATATTGATATACCATCTCTTTAACATATATTAATTTTCTATGAAAGCTTTTTATCCTTAGGCTAAATAAGGGGGTAGAAATGAGGTATTTTGCCACAAACTTCGATCTATATCAAAGATGTATCAAGTTATGCTAATATTACTTTACGCTTCTCTCTTTTGAGTCCTGTTACTGAGGTCTGCAGTTCATATTTTGTATTTTTAACCCAGCAATACAATTTCTCGACTTTCTGAAAGCGACTCAAGAATGCATAAATTAGATTCACAACTTAGATGTATGTATGTGACAAATAATTATTACTACTGTGATATATTTCCTACATTTTATTCTACTTATTGACTCTTACCATTTTATATAATGAAATGTTTAATGGTGGGTTTTTATTTTGTAACACTATATGTATGTAATAGTATATGTGATGTGAATTTAGCCGTAAGCTAAATATATAAAGTCACTGATTTTTTTCTATACAGTATATAAAACAGCTTCAATCCAATAACTTGATTTTTTAAATCTTTTTTTTTCTACACTTTAATTCTTATTTCATATATTCCTCTTTGTAAGGCACTTACTTTGACGTTTATAAATTCTACTAATAAATTTCTGTAGACTTTTTCATGTTTTTTATATATTTTATGCATATTGCTGTGAAATTTGCTTGTACGTTAAACATTTTTGCTATTATAGGCAATACGTAACTAGCAACGTTTTTTTGCCGAAGGATCTTCACAACACAAACAGATTTTCTTTCCGCAGGATTTATCGAATATAGTAAAATTTAAGACATAAGTTAGTTTACAAGCAAGATTCTTCTTAATGAGCATTTAACTTTAGTATTTATGATAAAAATCATGCAAATTGCACCCCCACATAACAGAAATTGCGTTTTCTTGGCTTCCGGAAGAATTTGAGGTTATCTTTGGCAATCCCGAGCCATAATATGCTTGGAATCCCACTTTGTCACACAAAGAGCCAGCAAGAGCAAATGGGCACTTACGTTAGTTCTACAGAACACAAAATAACACGTTTGAACAATGTGGTGTGCGAGACAGTGTACGGCTCAGTGCGTGTTTAAGTGTTTTATACAATACGTAACGTACGTTATAATTACGAGTGTAAAAGTGCATAAAACCGGGTCACATCACTACAAAAGATACCCTCAGAGCACTGGAAACACGTTTTGGCCATCATTGCACGTGGGGGATGAAATCAGGGCGAGTCCGAGCTCCGCTGAAATCCGATAGTCGACAACTCAAGATTTTGGGCAGACTGGTTGATCTCCGTGATATCGAGCAAATAATGCAGAACGTTGTATCACATATGATGTTGGCCCAGATCTTCGTGGAAGAAAATTGCCCTTTGAAGATAACGTTTACCCAGGTGCAGTTCAAGATATAGAAACACTTTTCCGGAAGTACTTCTGAGTTTAATATGGGGCATAGCCCTAGCCGTGCAAAAAATGCTTTGATACGGTACGGTTTCGAATAGATGTGAAACTTGGCACCTTTGTAGTTCAAAATGCTCTGAAAACCATAGTAAATTTAGTTGTACAATTAGATTTCAGACTTTTCTGTAATTGATTTATTCATCTTTTCTAATTTGTCACTTTCTTTTGTTTATAAAACAAGTTACGTATCGGTAACTTTTGTTCATATACTACGTAAATAAAAACCAATCACTGCGGATAGTTCTCTTTTGGTTTACGAAGGTATAAATAGAACCCGCTTCGAACATTTAGGAACTGAATTTAATTCAACGGAAATCGTCTGGCCGAGGTCGATACAAATGTTAGGTTAAGTTGATTTGTTTGTAACGTATCTTGTTTTTTGTTTCGTCGTGTTGTCAATTACGTGAGAGTAAATCATTGTTGATTGTTTATGCTGTTTAATATACAAGTTTGATGGTTGGTGTGGTCTGTTTTAAAGCAATTTAAACAGTTTTTATTCGGGAAGTGGTCGATTGGAGGACCTGCAACAGCGGACATTTTGAACATTTTGATATGGTCTTAAAATAACAAAGCAGTTTAAAATGTAATAATATTAAATCAGCTTAATGAAGATGTTCATAAAAGGATATTGATGGGAAAGACTTCATTTTATCATTAGAATTTCTATTTCCTACAATGGTATTAGCAGATCATTAATAAATAGTCCATTTGTGGTTGCAATTGTGATTCAAATTAATTGTAGGTTATTCTGTTAGTCAGGATTTATCTGAAAGAAGTAAATATTATAATAAAAGATAAAACAAAAAGTTTAATTCTTACGTATTTGGTGTATAAAAAGGTTAATATCATCATATAATTGGACACAGACACAATTGATAACCTAAAAAATATGATTCACGACAAATACAAAAGGCATAAAGATTAAAAATAGAAATCTGTATTATTGGTTGGTATAACCAAAGTTTTTGGAAGGTTTTTTTAAATAACAAGAACAAATGGGGTGTAAAGTTTATTAATTCAATTGACACAAGTTCAATTTCAAACTCAATTAAATATTCAATTTGACTTGATAAAATACTGGTACTTACAATTATATATTGTCATACTAATTAGGAGTGCCATATACCGGGTGGCCATAAATATCTGAGATCCCGGTAGCCATGGATTTAGCTCTTTATAAATGTTGGTTAGCATTATATTTCAATTATAATAAGTATTGGTATGTAATGTAATTATTGACACCATTTCTTAAATACGACTCGATTATAAAAATCTCCTGTTCTAACTCCATTACTTATTGCAATCTGTAATAATTTTTGACAGATAGGAATTTTAGTTGTGATGGCATTAATGACATTTAGTTTAGTTGGATTCATCACTTTAATAAAGCGGCGTTGATTTAGAAGGTAATGTGATATCAGATATTTATGGCCACCCGGTAGAAGAATTAAGTGTCAAATTGAAAAAGACTAAATGAGTGCATAAAACGTATGGTAAAAAAAAATTGCTGACTACAACGAGGACAGCTGATGCAGATATCAATTGGATTGAAATACATAGAAGATAAAAAGAGCTCGAAGAAAGAAGATTAGCAAGTAAGTGTATAAAATTTCAATTAGAAATAAAGCAGATCTGAAAAAGGAAAGCAGTAGTCACAAGTATTTATCTGTTACTTACGAATATGGAATTGAATTTATTTAATCAACAGAAATATTAACGTATAATAAATTTAATAAAATAAACAATAATTCTATCAAAGAAACATTAATAATTCAATAATTAACTCATGTAAACATACAGTATAGCTAGTATAAAATTGAATTGAATGCATATAATTAATTTACAAGTATATAAACAAAGGTTACTAAATATGACAAATGCAGATATATTTTTTAATAAATACAATTGCCTCAATTTAAAGTATTATAAATTGTATTGTGTATTTCCTAACTAATTCAACAGTAACCCAGAGATTAAGAGTCTAACAATTAAAGTTGTTACAAGTGCATGCTCAAGCTGTGGACAGAAAAGTAAGATTTAGAACCAAATTTTAATAAAACCCTGAGAACAATAACAAATTTAAATAAAAGCATTAAGACCGCAACACTATACAGCGGCAATGAAAGGATCCACCAGAAGCGTGTGCGGCTTCAATTTGCAGCGGGTCATACCAGTGGCACCGAGTGAAAAAAGGTGAGCGTATTTACCATGTGCTATGTGCTCACTTTAGTTCGCAAAATATTTCATTGTAATTGTTGAGCTCTACAAGTATAATAATTGACAAGAATGGGAAGTAGAACAGTTAATTATTAAAACAAAGTATTCCCACTTTTGACACTCATTGAATCTAGTTTTTAAGCTTTAATGAACTCACGAAATTGACTTGATGTTATGTACAATATTTTCTTTTAAAATCTGAGTTGCTCACGTATAAAATACGAATCTCATTAAAGTTGCTTGCTTATACTAACTTCGCTGTGTGTGTCCTTTAGTAAAACGTTTATTCATGCTTAAGGCAAGTATCGCGAATAAATTCTAAAGGTAAGGGATATCTGTTAGTAGTGCGTCTAATAATTAATTATTATTTTTAATCACGTGCACATAGCAAGCCATAATTATAGCAATATATCATGTTAATTTAGGGCTTTTGCTTTTTCTGATTTAATTCTTAAAAATTTGGAGTCTATTGCACCTCTTCTCATACTCTTCTTTTTGGTTGCTATTAAATTTTTACTAAAAAATCATTCTAATGGGTTTTCTCTCGTACATAGCTTCTTATATCATATGCATAGACCTAAGTTATTCATTTTGATGTCTTGTACATCGTCCCGAAGTTATTCCGTGTAACTTAAGGACAAATAACAGAGTTAAAGAAATTTGTTAACAAATTATTCCGACGGTTATAATTTAGTTTTATTATAACTTTTTAATTTTGCCGCTTTTAACTGTGGAAAATACCAGTATTAACTCAACATCTATAAAGTCAAGTGGAAAATTTATAATCATTGGAAGAACGTAAAGATTTTAATGCCCAAGAGTTGAGGATTTATTGCACCCGAAGTTGATATATTACAAAAATGCGGTCCATCTTAGCCATGAAGAGAAACCTTTTTTCACTTCGTTAATAAGAAACTGAAGAACTACCAGTCAAGCATTTCGATTATTTACAATTATATTACATCCACATTTTTAAAAAATATTGGCTTTTATAGTATAAACACAAGTAAAAACGACGACTTAAGAAACTGTTTTCAAAGGTGAATATTTCTCTTTTTCCAAATTCTATGGTTCTAATTTAGTTAGGATTACTCCAAATATTAATAAAGATCACTTGCTTAAAATAATATCAGATGTGTTGAAAATTGCTTCATTACTTAATTCTCTAAATGTGATTAACACTTTAGTTCAGCCCATTAATTGATTTTTTTTTATCTAAGTAATCTATATATGCATGCTTGTTACAGTGTTACTCAAGCTTAATACTATTTAAAACAAACAGCGATTTTTTAAATTTTATTTTTTACATGGCAAGCCAAAAAACTTATGTAGTAAATGGAAATCACTTCTGGTTGCAATTTACTTAGTCGCCGAGAAAATTAATTTTAAAAGTATTTAAGTTTTCTGTCGCGCAGCAACTCATAAAATTTTTATAGCCATCCTGTAAGAAGTTATAAACGTCCCAACACGAAACAGATTATAAAAGGAATAATTTAGTGGCTCAATGAAAAGTTTCATGTTATAAATTAATTGCGTCTTAAGACGGAATTACTGCACACCATTTACATCAACACTGGATTAAAAATGTGTAATATTTTTCGCGGAATCTACTTGCGTATTCAAAACAGCGACGGATTAATGGCATAAATTTAGCTCCGTCGGTTTTAACGGTAGACGACGTTTTTTATTCGCTTATCTCTCGAAATCATCGCACAGACGACAAGCGTTAAATAATGAATTTATGACTGCATGATATTTTATTTTATCCGCATTAATCAGATGGCATTATTTTTGTTTGTAATGAGAATTAACAGATCGTTTAAGCGGGCGGTTTATTCCTTTTGCGCAATACCAAGACTACCGACCGTAACGTGAGAGCGAGCATTGTTTCCTCCTCGAGCAGCAATCCGTCTTCCCTTCGAATAAAACGAACTTTCTTCGTCTCCGCCGCTTGCGAATTGCTAGCGACACGAAAGGAAGCGCGTATTTGTTTTGATTGTATTGACTCTTGGAGCAGTTAAACGGCCGTGAGAATATTTGCTTTCCAGATCTTATCTCGCCTAACAACGTAACATAGTCAGTGGAATGCTAAATTCAGAAATTCGACTTTTCGTGTTATTGTTTTTTGGATGCCGCCGCACTGATCTTAACTGCACAAATTTATTGCAAGTGTTCAGACATAAAGAGGTATTAATTACAATGTTCAGGAAAACTGATGTTAGAACAGCACTGGAGAGTATAGACCAGGAGAAACCAGGTTTTTTCACCTCCTATGAAATAGCAACGTTCTTCACCACCCGACTGGTTTGTTGAATTTCCAAAATTAAACCGTTTTTAGAACTTCCTATCTTCTACAACTACACAACAGTATATTATTATACTAGTTTAATAACAGGGCCTATTGTAACTCGAGTGGGTTTGGGAGACGACGTGTCCAACGGAGACTGCTTCCATGGAACACGTGCTGCAATTAATACCTTTGAGCACAGAATTAAATATTTTATTTATTGCAATACAGTCAGTACTTTACATTAATAAGTGCACTTGATGTGTTGAAAAGTTAGCATGAGATAAGGCAGGTTTCAGAAGGGTTACGTTCAGAGTTTCAGATATGTTAAATGTTTGGAAGGGCTAAGGTAACTGACGGATTTGAGCTTAGTAACGTCGAACATAATGTGAATAAAATGATACAGAATAATTTGTTAAGTATAGAAATTGTATGAGCGTTATGTATTAAAAGTTTATAAGCCATAAGTTAATTGAAAGGTAAACAGTGCTAGCAAAGCACTAATTGCAATAGACCAATGGGGAAATGTAAGGCAGCCGATCGAAAGACAATTAGTGAGATGCTAAAAAAACTCAAGTGTGTCAGTGCATTAGAAACCAACGTGAAAATTCAAAGCAGAGCAAAGTGTGGTGACATTTATCCCAAGAAAAGGACAATTTAGGGGAAATGCAAAAACATTACATCAAAACTGTAGTCCATAAGTTCAAACATGTAATCAAACCTAATTTCTTTTAAACAATTGTAAATTTAGTTGCTTAGTTACGAGATAGTCAATTGTCGATAATGAATAAAACAAGATGAAAATTTTCATGTTGGGTGCAAATTGAGCTCCACATTTACTGTATTAAATTGTGAATAAAAAGTCTTTTGTGTAGCCAGTTTTGTATAAAGGCATTCACCAATTGCCGCGCATCTGTGGGTGTAATTTTCCCAAGTGTAGGAGCTCTCAAGCTAGTGCAAATTAGGCCAGCAAGTTTCTACCTGCTGCGTCGTTGAGTTCGGTGACGATTTTGGAGTAGTTCCAGACATCGGAAGGTAAATGTTTTTGTGCTACATGGAGAGGAGGCCTACAGATATCCCTGGGTAGAAAAATTAGAATTAGCAAGCCATTTCCGAGCGAGTATTTACCGTGGCGTCCTTCCAATGTGCCAACCAGCGAAGCACCTCTTCAAAAAAGGTAAAATTTCACAGCAAGGAGTTCGTGCAGCCTCGTAGAAATTGGAGTTCGTCAAGAATAGACCTTAGCCGAGAAGTTCAACGTGTTTCCAGATCCCAGATCCATCGATCTTCAAATAATTTACCTGGCGTCCTTAAAAAGTGCTAGTTGAAGCGGAATTTGCAGTTCTTGCCGAACGTTAAACAAAAAGCAATCAATCGTGGTTTTTGACGTCATCCTGAAACAAAACAAGGTTAGACGATGCTACGTCATATTTGATGGTATTTACCTGATGCATTTTGGTGTTTAATATCCAATTTTACGCTATTTTTGCACTGGTAGATCCTCTTGTTTACTACACTAAATTTAGAAGTTATTTAACTGTCAGTTGGGAACAGTACATTTACCCTAATGTCAGAAAGTAATTGTCATACAACAAATTATTTGTCATACAAATTTTTCTACTTAATTTTATGAACCGACCCCTTGAGTTAAGAATTGTTTCATGTTCACCGGAGCTAAGCCCTAATTTATTGCAAATAAATAAAATAAGGAAAGAGCAATAAACCATTTATTTTTGGTAATAAAAATTACATTCTTTTAATATGCCCTGAGTTTGACAGGCAATTCTCAATTGAAACGTTCATTTCATAAAGTGTAGCACCCCTTTCCATACTTAAAGTTTTATATTTTAAAAACCCTATTATTATTTATTAAAGCCAGGCTGCTATTAAAATATGTACTCAGATCTACGGGCCTTTCAAGCCCAAATCTTTTTGAATCACCTTATTCCACACCTGCCTTTTTTTACCAAGTCCTCCAACTGTTTCACTAATATTTCTTCCAGCTCTTCTCGTACGTACTGGAGCCACTCTCTTATTGACCTTCCCTTTTTATTTATAACTTCGGGTCTTTTTCGGAACTCTTTGAAAATGTGCCCCAGTTATCTCAAACAGTTCTGCGTAATTAGATTAACAATAAGTGGTTCTCTAAATTCCTCATACAGCTCATTGTTAGTCCTCCTGCTCTAGACCCCAACTTTGATCCCCCCAAGATTCTACTTAACATTCTCCTCTCACACATATTCATTCTACAGCACCCACGTTTCACATCCGAAAATCACTGTCGGTCTTAGAATATTGTTTTATATACTTTGATTTTTACACCTCTTGACAAATGTTTGTCCCTTAATACTCTGCTCACAGATCCTCCACTTTTTGTCCCACCGTAATTCTTCTTTCAATCTCATTTCCCACGTCTCCACTAAATTTTATTTCAGCATCTAAGTACCTATACAAATATTTTAACTGTTTCTAAATAAAAGGATTATTTCCGTGTTCACCTCTTAAGATTTTCGCTCTAATTCTGGTTAAATCCTGAGACCATACAGATTGCTTTTTGTTCGTTCATATTTAGCAGCAATTAGTTTTGAAAAATCAAATACAAATACTTTCTCGTTACATTTGTCATTCCACAATCTCAAATGGTAAGTACTCCCTTAAAATTAACTCACTTCACTCTTAATTTTCTTTCAGTTCTTATTTTAAATACCTGTATTCTGTTACCTTCTATTGGACTTAACACTCTCCTCTACCAAACTCAATACATCCAGCTCTGCGACTCACCACGTTACAAGAACTGCTCCACTCAAAGCCACGGTGAAATCTTCAACTGACAACCAACTACCAAGACGTTCACAATCCGGATCCAAATCAACACAGGAACCCAGGAAAAACAGTTCGCCACAGGAACACACAAAAACAGCTCTCCTTTTTAAAACAGCATTCACACCTCCACCTCAGTATGCATCCAAATCGACCTCAGCTATAGATGTGTTTACTCTAATGCTCAACCAAATCACAAGTACGAAGCCTGCTACAACCCGGCACCACAAACCTTGACCAGATGCAAGCCACAAGATGTCACTTGACAAGCCCCACAAATACGCTCACTCTGCTAATGATGTCGTTGTAAACCACTTTCGTTGTAAACCATTCCTTGTTATCCAATTCAGTCGATCGAATGTAATTCCACAATAAACTCAATTCAGCATTCTCTTACTTCTATTTGCCTTTGTAGATTATAACTGTATTAGATTGGTCTTCTCACCACATTCTAATCTTCATCCATCTAGTCTGCTAATCTTCTTCGTTTAACATTTTACTTTTTATGCTTTTTCACCACGCCAATTTTATTTCCAATTTTAACCCTTTTATTTGCCAAAATATCTTTTAAAAACTTTTATAAGTGGGTTTATTTCTTAATTTCAAACGCTACAAATTGTATTACATCATTTTAGTTATCAAAAGTTTTATTCTAATCAATAAACTATCTCTTAAGCGATCTAGCTTATTTTTTACAGTCCAAAACACTATTGAAGCTTTATTATATGTCTAATACCTACTAAGTGAAATAGTATATTTCGAAAAAGTATTTGTGCTTAACTTCCATTTTCATTTCAGATATTAAATTAAGTTAAAATCGTATTGTTTCCCAATTAGCTTCATCTAATTAAAATATAAATTCTATTTCCTTTCTTTTCTAAATACATCTTAATAATTTTGATATCCATTTCACATCTAAATTCATCTTTGTAATTTTTAATACTGTATTCTTTTAAACTTATTAATCTGAGTTTTAAACCCCTGCACCAATACCATAATAGGATGTATGTATATATGTGATACGAGGTATATAAAGCAGTCCATAACGCCCTACGGCGTTATGAGCGGGCGTAATGATAACTCCTGCTCATTATGCCTTCTCATGCTCTCTCTCGAGAGTATAATGAACGGACGCCCTAGGACGTTATGGACTGCTCTGCAAGCGTCCCAAGTTGTTTACGTATTCAAAATGGAAATAAAACGTATGCACCACGGGCATTACTTGATGTTCATACCCCTCGGGTTTGTAAACTTATCGTCCTCGAAAGGACATACATATCTTCATAATGCTATTGGTACATAAATAACTATTATTTACGAAAGGGCGGAATTGGTCACCATAATAATTATTTATATACCAAGGGCATTCTGAAAATGCTTATGCCCTTTCGAGGGCGACAAGTTTACAAGCCTGAAGACCTCTAGCCCGAGGGCTTATAAGTCACCCGAAGGCTATGAACATCAAGTGGTGCATGCAACGTTTTATTTTCCACTTTGAATACGCAAATAAATTGAAAAGCTTGCAAAGCTGTCCACGAAGCCCTAGGGCGTTATGGACTGCTTTATATACCTCGTATCACATATATAAACAACAAATAAAACAGTGAAAAATAAAGTAATTTACGACCCGTTTAGTATTTTATGACATCGTTGCCAACATTTCTAAAAATCGTAAATCTGATTTTAATCGTCGGTCTGTATATAAAACGTTGTATGTTCCTCATGCATAACTAATGTTTATCGCCTTGTCGTGTTAAGAGTCCACATATATGAAATGGGCTCTAATTTTTATGCTGCGTGTCATAAACGCCTTGTTACGCCCTTGGTACATACATATAAATACATAAATTGTTACTTCTTCGAATATTTGATTTGCCTCGCTGGCCTTCCTTTATCTATACACTAAAAATCAACCAGAAAGGTATCAGCGCTTTTACATAAAAGCACTATAGGTATTTGATCACAGCACAATAATGCGTACTGAAAATACTACTACTCTCATTTACTTATTGCTTATTACTTTATATTACTTTTATATTGTTTTGTCCATACAGAAAGTAACGTCCGAGCTGGTACTAATCGACCAAAGTGAAGATTTAGCACGTGCCGAAATGCTGGATATACAGCATGCCACTATATACCTAGATAACCCTAATATCAGTTCTAGTACAAGTAAGTGTCCTTTATTATCACCATTTTATCATATTTATTAACTTATAAATAGATCTTGCTATTTTTTCCTAAAACGTTGGAATTTAATATATAAATCAAAGGGATTATATGTTGGATGATGATTTGATGATATATCAGTAAATGTCATAATGATATTGAAATCTATAGTAACGATGTGAATGTGGATTATGGCAAAGTGCTGAACACTATGAACTAGGAAAGAAAAAAATACATATAAATATGTTCTCTGAATGTCATGTTTTGACAATGGTTTATTATTATATTTTTTATCGGACTTTTTCCACTGTCTAAGGTGTATATCACACGACGTTTCGAGAGTTTTGATCTACTCCCGTCTTCAGGTGTTCGTAGTTAGTCCTGAGCAGAACAGTGGAAAAAGTCCGATAAAACATATACCAAATAAATATATTGTTTCACAATGGGCATTGAAGAAATGATGTAACATGTGAGCAAACGAAAATGTGACACAAACTGACGCAAAACCTAACCTGCTAAATTCGAAATTGACATAGACTTACAGTGCCACCAACATATTATTCATACAACAAATATTTCCAAGCCAAGCTTGATTTCATTTTCGTTTGTTCACATGTTATATGATAATTTACTGACAAAATTAATAGTGATGAGAAGACGTGATGAAGAATGGAAAAGCGTTATTTTCTTAACAAATTAAACCTTTCACAAATCAAGGATATTTTGATATTGCTCAACATCTGGTTTGTTCTTCCGATTCGGTACCCTCAGATTATTTCTTCCGAAAGTTTGAAAGGTAATATTTGTTGTCAATAAAACGTCCATAGTAATTGTGGAGCTGTGATTTTTAAAGATTGAAGAAGTTCTTTATCGAAGAGGCTTCAGTTGCTGAAAAGTATTCCAAATATAGAATCAAGGGCAGAGTACGCTCGATAATGGTTTGCTCAACTGGCGTTCTTTCTGTCTTTGGATAGAAATTTAATAAGAAGCCTTCGTATAATACGCAAAATGTTTAACGACCTAATTAGCATATAGGTTTACTCCGGATTCGACCACTTGTTAAAATGTCATACTTGTGTTAAGTGTTCAGATAAGCGAATAGCACAATACTCGGATTTAGTGACAACTTGCCACTTGCCAGGCTCAATACCTGGTTTCACGATGTGTAACTAAACCATTCTACCTTATAGACATATTTTTAATATCGCCGCTGAAGGAAAGGCTAAAACATGGTACATATATTAATGTCACAGAACAACTTCGTGCCAACGCTTGCCTTTTCATTGTCTTTATTTTAGTTTTTATGCGGCTTGCAACATTTCACGTCGAGGACATTGTTTCTGTGTTTTACTTAGTCGCAGTCATGGTTTATAAGCAACTTTGTGTCTATAGTATTTTTTAAGAACCGAAGTCAAGCTAGGATATATAAAACAACGAAGGAATTTGTTACGTGCAGAATTTTTATATGTGTTAGGATGTTAGTTTCTGCAAATTTCAAGTACCATCTTGGGTGGTTGGTCTGGGCACTATAGGGGGATCACTTTTTCTTGAAGGCTGAATATCTATCCGCATTTCCTTGAGGTTGGTTAGATTATTGTCATTTTTCCCTTCGTTTTCCTGTGTTCTTTATCCTCAGGGTGAGATTGCATTCGTACAGTGGGTGGGTTTGGATTTTATTTCTTTTGTTGTGATGTGCTTCTGGATTTAGTGCTTTTGTTTTTTAACATTGGGGTGAGACGTTTTGGCCTCGTGATTGTAGTTGAAGATGGAAGTGAGTGGTTATCTTCTGTTAGGGGCTTACGCCAGTCTGTTTACTGTTCACTGTTTGAAGCAGCATTTTTGTAGTCACATTCTCCGGTGTGTTTCTCTTTTCGCCTAAATTTGGGGTTGATAATTTTTATGGATTATGTTCTAGAAGTGCTCCAGAATTTTCTGTTTCTTGTTTTATCTTGTCTTACAAATTATATTAAATGTATGTAATAGTTTCGTAATTTGTTGTAATCTGAGTGGTTAAGTCAGGATTTAACGGTACTTAAGAAGAAACTCGCCTGTGCCCGTCATATGCCTTAGGTATGTCGAAATTCGTTCCCATATGCATGTCTTGCTTAACAGGCTTTGTATTGCTCTTCAATTTTCTTTGCTAACTTCTCTATTTTTCTTCAATGATTTTTACGTTATCGTGAAATGAACTCAGTTACTTGCTCAAGTCATCGTCAAGTGAAATCTGCAAGTTATAAGTCACATGCAAGTGATTACGAGTAACAGTTGAGCCATCTTAATTCACATAGAAGCACCGGAGCTCTTCGTCACACCTTTCACTTGTCTCACTACACCTCACGGTTTGAAATAATTCCTCTACTGTATTCATTAATCCGGCCTGTAGACTCCCCTTCCTGTATCGTACTCCAGCCTCCTGATGCAAGGTCAGAGATGATTGTGCTGTTCCCGGTGCGAGTGGTGTTTCATAGCAAGCCGAATCCACGCTTCTGTCATTTTTGCTCTTCAGCCTTCAGTTTTATTTTGTTGTATTTTTCGTAACAATAGATTTGGCAGCGTTCAGCTCGGCAATAGACGGGTTCAAATTCATAACTTTATGCGACCAACACAGCGGTGGTTATATCGAAGCCTTTTTTGCTTGTTGTTTGACATTGTTGTGATGATTTTATGACATGTGCATAGGCTTTTCGCCTGATGTTTGCAATAAAGGAAGTCTGCATATGAGTTTATGTGTTCCAAAAGGTACTCCAGGGACATTTGGGTTTCGGTTAAATCGTTTTCGCACGCTACTAAATAATTCAATTTTAAATTCGTATGCTATGATGATAAGGCGTTATTAATTGATTATACTATAAGTACTTCGATAGTGTCGGGTTATATGTCGATAACTTGTTGCACAATAATAAAAGAGTGTATTCATTTCAGTTAGGTTAGTCAACTTAAAAAAGATTATCAACAAATGTTTTTGTTGGCTTGGAAACCATACCAAAATTAATTTTTCTATTGGTTCTTAATTAGTGTCGTACGGTTTTCAATATTATTTACACTATACATCTTAGATGTAGCAAACTATGAAGTATACCAAATGATGTTATAGTCTAAGAGCCACCGACAAAAATAGTTACGTCATTTGATCAAGAAAGTATTCCATGTTATTATACTCTCTTAACATCGCTGATAATTAATTCGAAAGTCTGCCTGGTTTACGGTGGTGGAGATGGTTGCGACAGGGGCTCGGAGGGGTAGTGATATTTTGATTTCATATGATTCTTGGGAAAAGTATCCCCAGTAGGTCATATTTAGTTATGTTTAATTTTGGACGTTTGAAAATATTTCTAGCTATACCTGTATTTCCCAAACGTCCAAAGTTATAACCTAATTTAAAAAGAATACGTGACATTTTGTTAGGTCAGTTTCGCATAACTAAACATGGCCGATATACTTTTTTTTTTTTTTTTATTGATGTTATTATGGTGCTATAACTGCTGGGGCTTTTAGCACCTCTATACATAGATTACATTATTACATTAGATTAAACAAATTTGTTAGTTTTAAAAATTTTAAAAGGTTAACTATTGATTTTATATCATTTTGTAGCACTTCACTAATATTGTTTTTAATTGCGTATGTTGCCCTTGGTCCTTGTAATTTAGTACACGTACATAAAAGGTGTTCCACTGTTAAAGGTACCATGCAGGTATCACATTGGGGTTCTACAACTTTCTTTAGCAGATGTTCGTGCGTTAATCTCGTGTGTCCTATTCTAAGCCTATTTATCACTATTTCGTCTTTCCGTTTTAGATTGTTGCCATCGGTCCATTTATGTACATCATTTTTAACGCTGCGCAGTTTGTTATTACTAGTTTCTGTCCATTGCCTTTCCCATCTTTGGTGTATTAGTTTTCTTTGGTGTTGTCTGTTGTCTTCTAGCGTAGTTTCTATTCTGTCAATCTGTGTTTTGTATGTAGCTGCTTTGGCATGTAAGTCCACTTTTTCATTGCCACGTATACCAATATGTGCCGGTATCCATATGAAGGTTACGGAATTTTCTTTTTGGTAGATCTTAAAAATAATTTCTGCAATGTTTCTCACTTGTGGGTTTTTATTGGTAGCATGTTTTAATGACTGGAGTGCGCTTAGTGAATCTGATAGTATCAGAAATTTCTTATAGTTTTGTAAGAGTGCAAATTCAAGCGCTTTTTGGATTGCAAACAGTTCAGCGTTATATATGGAGCAGTATTCACTTAATTTATAGCTTTCGACATATTCTTCATTGATGAACGCGCAGCCTGTTCCCTGTCCTGATTTTGATCCGTCGGTGTATATAAGGTTATGATCTGTATAATTTTGTAAGATCATTTTCAATTCAGTCTTAAACACGTCTATAGGTGTGTCCTCTTTTGGGAACGTTGCTAGTTGCAGATTAATTTGTGGTTTTGGAAGGAGCCATGGTATTTGAGAACTATTATAGGTATATAACGTAAAATCAGGGATATTATAGTATTGTTTACAGTGTTGGTTATATATCGAGTAAGGTAAATATGATTTTGGGTGTATTTTGTAGAGGTTGGGGAAGGATGGAGATTTAATTTCTTGATAATTGATATGGTATTGGTTTTGAAGCACCTTTTGTGTATAGTTCACCAATTGCAGATCTCGACGATATTTTAGTGGCATTTGTCCTGCGATGCTGTATAAACTTATGGTGGGGCTTGTTCTGTATGCTCCTGTAACTATTCTGAGTCCATTATTGTATATTGTGTCGATTGATTTGGATAGTTTTGGAGAACATCGTCCATAGATAAAGCTGCCGTATTCTATTTTTGACCTGATTAGTGTATTTAGGATTTTTAGTAATATCTCCTGTTTTCCCCCCCATTGCTGGTGAGAGATTACTTTCAGTATGTCTAATGATCTTTGACATCGATTTTTAAGGTTCTCTATATGGGGTCTCCAGGTCAATTTTTGGTCAAATATTAATCCCAAAGTTTTAATTTGGGTTTCATATTTTAATGGTGTATTGTTTAGTTTAATTATTGGTTTGTTTTGTTGTTTTTTTTTAGTGAAATGTATACACTTAGTTTTCTCAGCGGATAATTTCGGGCCGTTTGCTTTACTCCATTCTTCTAAGGAATTGATAGCGGTTTGTAAATTGTCCCTAATGAGGTTAAGGTTGGAACTTCTGCAGTATAATATCAAATCGTCTGCATAAAGCAGATATTTGACGGCAGTTGGTACTCTTTTTGCGATGTCGTTAACCGCTATGAGGAATAGTGTGACACTGAGCACGGAGCCTTGCGGTACACCGTTTTCCTGAGTTTGAACGTTCGATACTGTATTTCCTATTCTGGTTTTGAACGTTCTGTTGGAGATGAAATTTTTTATATAGTTAATTATATTACCTTTGAGACCCCATTCCAATAACTTCCTTACTATTTTGTGTTTCCAAACTGTATCATATGCCCGTTCTAAATCACAGTACACTGCTATTATGTGTTCTTTATTTATAAATGCATTTTTTATTGTCGCTTCTAGATTGGAGATATTATCATATGCAGATCGATTTTGTCGAAAGCCACTTTGTTCTGCAATGAATTTACATTCCTTTTCTAAGTACCAGATTAGGCGGTGGTTTACTATCCGTTCTAACAGTTTGCACAGGACGCTTGTCATGGCAATAGGTCTATAGCTGGATGCACTTGTTTTAGTTTTTCCTGGTTTTAGTATAGGCACAATGGTGGCTTCCTTCCAGCTTTCTGGAAATACGTTGTTTTTCCATATGTCGTTGTATAGGTCTAAAATAACCATTTTTGTGGACTTAGGAAGATGTTTTATCATCTGGTAGTGCAACTGGTCTGGACCGGGGCTACTATCTTTACATTTCATCAACGCTTCTTCTAACTCGTCGAATGTAATGCCTACGTTGTAGGGTTCGTTATCATTTACAGGAACTATCAGGTTGTCTTGCTTTTCTGTTATTAATTTTTCTTTCATAAAAGCGGCCGTATAGTTTTGATTACTACTTATTTCTGCAAACTTACAACTTAGAGCATTTGCTATTTCTAGACGGTCTGTAATTATATTGTTATTTATATTAAGTGCTGGGATGTTGAACGTGGTTTCTTCTCCTTTTATCCTTTTGATAACATTCCATACCTCTTTGTTGGTTGTCATTGCATTTATCGAATTAACATAGTTGGCCCATGACATTTTCCTACTCTCTCTGGTGATTTTTCTTGCTTCCGCTCTTGCCTTTTTGTATTCTATTAAGCTTTCAATAGTTTTTTGTTTTTGATAGATTTTGAAAGTTCGCTTCTTTTTTTCAGTAGCAATTTTGCAGTTTGTGTTCCACCATGGTACTTGATATTTGATTTCTTTGTTCTTTTTAGTAGGTATAGCTATCTTGGCTGCTTCTTTTATTTTCTGTGTTATATATGTAGTATTTGATGCAATTCCCAGTTCTACAGAGTATCTTATGTTTTCTTTTTCTATTTTTTCTGCGAATAAATTCCAGTTTGCCTTGTGTATAATCCATTTTTGGGTTGGGCATTGCTTGAGTGTATTAGTAGAAGTTTTAAGGATTATTGGAAAATGATCGCCACCATACAAGTTTGTGAGAGGGTCCCAGCTGATTGACGGTTTTAGTTTGGGGTGACAGAGTGACATATCTATGGCTGATTGAGTGTGTGTTTTTATATCTAGGTGCGTTGGTCTTCCATCATTCGATAACACTATTTCTTGGGTAATTAGTATTTCCTTTAGTATTTTCCCTTTTTTGTTTGAGCTTTTGTATCCCCAAAGTGGGTCATGTGCATTTAGATCTCCTACTATTATGTATGGTGCTGAAAGAGAATTAATAAGTTGGTATATTTCGCTTTGTTGTAAATTATAATTTGGAGCAATGTATACGTTGCAAATTGTCCATTTTTGGGGGACGAATACTTCTACGGCAATAGCTTCGAGGTTAGTGTTTAGGTGAATTTGTTGTGCGTGAATGTGGTTTCTAACAAATGTGCTTACTCCCCCGCTAGCGTGATTTACTGGTCTAATTTTGTTATATCCATTATAGTTTTTAATATGTGGGTGAGCAGTTATTTTAAAGTGGGTTTCTTGAAAACACAATATATCGGGTTGGTGTTCTGCTATCAGTAACTGTATTTCATTCAGGTGAGTGTAGAATCCGTTACAATTGTGTTGTATTATTTGGACCATTAATATTCTTCGGGATCGGTAAGTTGATGTCCTGTGTAGTTTTTAGACAGCTCTTCCATAAGTTGCGCATTTAATTTATTAGTTATTCTAGTAAATCTTTGTTTGATATTTCTTTTTTGTAAACTAGGATAGATGTCCTTCATCATTTCAATCAGTGCTGTGGTGTCGCGGGTAAATATTCTTGATATTTCAAGAGGGTTGGAAGATCCATAGGCTTTTTCGATAAATTCTCTAAGTTTATTATAATTCATAGGATAATGATCTGCATTTGCTTCTATTATACTTTTTGTTGGTTCAAGGAGTTCCTCTATATCACTGGTTTCACTTTCTTGTACTTTTGGGCGTTCCGTTTTTGGACGTTTTGGTTTGGTTGCTTTTTGTTTTGGTATCGTTCCGGTTGCATTTTCAGTTGTTGCACTGTTTGATTTACTAGCTGCATTTGGTGTAATAAGTAGTGGATCTATGGTGATTTGCGATAATACTTCTGGGGATTGACTGGCGGAATTAATTGTGGATGATGATAAGGTACGTTTATGTGTGGTTACTGGAAGGATTGTAGGTGGGTATTGGTTGTTATTTGGACAGTTTTCTGCCAAGTGTCCCATTTGTCGGCAAGCAAAAGACATGGTGTCAGTGGATAAGAATAGTCTATAGCTAATGTTGTCGAATTTTATCAGTGTTGATTCCGGAATGGACGCATCTTCTAATGGCTGTATATATATTTGACGTCTGAAACTTAAGATGTGGTTATATTCAGCATCATAAAGTCCGACTTTTAAGAATGTTACTGACGGCAATGTTTTCACTCCAATTTTTTCTACGGCATCTTTTATACAATTATGAGGTATAGATGGGCACACATTTGAAATTATTAATCTTTGGGATGGGGTGACAAGTGGACGTAAGTTTGTTTGTTTTCCTTGTATCGTTATTACTTTATAGTTTTTATACAAGTGGTCTACCATAGATGCATTACTTAGGTACATACATACCCTGTTGTTCGAGATTTTTGATGCGAAGATGATGTTTTTGGGGCCTATTAAAGTGCCTATGGTTGTTACATACTCCTTTAAATTAATGCCTTCGAGGGCATTAATAACTAAGGCTTGCTCTTTTTTAGGAAAGTTGTAACTTTCATTAGTCGTTACTGTAGCAAACGATTTCGTTATTTGGTTGCCGCTCGCCATATTAGGGTTTTCTGGTTGATTAGTATTATTAGTAAGTTGTAAGTGACTTTGTGGTGTATTTACTAAAGATTCCATAGTGTTTTTTGTGGTAAACCCCTGTAGACAGAAGATTACCTTTTATTGTTGTTGCAAGGTTGATCGGGTGCTTTTACACAGCATACACTAAAAGGACGATTACCGTGCAATGCTAAAATGTCATTGACACGTTATCACACAGCACATGCACTTGGTTTATCGGACCGCAAAATATACGTCTGTACGGATCGAAACTCAAGCCACGAATCCCCAAAAACAATTTTGATTGACTGTTATGATTAATACACTCGTTGTTGTGTACCTGCCATCTTATTTTCATTTTTGCTCCATACAATTAAACTTAATGCAGTGTAAAGTTTTACCTGTCACGGTGACAGATGTGTTCATAAACAAATTGCAATCTGACATTCACCTACAGACTTAAGTTAAGACATGACTAGATTTTCTATATTTCTTTCCAAGGCCTACCCTAAATGAGTTTTTTTAAACACTTTATATAAACCGCTAGTGCCTTTGTAGATTTGCAAATATGCTTTACAGCTATTAGACTGTAAGGATTTGGTCTGATTTTTGTACAATACTCATATTTGTCGAAATAACCTAGCGATTAGTCGCAGACTGTATGGAATTGGGTTTCCAATCTCCTATAGCAGGGCTGTCCAACATGTGGCCCGCGGGCCGCATGCGGCCCGCCAGGATATTTTTGCGGCCCTCGGATCGAATTCCCCCTTGAGCCCACCATTCCAGATCCTGTCCTCTCCTTTTCTACCTGGGCTCTTCGGGTGGCACGATCAACTGTCTAACGGAGTAGGCCTTCAACCCTTGCCAGATGAGTCTTCAAGGGAGATGACGTGTTGTACTGTCAGCCCGAGAAGTTTAACAAGACCGCTGGAATTCGATTTTACCTTGATTGTTGAACTTTCTTGGAAAATCGAATCCATGAGGATGTAGCCCTGTCTTGAAACGCTGTACTGTCTTGCAGGGCTAACTGCTTAAAAGCCATTTCCGACCGCCTAATTTTTAAACGCAAATTCCGGCACCCCGAGAGATGAAATACTCCTCATAACCACATTTTACTAATAATTAAACCTGTAACCTGTAGGAATCGCAGCCTCTACCCCGCTTGTGAGCGGATAGAGTCCTGTAGCCGCCATAAACTCACATGCAGGGCCCCTTTTTGGTCATTAAAAGGCGAATTTCTGGA
The DNA here is from genome assembly GCA_940337035.1 of Agriotes lineatus. NCBI lineage: Eukaryota > Metazoa > Arthropoda > Insecta > Coleoptera > Elateridae > Agriotes > Agriotes lineatus. The sequence goes on along the minus strand of OW679197.1, from coordinate 172,284,118 downwards.
TGTTCGATTTCGCAATCCGCAAATTCCCTACCGGGGGAATGTCATCATCATTTTTCGGCTCAAGGCGAATAAATTCCATCGGCAGGATTTGACACCGCGTTCTCTCCAATAACGATGCCGAAGGTACCAGCAACCTCTGCACCAGGATTAAGGCACTAACGCCCGCCCCAGGTAACCCGTAAAATCGCTAAATTCACCGGAAAATTGCAGCTTAAAATCACTGTTGAGTGGAAGGTCAAGTTTGCAGGAACAAAAGACTCACTCAGCCCGCGTACCGGCGGACTACCAATACGGACCCGCAACACTCGCCGGTGCATTGGGTTGCAGCTCGACCCACGAAACCATACACCGTTCCAGAAGAACATGTTAATTTTAAATAATGTACAACTCAGATTTATTTTTAATTAATCATTCTAACTAGCTAAAAGCATTATATTTGTTTTGGTAATTATCTGGTGTTTTACCTAATCGAATATATATTTGAGTGAACTTATTTATCCGATTTGAGCTTAACCCAAGGGGTAAATCTTTGACGCCCTTAGTAAGGGGGTGAAACGTCACATCTCTATACGTAAATTTACATTAATTGATGTATTTTTTTTCTTTTGTCGGTATCTCAAGAACGGAAGGGAATTAACCTAAAGTGAATAGGATTTTTGTTTGTTTAGAATCACTTATAAAACATATGGTGTAAGTTTGTCGGTTACCTCAGGGAACACCCTGTATATCTCTTTTATGTTTCAATGCTTTTTGTAATGTAACCTAAACTTCTTGAATAAATAAAAAATAGTATTAAAATATACACGTTTTATATTTATTACAAATCACTCACAAAGTCGGATACGACACATTTTAAGATGCGGCCCTGGTAACCATCAAATTTTTTACAGTGGCCCTTGGGTCCCTTGAAGTTGGACAGCCCTGTCCTATAGGATGAAATTGAAGAAAATGAAATACTTGTATATTTCCAATCGCAACTCTGCGTTACTCGAACAGTGAGATACCAAGATTTCTACTCAGTTTTTCAGTCATTCTTGGTAACAAGTGACGTTTGCGATAGAAATTGTTCTCCAGGGTTGCTCGAAGTGCAATTGCCCATTGTCTGAGATGCCGTGGTAGGACTGGAAACCAAAGTTCTAATTTTAACAAATTTAAAATCTTTGCCAAATCAGCTATCTGTTTTATTTTTGCTAATTTTCAAGGGTAACACCATAAAAGGTGAATTTTTTTTAGATTCTTTTCGTTGACATACAAATTATTGCGTTTAAATTTCTCGAAAGCAAAGCTACGTTAAAAATTCGAGCAGTCTTTGTTGAGAGAAATTTGCAATAATGGATATATGACTTTGATTTTACCGTCTTTGACGGCACACCGTTTTAACGTTTTCTTAATTCAATACTGGAGTTTCCAACACGATTATAGAACGATGCCGATTTGCAAACTTCACTTTAACGTTTTGGAGAAATGTCAGTCAAATGCTACTCACTAAATTTAAATCATTGAAACCAATCGGCATTGCGTGAAAACAATGCAACATGGTATGTTTTCAAATACAGTCAATTTTGATTGGCCCTTTCTGACAAATTGACCAACTTCATTGGTTCGTTTATTATAGTGTTTAATAATTGTTTGAATTTACTTCTGTAGCCTATCTGGTGTGAGGTTGGATCTACACGAGCTGTAGGAGTTTCTGGTAGAGTAAAAAGGCGGTTTTAAATCGTTAATGGGTCGCAAATCACACTGTCACTATTAACTAAGCTAGCTTAACTTACTACAGGATCGTAGGCCACGTTGTCTGTAAGAAAAGGCGCAAAAAGGGTCAGGTTGGTAAGCTACGAGCGAAGGATGCTAGAATCGCTAGATCGAACTGGGACAAGTCTTGTGATCAATGTTCTCTTTTGCATCCGCTCAAATGTCATGCGGAAAGCTGTTAAGTAAGATATGCGTCCAACTCCCGGTAGAAGGCGCTACCTGTCTCCAACGTGCATACAAAATGGAATAAAATCGAATGGTGGACTACGAATACCATTGGAGCATAAACACAAAGGTCAATGAAGAAGGAGAACAAAGCGGGTTCTGAGCAGAACGGTCCTGGACAATATTTTTACTCTTTCAGAAAATAACGCTTGCGTGTGGTTTGCCAAACGCATCTGGTCTTTATCGACCTGCACAAAGCCGACGATAGGGTGTCCCTAAAGAAGATATGGCATACAATGAAGAACGCAGTCATAAATCTTAGACCAGTATGAAACTTAAATGCAGATACTACAACCCAAGTCAAGATAGGAACAACATTTTCAGAAAAATTCAGTTTAACAAAGAGCCTGAAGGATGATGTTTAGCCCATACTTTAAGATACTTCTGCAAACTGCATTAATACAATGGAAGTGTCATTGTAGAAATTTGGGCATACAAATTTAAGATGATCAGTTGGGGTTCTCTGAAAACAGAGTCACCTTAGACTAAAATCATGTACGGCTCTGATTGCATTTGGAACGTTTGAACTACTTAACGTTGCATCTATTCTGTCAGAGCAAACTCGGTCACAATTGAGTTTTTGGCCTTTCACTTTCCTAAAGTACATTTCTAGCATGCGCTGTATTTGATGAAAGTGAAAACCATGACTTAAAATATACAAAATTAAAGGGCTTTGTATGAGAAGCGGTTTGGGACTTGTGAAATAAAGCTGACAAAGTGTCATTTGTATTTATTAAAATGACCTACTTTCTGAATCAATACTACACGTACAACTTATGTATATCTTTTCCTTCTTTGACTCTGATGAGTCTTTTTGAATCACTATTAGCTTAGAGCAGGGGTCGGCAACCTTTTTCGGACGGCGGGCCATTTTCAAATTAAAATTTTTTATGCGGGCCGCACATTCAAATGTAACTTAAATAGTGCTTTTATATCATATACGAGTATAAATATTCTTAAAAATAAATATAGAAAAAAAAATTTATTGACATGCTATAATAGCAATAATGTCAGAGAACACAAATTTTACAATTCTTAAAAGGGAAAAAAAAGAAAATACAATTCCAATTAAATATGTATAAATATGTAAATATAAAATATATAAATATGTAAATATAAAATATATAAAATATTAGGGAAGATAGTTTATCTTTCATTTTATTCATTCATTAAAATTCAAGGCGCTTTTTGTTCTTCAATATTGTTTGATAATTCATTTAAGTCCGGTTGTGTTTGGGATACTGAGATCCTCAACAAGTTTTGTACATTTTCATCCGTCAACCTTGTTCTATATTTTGATTTTATGAAATTCATTCTTGAAAATGTTTGTTCGCATAAATAGGTGCTTGAAAAAATACAAATCATTGATTTTGCAACATTTCTTAAATTGGGAAATTTGTTTTCTGGTAGATTTGAATAAAATGCAATTAAATTATTTTCATCAAAATTATTTTGATATACATTGTTAGATTGCAAATCAATTAACTCTAGTTGTAAATTGTCTGGTGCTTTTACAATATCAAATTTTAAAAGATTTTCAAATATTAATATGTCCATTTCTTTTGCATAAAAATCTTGAAACCGATGACGAAAACTTTCATCCAATACTTTTAGTGACTCAGTAAAAATTTTTGGTTAAAAACGATTGCAAAGTACGAAAATGACAATAATTATCCTTTTCAAGTTGAGAAATAAACAATTTTATTTTAAGCTGGAAACTTTTGATTTCTGTAAATAGCTCGTTGATTAACTTTCCTTTGCCTTGCAGTGTTATATTTAATTTATTGAGGTAAGTTGTAATGTCCACAAGAAAAGCTAACTCGCTTATCCATTTAAAATTCGATAATTCTGGTATATTATTTTCTATTAAACTTGCGCAGTAAAATAGGTTTCCCACTATGCTTCTGTTAGAGCGCATTTTTGTCACCGGCCACATTTCGGCACGCTCACGCTCTAAGTTTGTTGATTTTTCCTAAAATTATATTGGTGCTTTGGCGGGCCGCGCAAAAAGTTGCAAAGGGCCGCATGCGGCCCGCGGCCGCAGGTTGCCGACCCCTGGCTTAGAGGGTTAAAACAAAGTAACAGAAAATGTAGACGTGGTAGTAGGGGCAGAAGGGAATTCTCTGGTTTTAGAAGAGAACATAATTAAATACGTAAATAAATTTAAATATTTAGAAACAACGTTCACAAGCTCCGGAAGCAGTGAAGAAGAAATATAAAAATCTAGAAAGGGCTTTATACGGAACTTTCCTCACAATTCGCAAGTAGAAATTTTGAAACTATCAAAGGAAAAAAATAATTTAATTCTTTAACGTGTTCGTCCTGTATATATTGGGTCCAAACTATGCGCTTTTTCGTCGAAGATGAAAACCTGAGCTATGTGCAAAAATTATTTTTATTTAACTAATGGTTCTTGAGTTAACGCAAAAATAGGCAGAATGTATGTGTTAAGGTGCGCATCCTGTATATATTTGGCCGAATTTTTCTCGGTTTCGTGTCAGGTACACACATAATACGCATGTAAAATATCATCTTTCTCCAACAAATAATTGTTGACGCCAACAGACGCAAAGATGCACGGACGGACGGACGGACGTACAGACGGATGGATTTGAGAAAACCTGTTTTTTGTCATCTAGGGACCGTGAAACGTAAAGATCTGAAGAAATCTTGGAAGGTGCGACGACGCAGACAAAAACAGCAATAATACAGTTACATCCGATACTATGGTCTAAGAGCACACTCATCAAAGTAGAGGATGTATGACGTAATTCTACAGAGTATTGCAAAATATTGAAGTGAAGCATGGGAAAACACAAAAACAAACGCGGAGGTGATAAAAGTAACAGAAGTGCTGTACTCTGTACTGGAGGCCTAGTTGTGAGTTAAATAAACTAAATTGAACCGAATTCCAAATACAGATTAAAGGAAGGACGCATTTTAAACGATATTATGGACAATGTGGAGAAGAAAATACTCTAAGGTACGAAGAGGATAGATGGCCACAAAAATACGTTTTAAATACGATTTAGGGCATATGGAGTCAGTCCATGGCAGCAAGAAATCTAGCAGAAGAAGAGTGGGAAGATATAAATTACAGGAAAATGGGTTACGAGAAACATCTCGTGTGATGTATATTGTATCTGCCTTGTTGTATATATAATAATGTTAACTTGCAAAATGTGTAATACAACATTTCTATATGTTTACAAGCAACGTGAAATCTTCATCATCAAAAGTATTCTCCATTCTGCTGTTGTTTGAAGGTTGCTGAATTTATAATAGAGTTCTGGCAGCGTTCATTACGTTTATTCCGATACACTCAAATATCAGGATTTTATTAACTAAAGTTAGCCTAGGTGCTATTTCTTATCGTAGGCTGAGCAACTCAAGTGCTAGGCGAGATTAAAAGGAAATCGAAGATGTTGTCTGCCTTTGTGGAAGTTGAATTTGGTGCTGACATAATTGGCCTGAGTGCTCGTAGCACCTCTCCTTGAGTTATGTGTTGTCCTGGTTGAGATTAAGCCTAGGAAAGTGATAAGCGTAGCGTTGATAAATGGCCTTAAAACGCCTGTCGTCCAAGAGACGGCCATAAACTAACATGTGACACTAAGTGCAGTTCTAAATCAGTAAAAAAAGTGAAATTCGCTTTGTGACAGGTCTGGGGAAAGAGTTAATAGATCTGTAATGTCAAATGTGATTTGTGTCGTCGAATGAACAATCAAAGCTAACTCTCTAAACATTCACTTTGCAATTCCCAGCACAGCCGGGGTTATGTCGTAAATGCAGAAATATTGGCTAACAAACCCTTTATCTCAAATAACAATAAACCAGTCGAAAAAGGGAGAGTGAATCCCGGTCGACAATACAGTCATAAACTCTCGAAAATGGAATGTTCTTTTCGACGAACGATTTCAACCATTTGTGCCACAATAGGGCTGGACAATCCTATTATACTCAATAGAAAAGGAAATGTCCCTTCCATTCAGGGGCAGATATATAAAGGCAGTAGCTTAGTTTTCGAGATCACTTAGATTCATTCATTCGATTCGATTCAATCACTCACTCATCGCGTATTACATATACTTTTTACTTTGAATTAATATCACGTGTTGGTAATATTCCGATTTGTACGCATTTTGCTGGGTCGAGGACTGAGGTCAGTTTCCAGTCTTGAATTAATAATTAATTCGGTATCGAAAATCAGGCTACTCAAATTCGTACTAGTATTTTAAATTAATATTATCAAATTTGTTTATGTTTTATTTTGTTCGTGTGTTCTAAAGAAATAAAAAGGAATGTTATTGTGTTCCACAAACGGTTGTATTTTACTGAACTTAATTCTGCAGTAATAAACAACATAATGGTTCCAGTGGCGCAAATCAACCAAATTGGTAACCCGCGACTAAGAAACTAAATAGGCATACTCACCTCTTTTGAGGAATTGTTGGTTTTTACGTTTTAAGATTAGAAAGTATGACATTTTGATATGATAAATATTGTGACTCCAGTACCACGGCGGCGGTAACTGCAGTTGACAGTCTGCTCTCGCTTATTGCCCGATTTGACACTTTTTGCTGGATTTTGTTCTGTTGTCGAATTTACTTTGTGAGGCTAGACATTTGGGATGCCGTGGGATCGGCTGCAATCTCGTAGACATTCCATGTTCAGCTAGAGAATTCTAGGATTATTTCTTCTCATTGTAGCGCTGAAACTCAAAAAATTCGTCTTTTGTGAGGGGCTTCTGGAAAAATTTGCAAAAGAAGAACATCCGTTACGACTACTAAAAATTGTAGGTAGATTTGGCAGTTTATATGAGTTACAAAAATGCCTTTCAACTGCTGCGTATTAAGCTGCTTCATATGTTAGCCTGTTCAAGTTTCCATGAAACGATGATACAAAAATGGAAAAAAGTTTAGCGTTTAGAGAACTGGCGGATTGGAAAGGCTAGTGTTGTGTGTGAAAACCACTTTGAAAGACCGAATGTAAAGGGTAATAAGACCATCAGTTGTAATATTAACTTTAAACTTTGAGCCTTTGACTTCGAAAGAATTTGTAATGAAATGTAAATGGGTAATTAATAACTAGAAACGATCCGTAATATCTATCCTACTTTAAGAAAATCTGTAGTATTTTTTATTGATAATGAACCATTATTTTCATTATCTGACATTTAGAAATTTCACATCTTAGGTTAATGCCAGTTTCGCAATGGCAACAACATCTTGAAACATTCTTTCAAAAGCATTATTATTATTATTATTATTATTATTATTATTATTATTGTACAGCAACAGTGAGCGGCCTAAGCCGATGATACTGTTGGACTATCGTTTCGGTGGTTATTTAAGTTCGAGTATTATTGTAAGTGGCATCACAATACAGCACTATTTTTACATGTAATGTACGTATGTATTAATTACAGTGAAATTTGCCTTACCGAACACCTCTAATAAGCGGACACCTCTCTTAGACGGACATTTTGTTGGGAACCAACTTGCTTGCATTAACTTTACTAATAAAATTTTCTCTAATAAACGGACACTCTCTTAAACGGGCACGGACACCATTTTTCGACAATTTTTAGACTGTGAATCTCTCTTGTACGGACACTTCAAAATGCAGGCCCAGCTAATGGCGTCAAAACAATTCATAAATCCAACATTTAATGATCATGTTGTTAAATTATCGAATTCTTTTGCAGTACCAGCGGTATTAAGTGAACTCAAATCAGCATTATGACCGCAGGAAATTCGACACTTTCATTACCCTATGCACGATATTACAAAACAGTCCATGTCGCCCAATTTTAGAGGCCTGCAATTTAAAACTACTTTGTCTTTTGCCTGGGCAGCCCATTATGATAAAAATAAAAGTAGGCAAAAAGTTTCCTGCTTGCTTTTATGGAAAGACAGAACAAGAAAACTAGGCCCAACAGAACAAGAAAACTAGGCCCAGGGCCGTCCCGCGACCGCGGAGCCTGCGGGTATCAAGTTACGCCACTGTAATCAATTCGAACCAGAGGACGATTTACCCTTATCAGTAATGGTTGAACTGTATAGGAATATCCCAGAAATCGAAGACGTCGACTCTAATGAATTTATAAACACTGACAAAGAAATAATCCTGGAAGATGATGTAACCGAAATTTCAGGTGAATCAGCTGCGGTTGATATGCAGTTGGCAGAATTAGAAAACGATTGCGACTTAAAAATTTGTGAGAATGTAATCAAGACCTACACGGAAGCATTAACAGTGAATAATTTTAAATGCTTTCCTAAGAAAGTAACGACTTTAAAGTATTCAAACTGTCAAAATATTTAGAAATACATGCGGAAAGTATAATAAGCAGTTAGAAAAAACCCTTACGTCAAACGAGTATTTTAGATTTTGTAACAACTATTACATAACTTTGTTTCAATTATTTTATTAGTCTTATCTGTATTGTTAGCGCGTATGGTATACTTTTGCATAATACGACTTTTTTAAACATAAAAATGGATTTTTCCCTTAAGCGGACGTCTCTAATAACCGGACAAAAACGTTGGCACCGTGCGTGTCCGCTTATGGGAGATTTCACTGTAATTGATCTGTCTGTTTGGCAAGTCTATTTTTAAAGGTATTAGTTTCGGAGTTTACCGTGTTTTCGGTTAGTGAGTTCCACCGGTACACATCACGATTAGTTAGGAATTAATTAATTTATCTTTGGAAACTGGTTCCACTTGACCCATCTCTTATCTTACTTTTATACTGGGTCCCTAGTTTTTTATGCGAACATAATATCATCTGTGTATATATTATAGTCGGCATTTCTAAAATAGTAGCAACATACCAACATTTAGACCATGTAAGATAAAGGACGATTAAGGTTAAGAAACTATGTTAGGTAGTCTGGATTGCTGTATGTTTGGCCACATTTCCTCAAACAATATGGCGTACCAAAATTTACTTAACGTTAATGAGAATTGCACTGTTACTAAACTGATAGTGTATAAATAATATAATATTGAGCCTATTATAATCTTTTCTTGAGACATCCCTTTTTATTTATTTTTACCTAAATCGTTCGCTTCAATTCATTAACAGTTTCTTGGTTAATATGTGTAGATTTATGGCCTCTACTTGAGCACATACTACGCAATAGGGGCGGAAAAGGTGTAAAGCCCATGAACTACCAGATTGCGAGGCACATCCACGTTGGTTTTTAGTGTCATGATAGGGCGCGTGTTTGCTTCGTCTCCGTGTTTTATTTATCTAGAAAGATTACGGCCAAAGGTTCGTAATCAGCACCTCTAGTTGCAAGTTCCGTACGCAGCATCCGAGCGGAAATAGACAGCGAACTTTTCGCAGCAGTCATGTCTGACGTACGATGTTAATCGTAATGAAGCGAGGTTTGCTGGAAACGTGGATCGTCCCCGTGGACCTCCGCTTGTTCAGTACACTGTCCCCGCAGGACCAAGCTAACAAAGCACTGAATCCCTACATTTCGCAGGGGATGTGTGCAGAATTGTGAAAAGTGTACGGTTTGCTTTGCCTTCGCTCTTTTGAGGCACTATTTATCCAACTGCTACGTAGAGCGACAGAGAGACATTTAAACTATTGAGGCACGAACGGGCTTTCCTCGCAAGAATCTTACATTCTTGTAAAGCAGGAAACATCACACTCTCTTTCCAGGGAATTATAACTACATCTTCGTACCGCTGGTTGGTTTCTTCCTGATCTTGTAAGGTAATGCCTCTTGTAATTGAGATGTTTAGCTTCAGTTGGTGATTTTTAAAACTTCGATGATATAGTTCTAGATGGTTGGTATATCTCTATTTGTTTTATTCCACGCTAAAAATATTACAGCGTAATTTGTATGAAGTAAGGATGGGCATTAACGAAGACATTCTGTTTTTCTGACGTGCTCGTTCAACTCCTGAAAAATGTTCACTTTTTGTTTTTTTTTCCTGTTGATGAAGATACAACCCTAAAATTCGTAAATTCTAGAAATAATGTTTGCTGTATTCTACACTTAATATCTTGCATAAATCACGATTTTGAATAGCAATTATTGTTAGTAAGAGTTTTCTAATAAGAGGTTTTGTTAACTGCCAAACATAGAGGTTTACTGGCAACTAAGAACTATGCGATTTAAAGTAACGATATACGTTACAACAACGCATAGAAGTAGTGAAAATTTACTACAAATATGGTAAACATTTAGCGAAGGCGTGTTATTCTGCGAAATGAAGACATCAACAATGATGGTAGGAAGCCTAGATGGTGCGATCTGACCCGGCTCAAGCTTTCTCTTGGAGCTACGAAAAGGACAAAGTTTACGCTAATAATCCACAAACAATTCAAGCTCTCAAAAACAATGTTCGAGCTGTTCGCTGAATAGAGCCTCAATTATGCGAAAATGCGATGCAGACATTTTTCAAAAGGATGTCTATTTGTTACAGAAACTAAAGCAGCCATTTACCAAATACCGTGTTCCACATTTAATCGTAGGGTTTGTACTTTGAATTGAAGTAAAGTACTGGATTGTTTTTACCAAAAAAGCCACCACCATTTTCTGCAATTGGAATTTTTTGAGAGAACGTTTTCAGTTCCGTATGTCATGACAGGGAAGACACATTGGTCGAAAACTCTTATTTTTAAGTGTTGTGTGAATGTAAATAAAGCTGAGTTTTTCAAAAGCAGCCCATTACAATTTTACTGTCCTTTTACTTTCACGATCTAAACGAATTACCTTTAGGAAATCTATATTGTATATATTTTTGCACGATGGGTCATTTCTGACTATTTGCCATGGGCCATGGGTGTTTCCATGACAGTAATTTACCGGTTGCTATAACTACGACGTCAGCAAAATCACTTACCGATCTAAAAACTGAACAGCAAAAATACTTACCGACGCCATTTTAAAAAACAAACAAAATCAGTCTTACATGTACAATTTTATGAAATTAATATAAATATACATATATCTCACGCACAGCTTTTTTTATGGAACTTAAGTGAGGGAAATTGTTCATTGTCTGTTGCTCAAATTTTCTAGATGTAAAAAATAAATAAATATTATTATCATCGTATTTCGCATATAGACTGGAAAAGTTATAGCATCAGCGAAACAATTTACCAAACTTTACAGGCTAATAAAATACCTCTCTTTAATTTTTCGTTTAAGTGTATAATTCGGAAAAAATGCATATCCACTGTTTGAGATATATAGATGCATGCGCGATTGATGTATATTATTTCAAGCAAATTAGTCAATTATGCGAGGGGTTGACCGCAGTGAAATATGGTGTACATGTGGCTTGAAGTACCTATGAAATACTTGAAGTACCTATGAAATACCTTGAAATACTTGAAGTACTTGTGAAATACCTGAAGTACTCATGAAATACTTGAAATCCTTATGATATACCTGAAATATCGGTGAAATGGGCGAAATACTTATGAAATACCTGAAATATCGGTGAAGTGGGCGAAATACTTATGAAATACCTGAAATATTGCTGAGATACAAGAATTATTGGTAAACTGTTTATCAATTATGTACCCGAAAACACTAATTAAATGCGTGTTCTCATAGTTATTTGAAAACATCCTGCCCAAAAGTCAACATAGCTGGACCGCGCTAACAATTATGTCATTTTGATGTATCTTCCGAAATATCTACTTCTTAGTACTCGCTTCCTATTTTTGAAAGCTGGAATATTTACTTTAAATTAATTAATTAATCCATGTTACAAAATATGTGTGCATATTTCTTCGACATATTATGCCGTATTGGCATAATACACTCGGTAATATAATACGCTAGCGATAATTTATTTTGTTTAATGTAAATAAGTAGCTCAAATCCCATAAAATAACGGCGATATAATTTCCTGGAATTCTCACTTCAATGGCACTGCAACCCGAACCGACCCGAGCTGAATCATGTGAGGTATGGGGTGATTTACGAATTTTCATCTCGATTTTCATCTAGCTTTCGTCTCTGGTTTAATTCGGGTTTAGTCGAGGGCCTAGTGCGGTCTAGTGCGTTTTATGTGGTGTTTTAGTTCCAAAACAGCAGGTAAGAATTTATTTTGATTATTTTGAAGCTTTCTTAATAGGTGGACCATAATGAAATTTATGGCAGAAAATGAAGGCCTGGAAACTTTGGGGTTCTCCTCAGATGGGGACTTGATGAAAGCCATGCGCGTTTCGACTGCTCGTTCAGTACCAAATGATAACGAATCATGGAGGGGTAGGAATTGGTTTCACCAAAAGATAAATTGCCGCCCGGTATGTATTCAAGATACGGTACACGAGGGCACCAAATTAAGAAATCGTTTGACCAAACCCAATGTACAACTCCTCATGGGAAATTACATAGCGACTTCCACCCATTTGAAGACTTTGATAAATTGTGTGTCAAAAGATAAACATATTTTGTCACATTCCGATATAAACCCCGAAGATCGCATTAATTTCAAAAGTGTGGAGAAAATAACATCATTACGTGTTAGAGAACAACTAGGATCTATCGAACATTCGGAAGCTACATGTGCCTATCTACACATAACCAACCATGTTCTCAAGGCATTTCTAGAAAAGGACCTGAAATTATCCGAAAGAATATATTCAATTTGGTTTGCTATTTTCTTTTTGAGGCTGTGAAAATCTTGGTTGGTAGAAAATCTTGGTTGGTAGAAAATAGGAAGCCAATTCAAAAACACTTTATCACCTACAACTGTCATGTGGGTATAGAACTAAATGGACACTCTCTCATTGTTTTGGCACGTTTATTTAGAGATGACATCAACCTAAAAGCCGACATGTTTGTTCCATGGCTATTCAGTAGCCAGCCATGTGAGCAAGTTTTTCGAAGTACCCGATCAATGACATCCATCTTTTCTACGGTAGTCAACTATAGCCTGCTGGACATTATGAATAGGTTAAACCGAATTCAGTCTCTTCAAAATATAATCAACGATTTACAAGAAATCAACTTTCCAAGAAAAAAATCTTTGCGATTGGGTTCATCTTCGGCGATGAATGCAGACTGCGATTACAAATTTTGAAAATGTAAGTGACGTGCAGCTGAACAAAATTATTGGACGTGCTTTTGAAGACGCCAAGTTATTGGCAAATGAGTTAGGAATGCCATCCATAGCACTAAGCTGCAACGAATGTGCTGTAGAACCCAAAATTCTTCCAACATATCCCCACCAGAAAGCAGATCTCGAACAAGACGATGATGATATGATCGACGACGCTATAATTTGTATCAAGACTCCGAGGACCATGCCGAGGACCCTCTACGTCTTGTTGACAATCTGGAAGAAGCTTGTTTTTCTGAAAATTCTGATAGTTCCGATTTAAGTCAGCTAAGTGAACATGCAGTTTCGGGAAACGAATTGCAATTGAAAGATTTCACAACCGAGTTTGCGAATAAAAATGAAATTGTAACAAACGAAAAGGGTCAGTTTGTAAGAGTTTCCCTATCGAATGGAAAAACGATGATAGTAAAGAAGAAATCACTAGTTTGGTTTTTTAACGAGGATCGGAAAAGAATTAGCACAGACAGACTGTTAAGGGTGAGGGACCGCAAATCTGGGAAAACTTATAGTAGAACCTTGGATGCAACTGAGAAGGAGGGAAAAATCAACGTTGAGAAGGAGAAATATTAGTCCGTTTATTATGACGACCAGTGGTACGTGGGCCGGATTACTGATATTTTACTCAATGGTACCCTTCAAATAAAGTTTTTGAAGCAGGAGTTTCAGACATTTTTTTGGCCTAAATCCACAGATTTTCAGGATGTAGAGAAAGATTTCATTATAGCTGGACCGATTGAATTAATAGGCAATGGACCATTTAAAATTTCGGACCACGGCAGAAGTACCATAATCAAAAACTATAAAGAAATGAAAAAAAAATTGTTAACATAATATTGTTTTCTAAATGTTATTTCTTGCACTACAGTTGTTATTCACATTAAATATTGTGTAATAAAAAACCAATTTGTTTTAATTGATTAGACAAGGTAGGTTAGCTACACTTACATTACTTAACAATCCTTAAAATTAGTGTTGTTGAAATAATCGTGAAATACCTGAAATGTTGATGGAATACCCGAAGTACTATTGAAATACCTGAAATACTTGTGAAATACCTGAAGTAGCCGTGAAGTACTTGAAATATTAGTGAAATATCTGAAATATTAGTGAAATACCTGAAATACTTGAAATCCTCGTGAAATACCTGAAATATTCGTGAAATACTTGAAATATGAAATATGGTGTACACGATTTTTCTCAACGGTTCACCCCTCGTAATTATGAGTATAATAAAATAGATCATAGCATAGTTATTTCAGTAACCGTGTCTTAAGACGGTATTGGTAGTTACGGAATATACGTACGAAAGTCGTAATTAGAAACTCGACACGTACGCTATCGTTGCTGGTGTTAGACTGAGACTTCTTGTACCTCAGCTGAGGTGGCTCCTATTTGATGGTAAAATATCCTATATTTGACCTACCGTTTTCGCCGCTCTCCCTCCGCTACAGCATATAAACTGTCGAAAATGTGGGCCAACTTCGATCCAACCCCAATGCGGCTGTGAAAGCAAGCATCACTTAACGTACAGTTCATAATCACGAAATAAAAATTACTCGTGCTTTAAGCTTTAAAATTAGGAGAATGATGAAAAAATGAGGAAAAAAAATCGTGAATGACTGGTTTGTTTTTAGCGATCCGCCACTGAATATAGCTACATATATAACACGTTTTAGTTAATTTGGCTCAAAGGAATTGTACCAGTATAAAAGTCGTGACTTAAGTAAACCGTTATTATTCCAAAACTCAGCCATCAGCGGCGAACATGTCAATTTCCATCCGAGCGAATTCCGGAATGCATTTTATGATTCATGCAAATGACGAGGTTTCGTAATCGACCCCAGAGAGGAGACAGCCTGGAGCGAAGCTGCAATAAATCGCTTGGCCGTGTTTTCCAAGCAAGTCGCGTGAGTGTGGGGAAGAAAAGTACATCATTATCGACGTTCTACAGATGGTATGATTGCAGTAACCGGTGTTCCTATCCGCAGACGTACCTTGGCTTGCCGCAACATCTGGCCATTATTGCTGAGTTCTTGTCTTTTTACTAAATTCAATGCCACTTCTGCCTTTTTAGTCGTGCCGTTGGTTATGCAAGCACCTTTACTGCCATTGTTCTTGTCTAAACTGCTTGAAACCGACTATGCCGGCTTTTCGGAGCCTACGAGTTTTAAATACTACCTTTGTGCTGTGTAGATGTAGGGTTGTCGCAAAATAATCGGGCACACCTATTTTTACCAATGTAAACGCAACTTGTAGAATATTATCTTAAAAATCTGTGCATTTAAATTGATTATCACGTTTTTCGCCGTCATCAAACTCCGAAAACTAGTTATGTGAAAACATGCCCAATCATTTGAATGATTTCGAAAAAATAAGAATTGTCTACAGGGTAATAAGAGGAGTGCCAATAAGATCGATTGCCACTCAGTTTAATAAAGGAAAAATACAACTTATTTTCGGAATATATCAGACATTTTTTCCTAACTTCCATGCTGGAATTACAAACCGTGGCAATATTACATGGTAGTAATATAATTTTTGGTGGAATGCATAATATGGCAGCAAAATTGCAGGTAACTGTAATTTAGGAGTATGGAAACGTTTTAAACGATACCTGCAGTACAGATAACTGTAGGTTAGGAACATGGGAACGGTTTAAAAGGTACCAAAATGTTGTCACTATGATCTATTTAGGTGTACCCGTTCTTATTGGCGACAACTGCACTTTATCGATCTATGGTTGGCATCTTCTCGTATCTTGTAAACAACTCGATGTCTGACAAGCACTATGGGAAGATAGTTGATTTTATTCACAACCAAATTTTATATAACTCTTGGTATTCTTCCAAAACAATATGTTCTGTAATTACTATTCTTTATGGAGTGTGTTGAAGTCGAGGGGACAAACTTTTGAGCACTTGTAACGTTAGACAAAAGCGATAATCTAGAAATTTCGGTTTGCACTTTTTAACAGCCTTTGCGATCATAACGAAACATTTTCGGCCACGGATTTCTGAACAAAAAATGATTATTCAGTCTCTTCCAATGCTTCTTGAAGTATGGTTTTTCCATTTTTCAGTATACTCAATACACTGCTTTATTAGAGAGTACCTTAACGAAAAGTACGGACGTAACACAAGTAACATTCGAAAATAGGCAAACCTGTACGCTGAAAATAGTCTAGCTTTTCTATGCCATTGTAGAAATTAGGGATGTCGGCGGGTACCCGGGTACCCGGGTCGACCCGGGTAATAGTCAACCCGGGTATATTTTTAGGACCCGGGTACCCGACTAGTAAATTATGTAATTTCTAGTATCAGACTTTTTCGGAGAAGATGATAAAAACTTAAAAACAATAGGAATAAGCTCTAGAAAAACATAACCATGCAGTAATAACCAGAATCACACCATCCCATACCACAAAATGTTTCTTGTTTCATATAATAAATCCCCTTCACGAAAATATTCAACCCGTCAATAGTACCATTAAATCGCGTTAGTATGGGATAAAGTAACCTAAACCTCTGTGTGATTTTGATGGGAGAGTAGGTACTATTTCAATTTAGTTCAGTTTAAAACTCGCGGCGTAAAGAATGTTCCGATGTACGCTAACATTTTTGTTATATTTTTCGGGTACCCTCGGGTACCCGGGTACTGTTTTCGGGTACCCGGGTTTGATTTTAGACCGGGTACGACATCCCTAGTAGAAATAATTCTCATATCCCCAAAGGGTTAGAATTAAAAGCACCACATGTAAGTGCATGATCCAATAATATGACGAAAGCTAGCGAAGCTCTCAGCAAAGAGATAATTCAGTTTTACAGATATAACAGGGTGTTATTTTTCGACATAAACAAACTACAACAGCTAATGCAAATGGAAGAAGATTGAATTCGTATATAGAATTGTATTTATAATAATTACATCAACATACACGCAGAACAAAAGAAGCGCCAAGAAATATTCAAATTCTCGCACAAGAAAAACGATTGAATTAGACACGCTAAATAATTATTACCTTTTTATGTAACATTGTAGTTAATCGGTCTTTTAAAGATGAAACATGTCCATATTCTACCAGGGGTTGATTTATGGTATGGAAGAGAACTTCTCACAAACTTCTAAAGAATATGAAACGGTAAAATTTCTTTGAAGTCGCATCTACCTGTTTTCTACCCACTGTTGGATATCGGAAGTGTTGTCTATTCTGCTTCACGAAGTTGTGCGTTTGGTTGCCGTGAGTGTTGGCACGGTCCTTTAGTAATTTCCGTCCGATCAGTTTTATTTTGGTTGCCAAGTGCACCGGGACTAACTGAAAATAAGCCATGTTCCTCAGGTAAGTTCGAGTCGAAAATGTCTATATGAACATGGTCCGCAAATGCTTCCTTATCGAGATATGACATTTTTTTTATATTTTAGTAGTAGGTACCCGAGGAAAATCTCTTTTATTAAAAAAAATGATTGCAATAATAGTTCAAAATGTGCTCCACCACATATTTATAAACGGGCTAGACTGTGCTTGCTGTGTAAAGATAAACATTTTGAACAATTATCATCTTTATATTTTTTTGAAATAAGAAAGATTTTCGTGTAACAATACTAACATTTAAAAATGTCATATCTCGATAAGGAAGCATTTGCGGACAATGTTCATATATTCTCCTTAGCATAGAATTTCGGCTTAGACCGCGTAGTATTTGTATATGAATACCCAGCATTTTCTGGCTTAATGTGCCTTGCACCTTGTGAAGTCGAGCAAAAACCCGCGCGATGGCCATGCTCTCTGGTGGCTCGTGTAGTTTGAGTATCTTGAGAACGAGGATACTTAGGCAGATTTGGCCGTTTTGCTGTTTGTGCATCCATATTCACTAACGTTTCGCAAGACCTTGCAGCTTGCATCATCAGAGTGAAAGTCGCACTAAGAACCGAAGGTCAGTGTGGAGCTATTTATAGTCCTCTGTGCCAGGCGCGCGGAGTGGCGTAACGCTGGTTGGTCATCCGAGTGCAACGTAATCCGTGGGGCGTGACCGTATGACGCACCGTGGTTGTAATGCTTTAGATCGTGTATCACAGGGGTCCACGTTTTACTAAGTTTAAAGCCATCTTCCCTGTTGATATTATTTGGATGTTTTTCTATTTCTATGGCTTCACGTATAACTCGCGGGAAGTAATGAGGTATTCTGGCAAGTACTCTGGCATGCTCAAATTCTAGAGTGTGTCCATTTGTAAATGTATGCTCAGCTACGGCTGATTTTGTGATGCGTTTGTGTTTGCAATCGCCTTTATGTTCTTGGAGTCTAAGATCAACGGAACGACCAGTCTGTCCAATGTAACTCGAGCCGCAAGAACAAGAAATGCGATATACGCCAGCGGTTTTTAAACTTGGAATCTTGTCTTTTACCGATGTGAAGCCGTTTCCCAAAGTTTCCTTGCTCGTGAACACAGTTTTGATGTTGCATCGTTGCAGGACACGTCCTATCTTATCAGTCGAGCCTTTAACGTAAGAAATGCTAAGCCTTCCAGAGGTGGAGATTCTTCTTTAGCTTTTTTGGTTATAGTCTTGTCTAGTGCTTTTCTTATGGCGGTAGTTGTGTATCCGTTCCTTTGTAAAGAGTCAAACAGATGTAGCCCACTGACAATGAATTCATGGCAAAGTAGTCGCGAATAGACTGAGAAACGTCACAGCTTGTCAGCTAAAAGGATGAGATTAGACACCAGAATGTGCATCTTTGAATTGCGCCAACCATTCAAGACGTGGGTTTCGTTAATTTGGTTTTCCCGCTGGCCAAAAAAAGGCGAGAAATGTAGGTTCAAATTTGCGGTCATTTATTAGTACACTGCAAGATTTAAATTTCTCGCCATTTGGTCGCCATTTTCGTGCCCACTGCGTAGTGGAAATACACGGGATGACAGATATTGTTGTGGTAGCATCTCAAGACTGCCAGTTTGTTTGTGAAAGTTAATCCCTAGGTATGAGATTATTTATAAATTAATTAAAAAATACCTGATTATTAAGACGTATAAAGATGAATTTAAGTAGCAAAAGGGCAGCATAATTATTCAAAATTTATTAAATAAATTACAGCGTACCTAATATTCAAATCCAGTGATACAATTAAGATTTTAACAGAAACGTTTTAACATATAGATTAAATACTGTTGGATTTAGAAAGGATAGTTCATTGGTAATTTCAGAGTTCAAGTCATAATTGAAATAAGATAACAATCAGAATAAACTATAAGATAATTTGAAAAGGTGAAAGGCAAGTCGCATAATTATTTGAAAGTCACTTGAAATGTCAAATATAAATAAATTGTACTAATAAGCAATCTAGGAGTGTTACTTAAAAAAAATGATGCATTAGTATTACTATGGTGAATTTTTAATTTTAAAAATAACAAAATAATTTTGATTCTAAGAATGTAAAACGTATTTTGATTAAAAGTTATATTTGATTAAAAATCTTTTATTAAACGATTTAATTATCCGATTCGCATATAAAAGGGGGATACTACATGGTAAATTAATGAGATGAAGAAAAGATGAAATTAAAAAAAAACAAACAGACGGTATGATGGACCAATGGAGGGAAAATGGTATGGTAGTAGTACAAGAAGTTGAACTGCAGCAATTTACAAAAATAGTCTTTTCTGGAATTGGTAATAGAAAGTCTGCGTTTCATTGTTAACATTTACAACTGAATTGGATTAGAGGGTGATGGAGTTTATTGTTCATTGGTTACAATTGAATTGGATAAAAGGCATTGCAGCTACTGGCGGTGAACCTCATCGAGCTTTTCGTTAGGAGTTATAAGTATCTTGGGAGATTTGGATAAAAGGCATTGCAGGGTATTTCAGTCACTGGTAGTTAATTACATCTACACTTGGCTTGAATTTGGAGGTAGCAGCATAAAGAAAGGCGATTCCTGCAGACCGGGAGCTTGCAGTTTGGTGTTCACATTGAAGCTACATAAGGAGCAATTAAGAACGACAGGTGTTGCAATTAGTTAAGGGGCTGTACTTGCATGGGTGTACCGGAGCATCTGTGAGCAGACAGCACACTCTTGGGTCAACGAGGAGGCTGGTAGGAGTGATTGGTGAAGTAACTGCAGGTATTTGTTAAAGGATGTAAAAGAGTAATAAGTTAAAATAAAGTGAAGAAAGGTATTTGAAGGAATTACTTACATTTTCCATGTTTTTTAAAATGATAAGAATTGTAACAATTATTATTTCGACTGACTTTTCCCGCTGACGTTGACAGTTGTAGAACTGTCATATTTTTGAATTAATTTTTATTGTACTAATCAACTATCAAGTAATAATTTTGATAATGCATGAACCTAATCTGATTTGAGAGTTGTTCTACTGGAACTAGGAAAATTAATAATCTCAATAATCAGTAATTTATATAAAAGGGCATATATTTTACATAAATTCATCTAAACCAAAATTTGTTTCAATCTGAAAATAATAGCATACAAGCTTATATAGTCTTTGTTCTACCTGAGCTAATTAAATTAAACAAACTAAAAAAAAGCATCGGCAAAGAAAAGGTAAGGGGCATAGCAAAGAAATAACACCGTAACGTGGGGCGAATTGTAGTTTAACATTAAGCAAATAAACCATCGTTGGGTACAACATTATAGCAATATGTACGGATCTTGATGCCAGATGTACACGTACTGACAGGTTGTTTCTCTGGATGAAAGCAGTGATGAAGTCTGCTCCAGGAATGTTGTCCATGTAGATCTTGAGTAGTTTGCCCTGTTTCTCCAGGTACATATTTGGCTATAACGGTCCTCACGTCCAACCTAGTTAAAGAAAACCCCCAATTGGGGACAACACCAAGAGTTTGTGCAATGGTGGCCTCTTCTTCCTGCGGTAAAACTCTTGGATGACCAACACTTCCCGTATTTCTGCCAAGAACTTTCCGAGTAAGCGTAGTAAGACACACTCGGTAGGTTTCTGCCGGCAGTTTCTTTGATATTCCAGTTTCGACAGCGTAGACTGCTTTTTGAAGGTCTTCGTCTCTAAAATCCAGGCTCTAGAACGTGGGGTCCTTAAGTACGTAGTCACCAGTTATTTTCAAACCTTACGTTTAACAATAGAAGTACACCTAAAACAAAACAAAAAATAAAAGACTATGTGTGACCAAGTAGCTCCTAGTTACGGTATACATCTTTATATCAGTATCACAACCTCCTGTATTCCGGTTACATGCAGTTACAGTTAACTGTTTATATTGATAATGGGATTTGTTTCCCTAAAATATTCGCTTCTTAGTAGTGCTTATTTCTTAGTCTGACAAAATACCCAGTGACCCGTTTACATAACAAAATTACATAACACAATGGAAGAGGACCATTATTAAAAAGTAATATTCGATAGACTCATTTGTTATTATTGTTAAGGAAATGTTTGAGTCGATTCATTATCATTAAATGAGCAATTGACTAAATCAGGTATTACACATAGCACCAATAAAAACTTTAATAACTATAAACATAAACATCAAATAGTATCAGTTTGCTATCTCTATCCCCCCATAGTAATAGATACGTATTAATTTGAAGTGCATAGCGTTAGTCGAGACTCGAAATATACACCGAACGTACCCATAGTAAATCACCAAAGCATCAAATCGTTTGATGTTTTTTCAGCGATTAAACTTGTTAAGAGACCATGAATTAATTGCTAATTACTACAGAGCAGAAGCGTATAGACGCTATATGGGTGTTTTTATGGACTCAATGAACGTAGGATCAAGTAACTAGCGGCATCCTTTTGCTATCGAACTCCCAAATCCTGCTGTCCCAGCATCGGAATTTATTTACTTCTAGCAGTTCGTTAACACATGTTTATCGTCACTTGTTGAAACTGGAGACGATTGTTTTCATCGTATGTCAGCTGTGCCTTTCGCAAGGGTGTTTCATTGAAAATTCTTCAAATAATCTCAATTAATAGGTCTGAATTTGGGATACAGGGTGTTTGTAAATCGTTTGACAAGCCATAACTTTATTATTAATTAAACAATGAAACAGCTAATATAGGCTAAAAATTGCGTATGAAATTTGTTAGCGCCGCCTATTTCTAAGTGTACTTACGTATACCAAAACCTATGTAATCGTAATGAAGACAAAATAATTTTTAGAAGTATTGACTACTTCTTAAGAAACTCATTAAGGGATTACTTTTCCTGGTAATTAATCAATAGCACTAAGGATAAGTGTTCTTTATTCAATCATCTCGATATTTCGCTCTGCATTGAGAGCTTCATCAGGAACGAGCTGCAAGTTTATGTAACAGTTAACAACTATATTAAATTTAATAGTCGAATGCAGGCTTTCACGGCCGTTGTCCATAATGATAGGTTCTTCCGGGTTATGCCGTGGTCGTCGATTTGAACTTGACGTTTCGCTGCTCATGCTGTCAGCTTTTTCAGAAGTTTTTTAAAGACTGATATTGGTGCCTTTTGCTCCTGGCTATATACCGAGGAGTCGTTACGGTTGGCTGCTCATGTAGATCTTGTATGTTATTCGGATTTGTCGTTTTTCCGCTTGGTTGCTCACGTGAAACTTGTTTATGGATGGATTGGTTTTGCAGAGCTACTA
Source organism: Agriotes lineatus (assembly GCA_940337035.1). Lineage (NCBI taxonomy): Eukaryota > Metazoa > Arthropoda > Insecta > Coleoptera > Elateridae > Agriotes > Agriotes lineatus. The sequence goes on along the minus strand of OW679197.1, from coordinate 172,261,431 downwards.
CCTTCCATGTGTTACTAAGGCGATAGCCGTCTTCTCGATTGAAATTGTTTGGATTTTTAATAATTTCTAGAGATTCCCGAATAACACGAGGGAAGTATTTTTTAGTTCTGGCTAGTATGTCTACGGAGTCGTAATTTATTCTGTGGTGCCCTGGTCCTAATAAGTGTTCCGCGATGGCTGATTTCTGTATGTTTCCAAGTCGTTTGTGGCTCTGGTGTTCTTTTATTCGACACTGGATGCTTCTTCCCGTTTGTCCGATGTAAGATTTGCCACAAGTACATTGCAGCAGGTAAACGCCTTCTGTCTGTAGTCTGGGCAAAGAATCTTTGTGGAGGGGATCAATTGTTCGACGTTTCTTATTGTACCATAGCGGTACAATTTATTTGAAACAAATGACTAACAATTATTTAACAGAACGTCAAATAAATAAAATATCAATTGATAAAAATTCCACAGCTATCTCGATTTTGTGTTTTCAATTTTCATAAATCAGTTTTTTTCATAAATGCCAATAGTGTCACTAACTAATCAAATGAACATCGCCCAACCGCAGAATTTCAAGGAGAATCAGATTCCATAGAAAAAAGTGGTGGCTGCCATTAAAAAAAATGGCGATGACGTCATTACGGAAAGAGGTGGAGGTAAAAAAAATTTACAACTACCAGAAAAAATGCGCGTTTAAAAAATAAGGTCGACGTGTCCGAGGATTTTGGACGCAGATGATCGGGGAATTTTTTATTTGGAGCGTTCCACAGCCAACGTTCGCACTGTATACCTAATTGTCTCTACCTCTTCTAAAAGTCGAGGGAGATTTCGTCGAAGAACGCTAGGAGTACTTTCCCCTACGTATATCTCACATATTCTGTATTTGATCGGACCCGTTTCATACTTTTTCAGTCGCGTAGAATTGCTTCTTCAGTTGTGTTTTTGAGGTGGAATGCAACACGTACACGTAGAATCAGTAAAATTTACAATATTATGTATGTTATGGTAATAAAAAGCTTGGTCAATGCTTTAATTATTTAAAGCTTTAAACCAATAAGTATCTTTTTCGACACCAGAAATCTAAAGATAATGGAGACCAACTTTACAAAATAATATATTGCATATTCAGCTACACATTTCTAGTTATTAAGGATACAAGAAATATCGATAGTTGTGAAAACGTTTTTAGATCGCCCGGATTTGCTTCGTATCAATTTTAAAGCTCGGGAGGAACAAATTTGTATTGGTTTGTAATTTTACAGTTTTATCCCTTGGAACTGTAGCAAATGAAACAACTGTCTTGGGTGGACATAAATGAAGGAGTTTGTTTTTACAAACGGACATATTAGTTTAAAGCTCGATTTATTTAATTTGCAGAGAGCAAAAAAGAACGGGAACTTTGCACGCCGAAGTGTTTCTGGTCCTACTCCCACAACAACAGAAAAAAGTTTGCCGCAAGTACCTAACTTTGCAGTTGAGAATATAAACTTCACCGCCACATTTTCAGCGTCCGTTTACTGATTTGTCCTTTTGTTTATTTTTGCCGTGGTCGTTTTATGGGGGATGCACACGTTCGTCGGTGAATTTATGCGCTTCGAAAGTGTTTATTTTTAAAGCGGTCGGCGTTTCAAGTACTCTTTAAAATGCGCGTGCCTGTTAAATAGAGATATTATAAAGCTGTCAGTCAAATCTGAATAGCAGAATAATTTTATGAGATCCTCAGCTAGCCATGTACAATGTTGCTTTTCCACGTAGTCGTGCTTGTAATATTGATACATCTTTTTTTGTTCCAGGTATGTCTACACACGATAGTAAGCTGGCTTTTTGTAAGTATTTAGAGTGTTCGTAGCTTTTGTAAGACTTAGGTATATCGATTGTAGTTGTTACGTAGGCTGTCTATATACTGGCCAGTTTTTGGTGAAATTTTGGCATTGTGGAATATGTAGAATGCTTCAACAATGTGGCTGTTCTACTTTCACAAACAACAAAATATCAATAACATAATGTGTAATACATTGCAGGGACAGGGACGCCATTTTTGCCCAAAATTTGAAATGATGCCATTCTAAAAAGTACTGCTTTCAAAGTAGCCCTTATCGACAATCGACATATGCATAAGGTATAGAATATATAAAATCAAGTTGGCTGTCGCCCAATAAAGTTAGAAGATAAGGAACTGTATAGTTTTTGACATATTTTTATAGAATTGAAATATAAAACAGTTGTATTAAATTTTTAGCGAAAGTTGAAATCCAAACGTACGGAATCGCATGCTGGAACACAATGCATTATGGGGAATGGGGCGTCAGCTGTCATTCAGGGCCTCGTGAATCAATAATTAGCGTAATTTCAAAAGAATCACTCATGACCTACCAAATTACAAACGCGAGAAGATCAAACTAGCACTGAAAGTACTGTTTTTAATATATTAAAATAAAACCAGTTAAAATATTAATATATTATGATACTAGTGTATAAGTACGCCTTTAAAGCACGTGCGACGAGTTTAAGAGCACGACGCAAAGCGGGGAGATTTTAACGTCGCTAGTGCTTTAATGGCACTTATACACGTGTATCATACGCTATTTTTTCTACGATCGTAACAGAAATATCAAAACTTAGTTCGGTGACACTTTTTCCTTCACATTGTGTTAGACATTTTAGATTATGTTGACGTTCAAATTTACGGTAGTGTGTGTTTTAATATAGTATTAAAGCAAGCCATGAATGGAAACGTACAAAAAAAACGTAATTCGGGCGCTAATATTATGAGTGCTACAAAAGTTTTTGACACTAGACTGTGCAAAAAGTTGTCATGTTGACACGATCGTAGAAAAACAAGTTTATAACAAGTAGAGACACTCACGCCAAATGTTGAAATTAGTCAAGAGTGCCTGGCACAGTGACTTGGGGTGCTCTTTTAAACTTGGCCACCAGATGGGATTGTTTGAAAATTAATATTATGCTTTATTCATTGTTAACGTCTATTAAATTTAAAATTTATTTATTTTAAAATTTGTAATAAATTGTAATTGCTTTACTTGGTTTTATTCATACTTATAAATTAAAGGATATGTGGTAAAGTAGTGATGTCATCTGTTGGTAATATAGTAAATTATTATCATCGAGAAAATACAAAAGAATTCAAAATTCTTGTCTCGATATTCAAGACAAAACAAGAGTTACCCATCGATATCAGATTTATTGTCTTGATGAAACCCTAGAAATTGCTTGTAAATACATGCCCTGCATGGCAGCTGATAGCTGATGCTCCATTCCATATAATGTATCGCGTTCCGACATACGATTTCGTACTTGAGATTTGAATTTCATCTAACAATGTAATAAAACCGTTTCATTTTTTTTAAGATATGGAGAAAAAAACTATTCAGTTTCCACTTCTGGGTATGGAACTTCTTAAATACATATTTTTATATAACTTCATGGGGTGACGACAAACTTGATCTTCGGTTTCGATACCTTAGTGCATATGTTGATAAGCACTACTTTTAAAGCAGTAATTTTATGAACAAAACTTTAAAAAATCTCGCCAAAAATTCGTCACGCTGTTTGACCTCATAGTGAGACATATTTTTTGTTTTTACGCAAGTACCCGCCTAAAAATATAAACTAGCCTAGCGCACTGCCGCTTTGTCAATTACTTTACAAAAACGGCCCGTGGAGTCTGTGGACACCGGATTGACACGAACATTTTTGCAAAACTCATTTCAGTACTCATACCGCTACAAAGAATACTACATACTTTTGCCCGACCCTGTGTTTTAAACTTTTAAAGTATAAGCGGAAATGACAGATTGCACAAAGATACCTCGGTTTTGACTTAACAAAAGTCAAAACAGGAAGTTGACCAACTAAAACTCAGTGTCAAGAGGGTTCTATTCGATACGACGTAGCTTAAGGCGAGATGCTGTTACAGTGGTTGCTAGTTGTAACCAAAATAAAAGGGGGAACTAGCCACTACGGATTTTGTTAATGGAATAACTAAACTGCCCTCGTAGAAATGCGAAATAAAAGATCAGTTGTTTAGCTTGCGTGCCAGTTGTGTGAGACGCCCCAGCTTCCGTATTCTTGGACCCACCTTTGTGATGGTCTACTTGCATTTGCTGATACATCTTACAATCACAATACACCAAAGCGAAAAACTCATAGATATATAAACAAACACATACAAATAAAGGACAATGACAAATTAGAATCAAAGTAAATCTATTAATGGTGAATATGCACGTAAATAGTTACCATTGAATAGCACGGAAGGGTTAGTACTCTTAATTACGTAAATATTAAACTGATTGTTAAATAAAGGGGTGCACCGGATGCGTTTAAAATAACAGTTGTTACAAAACTAAACAATACAGGCTTAAAATAACCACAGGTTATAAACGAATGTATATCACACGCATTAGTTCTAAACATATTGGGCGCAACATTAAAATGTCACTCTGTGAGTGACCAAACGGAGCGGTAGAAATAGGAATCTTTTGCAAGATAACATAGCAAAGCTTACTTTTATCGAAAACTGCAACTTCGTAACGCAAGCACAACATGTGTCGCCAGTTATTTGAAGTCGCATGAAACGTTGCCCAAAATGTACTGAAACGAACGTGGAAATGTCGATATTTGAAATGGAAGTGCGGGGTTTTAATCTTGTTCTACAAAGCCCATTAAAAAGTATATATCTGTACGAAATGGATGATTACAAGAGACTGCTTAAAAAGTACCTAGAATCTATTATATCGTTGTTTTTTGGTAGCTATAAAGTCAATAAACTAAACGTCTGGTGGTATACACCAGCAGGTATAGAACCAGGGTTAAGTTTTTTAATAAACAACTGGCGTCGTAAAAGGGAAACCCTTACAACGTTCCCTCTAAAACTTAACCGACTGATAAATCTAGTCATAAAATAATTGTTTCTTCAAACGTCAATAAAATGTGACAGTATACTGCTGGATTGATATGCCAAAGCATCGCTTCATTGTTGTAAATTACCTACTTTTACTCAGGCAGTGGGTTAGTCATTTCCTGTCCATTACCATGACAACGGATTTTCGCCGCATTGTATTATTTGCTTAACGTGAGTTTTGAAAAACTGTCAAATTCGTTTTTCCCATTCTTGTTTAGAGTAAAGTGGTTGTGAATAAAATAGTATATGTCTCCGTTAACTGCTTAATCTCTCGACTTTCCATCTCGGTATGTAATATACTATTACAACTATGTTTTATATACTGTACTTATCTCTAAATTTCCGTTTTAAAAAAGGTTTTGTAATAATGTTTGCTCTTTACTCAGTTTAAAACGTTCGAGTATTTTGTTAATGTATGCACTTTGTTCAATAAATATTCCACTTTCTAATAAAGTAAATTTCAGGGGGGAGGGAGCTATGATTCCATGGGTTACACCGGCGAGATGGGGAAAATACGTGTCAAATAACGCTTTACGGGGATGACGTTCATGGCTTTACTTAAGATGGGGGCGTAACCGTCCGTAACTCATCCTCTATCCAACAAAAAAGATTCCGAAATTTTCGAATGGGGGTCAGGAACGTTATCTCCGTAAAACGTTATTTTACACGTATTTTCTCTATCCCCCTGGTGTAACACATGGAATCATAGCCACCCCTTCCCTTAAGTCATTTTGCAGAGCATACAGAAACTTGTCGGTATCTTCTTCACGAGGTGCAAGTACTAGTCCATGGACCACACTATTGCGAAAAAAATATTTCGCACGATACTTAATCTAGTTACTTGGTTTTATCCACATTTCACAGTGGCTTAGTGTGTATGTGACTACTTGTCATTTTTCACATTTTGGGGTTATTGTCGAATTACTAGCTTTTTCAGGTTATGTTAAGAAATGGTTCTTCTTCCGCAACCAACTTTATCGGCCAAACGTTGCAGTGACCATCCTCTTCTAGCTTTGCGATAACAAAGCCTTTTTCGGCCTCGCTTAGAACGTGATTCAGAATTTTAAGTTTTAATGTCAAAATGTCAGTTGTACAATTGACAATTCAGTGACTTTAGTCCACTTGATAAAACCATACATACACAAGGCAAACAAACCGTGCGAAATATTTTTTCCGCAATAGTACATCCAATGTAAACACCATCTACTTTTCCAAAATCCCACGATTTACTTTTGAAAAACCATATAAACGGTGTCTAAAAACGGGTCAAGACTGCTTTGACTAACATTTTGTTTACGTTCCGCTCAGGTACGGCTTATTTTGTGATCCGTTACATCGACACGAAATGTGCGAAGTATTGAAATTCCCTCACATGGAAAACCACTCTGAGTCAAATCTCTAAAATTTCGTATCAACCGACTAATGAACCCACTATACCAAATCTCCGCCTCGGCTGTGCGGATCTTTTGGTGAAGACCCCAACCCACTACATTCCTTGGGGGGTGCCTAAACGTGCTGTGCGGTGTATGTATGTTCGTATGTGTACACGATTCCGCTCGCCAGGAACCTTCCTGAAGTCTTGGATCTTTTTCGTACGGAAATGAAGGCAAAATCAACTTTTGAGGTATGGTCGAAATCAAAAATCCAAAGATATGGCACTTTCTGATCTTTTTCATACAACATTAAAACCTCGCTAAACCGCATTATAAATAAAAATCAAAGTCTCGATATAGCGACATCAATTAAAAAATTATCGTTAACTTATTCTAAGTTCCCACGTGTGACCCACGATTAATTAAAAACAAATAATTGAACTTGTTCAAAAGTCTTTTAGTCATAACGGTTTCTTAAGAATCATACACAACACATACAAAGTTGAATTGATTAGATTTGCCGCTCGTCAGCGGCAAATAAAGTTATTATCTGCCGTTGACGAGATCAAGTAATTTTCTTCGAATTTTGTTCACAAAGTTGTAAATAATTTGTTATAAAAACGTTTGAAGAAAAAATAAAAATACTATATGTTATTCGGAGCAAAAGTATCTTTATGTGGCTCGGCTGTACTTATCTGCCTCGCAAGCTCGGCAGATAACTCGTCCAGCCACGCCACATAAAGTATAACTTTTGCTCCTAATAACATCCTTTATCTAATAGACGTGTCCATCCGGGACGCTGTTTCAGCAGCCAAACCGTAAGAGATAGAGAAAAAAGTTATGAAAGTTATATGTTTGGAATGGTCATGTCAGGTCAGGAACCGAATTTCAGTCTCTTAACACTAATTATTATCTTAATTATAATCCTAACTTTTTAGGTTAGATTCTAGGCAAATTTTATCAAGGCGAATGCGACTGGTAGTTTGCTACCAACAATGACGTCATATACGTACGTGTGGTGAATACGCGTTCTATTTGCAAAACGGTCTTTTTTGTTTTATTAAATGAGACATTTGTCTCACTGGACTGCTAGTAATATAGGTACTATTTTATTGAGCATTAAAATAAATTTTTGTTTTTTAATTTTTACATGATATAACGAACACACATTTTTTACAGCATTTAACTGATTTCTTAAATACATTCATTAATAACACATTGTGTGTAAGTGAAGTGCGTATTGATAATTTTTATGATAAATAACTGGTTCATAACATTTCATTGTATTAGCGAAACGGAGTGATGCTGAGTGTAGAAGTATTCATGGAAAGCACCGAAGGGCACTGTTCTTAGGTGGGGGGTACCGTATATTTTGTGTTTGCAATTGCATTTATGTTCTTGAAGTCTTAGATCAACGGAACGACCAGTCTGTTCAATGTAACTCGAGCCGCAATAACAAGGTATTCGATATACGCCAGTGGTTTTTAAACATGATATTTTGTATTTTACTGATCTGAAGCCGTTACCCAAAGTTTCTTTGCTCGTTAACAAAGTTTTAATGTTGCATAGTTTCAGGACACGTCCTGTCTTATCAGTCGAGTTTTGAACGTAAGGTAGAAATGCTAAGCCTTTTGTGTCATAGTCTTGTCTAGCACTTGTCGTATAGCGGCAGTTATGTATCCGTTCTTTTGTAAAGAGTCAAACAGATGTAGGTAGTTTTACTCTCTCAAGATTTTATGCATCTGAGATACGAACGGCTATTGTCGCCGAAGTCTGGAGAACTGTTGCTTTTTGTATTGAATGATGGTGTGAGCTAGCATTTAGGTATCTGTCCATCTGTGTGTTTTCTTTCTATAGAGTGCATGTCCTAAAACATCATCTGATTTACGTTTCACCAGGACGTCTAGAAACGTAATACTGTAATTTTCCTCTACTTCCATTGTGAATTGTATATTGGGATGTACAGAATTCTGCTGTTTTAGAAATAGATTCAATGTCTGGCGTCCGTATGACCAGATAACAAAGGTATCATCTGCATATCTCGAGCAGCAGGTCGGTTTTAGCTGCGCTTGTTCGAAAGCCTTGATTTCAAATGCCCCCATGTAAATATTAGCGATTACAGATAGCGCTGAACCCATGGCGTGGACTCCTGTGATACACGATCTAAATCTAAAGCATTACAACCACTGTGCGTCATACGGCCACGCCCCACGGATTACGTTGCACTCGAGCTACCAATCAGCGTTACGTCACTCCGCGCGCCTGGCACAGAGGACTGTAAATAACTCCACACCGACCTTCAGTTCTCACCGAGCTCTGTAGAGTAGTGGTTATCACATCTGCTTAGCATTCGGGAGGTCGCGGGTTCGATTCCCCTGGCCGTCTGCTCTGATTCAGGTTTTTAGGTGGTTTTCCTGAGTCAACAGAGTACCTTCTCTGAGGCGAATGCCTGGGCAGTACTTCTCCACCTTTCCTGGCCTCTTCCATTCTCCACCCCTCCTTTCTCTCACCCATCCTATAATTCCTGTTCTTGGCTGAAGAGGGACGGAAGGTCCCTATAGCAGCCCGCCCCCAGTTGGGGGAATTGAAATAACCCTGAACCTTTACCTTTTTTACCTTTTTACCTTCAGTTCTTAATGCGACTTTCACTCTGATGATGCAAGCTGCAAGGTCTTGCGAAACGTTAGTGAATATGGATGCACAAACAGCAACAAAGTCAAATCTGCCCAAATATCCTCGTTCTCAAGGTACTCAAACAACACGAGCCACCAAATACTACGCGGTCTACGCCGAAATTCTATGTTAAGAAGAATGAGTGTCAACAGTGTCATAGTTCAATTGTTCTAAGGTTATGTTTATTACTTACAGAGTGCAAACAAAACCATCTTTTGACGTTTAACTGTTGTTCGTTGCTCAGCTAAACGCAAGACATGTCCTAGCAAACTTATCCAAAGTACTCGTAATTCATTTCTTTAGACACACGGTATTAAATATAGTATGATCAAAAATTATTTTCATCTAGTATGGCTATGGAACAGTTCCTAATTTATGAATGCAACTATAAGTCACTTAAACATTAAATGTCAAGTTTGACATTTAAATATAAATGTAGTTGCATTCATAAATATAATTAGGAACTATTCCATAGCCATACTAGATGAAAATAATTTTGGATCATACTCTATTTAATCTTCTAGATAGCTGTTACAGTTATGCTTGACGTATGTTATAACTATAACTTAACTCGGTACTGGAATAGCACTGCTATTTTATATTTTCTTCATAGATATCGACTATCTTTCAATATCCTATAATCTTAGAATCGCACATAGTAAAATGGCAACTTCAATGTTGATGATAAGGTGACAGGTGACGAAACGAGGATTTATTGCTAGGAATTTGACAGCAAATATCAGTCAGCACAGTGGAATTTCTAATGGGAAGAAGCCAACGAATGTGTAGCCAAGCTGGCGGTAGCTAGTAAATGATTCTCGTGTCCTTTGCAAATCTAGATACATCTCCAGTTGGAAGATTTTCGGACTGTTAATACTGAATAACTATAATTACTGTATGGATCAGATCAGATCGTTCTGCTATTCCGCACTAGTTTGTGGTCATCTGACATTCGTCCTGTTAGAACGCATATGTGCAGAGTGTAATTGTATAATATAGTATCCAGTTTATGAATTAGTGTAATTTGTAATTCAAATCCCTCAGCTTAATTGGAAAAAGTTTTTATTAGGCCAGTGGAAATGAAAAAGCCAACACTCGTCATTCAATCAAAAGTCGTTCATTACTGCCAAATATCGAAAGTTTTCCCACCCACTTTTCGGCGCTTCAAATAAAATCGCCTTTTATTGACGGCCGTTTTAAATATCGGTGTTGTTTTTGTGGGCTTCGCCGTTATTGATCATTAAAGCGCGGCGCCGAATAAAAGTTTTAACCGCACAAAGCACAAGTAGAATTTCGCATCGGGAACCTTTGTGTTTTTTCTCTTTGAGGCCGTGTTTGCGCGGAGAATTGTAGCAAAACAGCAACTTTGCTTGGCTGATTAAACGTGAATTCGCGCTTAGGATAAACAGAGGCGAGTTTACGAGGCATTCCCAAATTAAAACTCAGGTTGTACTCCATAAGAACACAAACTCAGGGCTTTTCATGAAGAGCAGCCCTGACTGCCTAAATTGTGCGCATTTATTAACATTTTCCGCCGGCACTTATTTATAATTAAAATTGCCCGCATCCTTAAGGAAGACATACGTTTGTGTGTCGTGTTGTTGCTGTAATGTCTAAATGTAACGAGACACGCCTTCATAACTGACAAGAATGGCGCATTTCTTCATTAAATAATATCAAGCTCCTACGTGGAAGGTTAAATTGCAGTAGCTCCTTATGTGTCCTTTTCTTTCCCCAAATTATATGCGATACTAACATTTTCTATGAAATACAAGCCAAAGCTGAAAGAAATCACGACAAAGTAAAAAAAATTACAATTTATTAAACAAATATGCGATGCTAATATATTCTTATAAATCCCTAACAATACAGTGCTAATTTTTAAATGAAAAATGCAATGTATTTCTGTTTAAACAATAACAACAAAACAACAGATATCCATCACACATCAAACAAAAACAATTCAATGTTTTAAAAAAATATGTATCTTTTGTAAAATCGGCTTTAAGTAACATTGGAGTAAGAATAGTGAAAAAATAGGAGGCAATATTTTGAAAGCAAGTATTTTTAGAACACAATAAATTTGGTATCTCAGAACTGTAAATGATACTACGGGAAAGAAATAGTAGTTTATATATCAAGGGCACAAGGTAAGCGATTCAGCCCGCGATGATAGTTTGGAGCCCGACCGAAGGGAGGGCTGTAAATCATCAAGGGATGAAATCGCTCTTGCGCCAGAGATATATTGAGATGGTATTGAGCCCGCTACTCAACTCTGCTTGTAGCACAACAAATAAATAATGCAAGTCAGATAGCACAGAGTTGGGGTAGATCATGCAACTGTAAGTTTGAACGTAAATTTCAATCCGTAATTACATTTGCAAAGAAATGCTGGTAGTAATGAATTGAATTGAATAGAAAAGGCATAGGGCAGAGCTCGTTTTTTATAGATTGGAGTCCATAATTTTAATTAACCAAAAATAAGAGGTTTGTGCAAAATCAAAGCCGAACCAAAATAAATAGAACTGTCACAGAAAGGTTTATAATGTGCGTGTTAAATGAAGCGTAAATGTCAGAATAATTAAATAGGATATGTTTATGAGCATTTTAAATAAAGGTAATTGAAGCAGAATTATGATAATACGTTGCAACGAGCATAAACCAGGCAGAACATGGCGATTATAATAATTGCACAGCAATACTTGAAAATTTGAAAATACCAGGAAAAGTACACACAACAGGATGTGAAACAAATTAGTGCAGAAACTGAACAATTAAAAAAACAAGTCAGTGTAATTACGTGAGTGATAAGGACAATTAAAAATAACACAAAGTGAGTGGCGCTATGACACAGTTTAAAACCAAAATTAAAAGAACAATATTTTAGAAATAAGAAATTTTGTACTTAATTGTAGTTATAAATTAGATTTAGGATAGGAAGTCATTGTATTGTATTTGGTCAATTTCCGTTTTGTAGAACATAGATAGGCAATTGTTATTAACGACCAACAAATATAGAGAGAGACAATTGAATACAAATTATTGATGACAGGTAGTTTTATCTGCTCTCCAAAAATTACAGTTTTTACATAATAATTTATTAGTAATATAAATAAAAAGTGCACCATTGTGCCAAGTAATTGTTCGTGCACCGGTGAGAATGTGGGGAACATTTTTCCTTACATGAAAATAATTTTTCATCGTTGCCACCTTACGAGGATTCCGACAGGACCAGCGCAGCTTACGAACTTCAGCCACGGGCAAGATAAGGTTCCTAAACTCGCGATTTCGACTACCAGCACAGCGTTTAGGAGGCCCCACAACGCCAACAGCACCGCAGGACCCCGCATCCGGCAGAGATCACCAGGAGCTGCAGTAAATGAGCTACCGCAGCCCTGCAAAGAAGTCAGGTTAGTTTTTCAACCAAAGTAACGGTGTTCGCAACCGGAAATTCGCATGGCTACTAGAGCAAACTTTCATGAACGAGTCCCAGGCAGAGTTTAGCATCCATCAAAAATCAAATATCCAGTAATTGCCATAATCAAGTTTGAGGTTATGTTGGTCCTATAACGACGCTCCAAAAAACAAATTAATGTTGTAACAACGAAGTGGAGGTTTTTGCCTGCAAACATATGAGAATCAGTGACGCTAAGAGCGCGATAATTCAAAATTTACCTGATAAATCACTCATAAAACACCTTTTATTAGTTTAAATCACAAAAACGAATCACACCAAATCAACCGATTTGTAATAGGAGTTTGACAGAAATAGCGTCTGCGCGTTTGAGTTAAATTTATATTCCAGTGGCGTATCACACGAGTTTAATATTAATGTACAGGTGAATGCAACCCTGAGGTACGAGTCATCTTGCTCACATAGCTAGCCTCTGTAAGATTAAATTGCAGATGGATGAAATATAATAAAGGGCACAATACTGTTTACTTTATAAATAATTAACGAACCCAGTAAGTATTTTTAGTCAGTCGAAATTTGACCTAAATAAAAGAATATTTGCAGGTAGTGGAAATTGCTATTTATTTTATCATCTTCATTATAATATTATAAACACAGGCACTAACTATTGCAATATACATAATTTTATCCTCAACGGGAAAGACGTGGTGCGATTTATTTTTATAGCACTTTAATTAAAATAAACTGAACGAATGAAAATCTAATAACGAAATGTCTAACCCACAATCGAGAGAGGCCACAGGTGGTACCTACATTTACTTCATGGTTAGGAGTAAACGAAACACACCTCGCAGAACCAGTCGAGATGCGACGAAAAATCGGCTGAAAAGGAATGCATGGCGAAAGAAACGCTCAAGATTCAGTATATAGACCAAAAATATACTAAACGCTTCTCGGATGAGGGTCCGCTTCACACCAAACCGAAAAGTATATGATTTAATAATGTAAGATTAGCATTGAATCTATTTAAGATTAAAAGCAAATCGGGACCGGTTCGTAATAAAAAGTTCGAATTTGAATATTTAATAGCAGACAAAATATAACCTTTCTCCTCTATAACTGTCGACGCAATTGGAGCAATCTGCAATACCTTCAAAGTTCGCTGGGCTCTTCTGACGCTCTCGTATTTGGTTATGCGTTGAAATTCTTATCTTATGGTACAGGTATCTTTTTTTCGGCATTTTCGAGATACGAAACGATTTGCTGCAGCTTGAGTAGCGTACTTTTTCGTATGTGGCTTCAGATTAGCACCAGCATGTAATTTTCGTTTCCTAGAAATCCTGTTTTTACAGGGCGAGTGATTACTCTATTTTTCCCCGGAACTTCTAAGATTCACTGATAAACCTGCTTTAAGAGGCGTGCTGTGAGCCCTATTTGACAACGATTCACATCGCCTAAGCAATCCGTTTTGCAGCCATATTTCGTTTAGTGATTTCTGCAAGCGCCCTCATAGTTGTAAGAGTCTTTTTGGAGGCTACGTAACCATACACTGCAGAAGTTTGTGCTCTTAGATAAGTAATTACGATCTAGTGATCTGCGTAACCGAAAGCTTAATCAGAGTTTTGGAATTATACCTTCTTGGCGTAGCGTTCTAACCTTCGGGTGGTGCCATTCCGAATCGACGCACCTGGTTGGTTTCCTTCAGGACTCAGCCAATTCTAAATTGAGTTAATTTTGCGTGAAAAAAAACAGGTGTAACGCCTACTATGAAAGAAGAAGATACTCATTCTACGAGCTTCAGGTGTATTAACGTAGAGAAATTAAAGTAAGATCACTTGTAGCTCATTACTGTTGGCTTAATATTTAATTACTTAGTAGGTTGAATCTGTTCTCAGTCTGTAATTTACATTTAAATTGCTTATTTAATTATGTTAATTACTAGTATATTATGCTATTTGGGGGTGTACCTTTCGCTTAAGTAATGCTTTTGGATCTGTTGTACTGAGTATTATGTGCAACGTTTGCCTAATAAGTTCAATGCACTGTGTATGTTATTTATTTTCTGATTTTGTTACTGCTACCTTTTGTATTTCATATATTGTACTATTGCCTGTTTGCCGGTTTGAGTTTATAAGTTCTCGACCTGTCTGAGTATATTTGTTGTAAGTAAAGACTTGTTGGCACTCATAATATTTGGTAATAACATTTCGTAAGAAACTGCACTTCGTCTTCCCTGAGTCTAGCTGGCGGGCTCTGAAGTATACTCTCGTATCGTTGCTATGTTTGAGATTTAGCAAAATTATAGCTAACAAACTGTAATATTTTAAGGCGGTTAAGTGGTAATTAAATAACAATATATACTCAATGTATCCAACTTAATGCTACAAGGTTCAAACTACGAATTCCTTTTGAAACGGAAAAGAGGCCAAAATATGGATATTCCGCATAAATAAAACTGGACGGTTAGAAGCCCGATTTCGAAACGTAGCAGTGCCACCACGTTAAATAGAACTTCGGGACGCCCTTCCATGGGCCAACACAGTTAAGCGAACGGAGAAGAATTGTACTGTCGGAATCCGCAAGATAAGGGTGTCCATTTTAGAACAAACCCAATGTTAAAGTAATGAAGCACGACTTCAAATTCTTTCTGAAAATAGTGTAGCACAACCAGCAGCCAGTAAAATTGCCGCGAATTTGAAATGCACCCTGCAACTTTATAGAGCAGAAGTTTTACATTATCTAATATTCATGATACTACTGCGATCTGAGAATTGCCATCAAGTGTACAAAAAAATTATTTCATACCAGTGTTTTTTGTAAACGCAAATATATATTTAATAATATTTTCTGCTTTTAGGTAAATATTGAATAAGAATTTGATATTTTATTAGAATAAGGCTAAATGATCTGATAAATTCAAAAGTATGGAAAGAATTCCATACATTTAGGAAAAAATACTAAAATGTATGTTTACTTTAATTAATTAAATGGTTATGATATATCAAGATACCAATAGTAGACAGGATTAAACACTTAGGTAAACGGAAAAAGCAAAACGTAATAATGCTGGCATTGAACAGAAAAATAAGGACAATACACTCCTTAAATAATATGATGAAATAGGTACACAATTTCATTATGGCGGTGTAGGGTACTCCCCGCATTAACAGGTAAACATTTTCAGCAGTATTAAGGGAATTGCAGATATAACCGATAACATCGCTAAGTACATCCTTAAAGATATTGCTGTTCGATAGCAGTCGATATTGTTAAATTTTAAATTGGCTGGAAAGCGACTCGTTATAACCTGTAAAGTGGGCTTGTTTGGAACGCTTATCGGAGAATTTAGTTTCAAAACAAAGCCCAACAAAGCCTGCTGTATTATTCTATGCCAACGTGTGCTTTGAAGTTTCCCGAATTAATTTGCATTATTTTCTCAAAAATATTTGTGTCTTCTATACGCAAAGGCTTGAAAGAAATTTTAATTTTCGTGGCGTGATGAATTCATCTGGACTTTCAGGCTTGTGGACGAAGTGCAAAATAATGGCCAAGGAATATAACAGACTAAAATCAAATACAGGGAAGAAGGTACTGCGTATGGATGGCAATTTTCATCATTCGCCGGATAATAAAACGTTCGGTTTAGTTCCACCAACATCGCTCTCCATCCTTGCCAGGGCGCCCTTTAAAAGGGCAATCAAAGAAACAATAGCACCGGAAATTACTTACTGTTTAAGAGCAACCACTCGATCTTTTATCGAGCCAAAAATAAATAGCTTCGTTTGATTGTGTTTTTGTTGTGCGAGGAACTAAAATTTATTCTTCTACTATTTCCGTCGATGTTAGATAGGAACAGTATAACAATGTAAAGATTTTAATTCGACCAGGAAATCTTTCGGCTGGGTACTTTAAAAACACCGTTATAAAATCATCTAACCAGGCTTTCAGAGTGAAGTGAAGTAGCGAGCTGCTTGAAAATGCAGGGAACCCTTCAAACCAGATACAAAAGTAATTTGTAATTTCAAATTAAATTAAAATGTACATTTTTAAATTCACATTTTACTTTTAGCTGTTATTGGTTTACCTAATTTCTATTTGTTGCTGAAGAAACATTATACCGATAATAATATTAATATACAAGATTATTCTGCATTTTGCCAACAAATGTTACTATATTAGTTAAAATAAACGCAAGAACTTTATACAGGGTGTCAGGAAAGGCAACCGTGTCACTTCTGGAGATGCTAGAGAACGCTATATGGAGTCAAAAAGTCCTAATCCATTTTTGGCTTAGAAGCATAATTTCTTCAGAATTCACTGTTGAAATTGGTACCGCAAATTTTGTGAACCGCTGTATGGTACCTAGTGATGCAACCTAAAAAAAAACCGTTCGTTTTTTAAAAAAAAACCTGTTTTTTTTGTAAAAAAAACCAAGCGGTCTGGTTTTTTATTTAAATGCGTTTTTTTTTCAGATTAAAGTGTAGTGAATAACAACAAGTAATTTGTTTGGAAAAACAAAAAACAGATATTTTTTAATAAAAATAATACATTTCGTAGGTAAAGTGAATTATAGAATTTATAATAACCAAAAAAAAAGCAAATATTTCTAAAGAAAAATAGAAACATAGCCAAAGTGGATATACAGGGTGTTAGGGAAGTCGACTGAAAAATTTCTAGGGGTGAATCCTTGGCCCAAAATATGATGATTTAACTCAACTTACCTATATACAAAGTTGCTTAGTTTAGCCGCTAGAGGGCTTTAAAGATGATTACCTTTTTTTAATTTTTTCAAATAAGTCGAAAAATCGTTGATGGATTTTATTCATTTTTGGCCATGCGTTTTTACCAGTAAACTTAAGCATTTTGTGGCATAAACCCTAATTTCAAAAATTACAGGGTGTTTAAAAACTTTGTCACAATTAATTATCCATCTGATGTCTTTTTATGGATAGCTACTTTGATTTATAAGCTATTTCTCGCTTAAAAAAATTTAGTTGGGTAAACGGTTTAGCCACAAAAAAATTTTCTAAATCCCTACAAGGCTGAATCAGTAATTTTAACTTAGCACTAGGCTTTTGTAGAGATTTAGAAAATATTTTTTTGTGGCTAAACCGTTTACCCGACTAAAATTTTTTAAGAGAGTGAATAGTTTCTAAATTAGAGTAACTGTCCAGAAAAAAAATTGGTAGTGATTATACAGGGGGTTAAAACATTTAAAAAAGCTAGTTGCTTTAAATAATTGGGGACCTGCATTCAAAGGAATAATGGGTAATAATGCGGTTGTCTAATGCGTGATGCTCACCACATCACCACGTGTCATGAATTTGACACGCGACAGCCGGGTGTGAGAGCGAGAATATGGAAGCTCTCACCTTCCGCCTTGCAGGCCAAGCTCCTTCATGGGGTGTTAGTGCCTCACCATTATTATTATTAATAATTTTTAAAGTCTCTACGGCTCAACTAAGCAACTTTGTATATAGGTAAGTTGAGTTAAATCATCATATTTTGGGACAAGGATTCCCCCTAGAAATTTTTCCGTCGACTTCCCTAAGGCCCTGTAGAAATTATAATAATGCAGAAATTACTCTCTAACGGACATGGCTGACTCCTCAACTGACTCGGAGTCAGTATGCATGCAGTTTACATCGCCCATGTCACTGTCTGATGAATCGCTAACGTAACTTGATTCGTCGATCAGGTCGACAGTTTCAGAGCTGGGTCCCGCTTAAAGCAACTTCCAATAGGGGTGGGTACCTACCAAAACATGCCGCCAATTACAAAAATGATTAAAAAACAAAAAAAAACAAAAAAACCGTTTTTTTCTGTTTTTTTTCTAGGTTTTTTATTCGATTTTAAAAAAACGCGTTTTTTTACATCACTAATGGTACCTACTGAGTTTTTGTGTTTTTGATGTTTTTTTTTTGTCAGTTAATGTCAATGTAATAAATAATTGCGTGATTGACTTTTGTAGTAGAATTATACACCGTGCAGGAGTATGCTGATAAGTGTTTTGTGTATGGTGTTCTGGTGATGTTGGGTCTGTGAGTACGTCGATATTTTGTCTTCATTGATGGATTTAAAATTATCAAACTCCGTTCTAAAAGTGTTCCAAAATCTAATAAATTATGTATGTAGACGACATATGTGACATTTGTTTTCCCAGCCTATTTCAAGCCTCCAATTTAAGACAAAGTACAGCAATTCTCAACTTTTTCTTTTTAATTTTCGACATTCGTTTTCACGAAAACTATGCTTCTTAGCCAAAAATGGATTAAGACTTTTCGACTCTATATAGCGTCCCCTAGCATCTCCAGAAGTGACACGGTTGACTTTCCTGACACCCTGTATATAAACATAAACATCCATAGATGCTTTTTGTAGATCTATGTATATTCGAAGGTCCCCATTGAAATCACGTTGAAATCAAATTGACGACCCCGCAAGAAAACCAAAATGTTCCAGTCAGCTCAGTGGAGTAGCGATTAAATTTGCTTGTAAAAAATCGCTCGTGGGGGTGAAAACCAAGTTGTATCTAAAGGATACCTAGAGAAATTCGACAATACGAATGAATAAATATTGGTCTGCATGGTGATGACGTGAAACGCCCCTCAACAGGACCAGTTTCTTCGGGTATAGGAATTTGACCAGCTCCCACAGATGACGTGCCTTTTTAATATCTAAAATAGTTATCTTACTTCAAAAATCGCTTAATTGCATTCCGTTTCACAAATAACTGCAACGTACCAAAACCAAGAATCACTATATTGTCATACCATGAATACAGTTAGTCTTTTTTCCGTGACTCAATTTCGATGATTATTGATAGACTGATGACGACTTGCATTAATTAATCATAACATATTTGAGGTGAGAATAGGTGAGAATTTACTCCCAAGAAATTAACCTTAAATTGCAGTTTACATGACTTCACTTGAGAGCAAACACTACGTTTAATACTGAACCAAATTAAAACTACAATATACGAGAATAAGCAGAAAGATTCAAAGAGAGTCGCTACCGTATTAAAATTTAGTTTATAAATCACGGTTTTGATTAAAATAAAATAGATAGTGCATTTTTAAACGTGAAAATGCACTTTATTTTATTTTAATCAAAACCGTGATTTATAAACTAAATTTTAAATATGACAGTGGCCTTCCTTGAATCTTTTTGGTTATTTTCGTATATTCTAATTTTAATTTGGATCGGTATTAATCGTAGTGTTTGCTCCCAGGTGAAGTGGTGTAAACTGAAATTTTAGGTTACATTTCTTGAGAGTAAATCCCTCACCTTACTTTGGAATGCAGCAGTTTGGTTGGCGACGTAATTACGAAATTGTAGCGGCCATCGCTCATGGCTAATACCAAAAAATATTTCTACACAAAAAGATAATTTGGTTGATATTAATATTTGAGAACATCTACTTCAAGTGTGAGCATGCAATAAGAATAATGAAAATTATTTTACACAAAATTGTAATAACCTGCAAATTTTAATTTAAAAAAATACAAATTGCATGTTGTGAAAGTGATCACCGTTGTTGGCAATACATGAGCACGTTTTAACAAATTACATCTAATTGATTCATCGATTTATTCGTTTGGTAACAATCCTATCCACTCGGTTAATTTTTACTTAAAAAAATTGCTACTCACAAATGAAACCAATTTAAAATATCTTGCAATATCACAAAACTACCAAATTATTGCTAATTTTATGCTTAAGTGTTGTGGAAAATATTTTTAAAAGTTAATGAATCATTTGCAGTTATTCGGTTGCTGTTTTTAATTTGTTTAAGGAATTAAGCGTTTAAAACAACAGACAAAATTGTATTAATATGACTTATTAAAAAGAACTAATGAGAACGAGTTGATCGCATTCGTGCACATAAACTTGCTGTAACCAATTTTGATAAAATTTTATATATGTCTAGTACCTTGTCTCTTTGGTCTTTTTGTGAGAAAAGTAGAAGTAAAAAAATTCTTTTTGTTCTACTGCATCGAAAAGCTATTAATTTCGACAGTGTTTAGCGGCTGAAAACACCCACTTTTCGTAGGTACTAATTTTACTTTTCAGCAGTAATAACCATTGCAAAATCAAAATCAAAATACACATTGCTAATTTTTGCTATGATCCATGACCTCCTCGACTTTTACAGAAATGCTCGATTAACATTTTTTAATAAGAAAGAGCTCTTCTAAAGCAGAAAAACAAAAAATTATGTATGTAATTCCTACGAAAACCAACTTTTAAAACTCGCCTTATTTATGTGCCTCGTTGGCTTGGTCATAAATTGCGGCTCGTCCAAAAAAGTCCTTAATTTCGTACTTGTAACATAAATAGCTATTCTGATCAGCACACACCAAATTGTATTTGATAACTAAGCCTACGTAAAGATGAGTTCAAATTGTGTGGTTTAACAAACCACTTTGACGATTCTTGAAGATATTAATCTTGTTGTTATAAATAAAAAACAGATTTTATTTTATTTAAGTACATATACATAGATAGTTCATAAATAAGTAATTGTAACGAATCCCTCAATTTGACATTCCCTAGTCTTTGTTGACGAGAACCGTCCAATTTTACAGCGACGTTTTTCTGTATATTTGTTTTATTGTTTATACGCACATTTATAGCATCATCGTTCTGCGGCATACAATATAATACTAATTGGAAGTTCAGCAGACGCAATATGAGCACTCTCACACTTAACTCGCCCATTTAACTAATGCTAACAATTACACCATTCTTACAGGATACGGCCTTCTCTTTTGCTTCACAATCCGGAAGTCAAAATCGAACATGTTATCCTTGTTCTTGAACTGGTTAATAACACATCTAGAGATATCGATGCGGTTCTCCCCCTCGTGGCACGTGGATCCGTATATTATCTTGATTTTCTTCTCCGTGGGGTGTCGAAGGGTTACTTCCTGCCGAAACGTTTTGCCCTGATCGGGGGGCCCGAAGTATTTCGTGACGACCCAGGTCGACTTGGTTCCGCTGCTGTCAACGCCTTGGATGCTCCAAAATACCTCGTCTTCGATCTGCGTTCTCCAGAACGTGTAGGAAAACACCTTTCCGGTGCGCTGCACTTTTTGCCCGAATTTCAGGGCGTAAACACCTTCCGGAATAACTCCGTAGTCACAGTTACAATTAGTACACATATCTGCTAGGTTAGCCTTCACTGTGTTCACTAAAATATTTGCCGAGTACTGCTGTTATCACTATTTATTTTGTGATAAAATCGGCAAACAAGGTCGGTGCTAATTGGAAAACTCACCTCAAGTGGTTTATTTCACTAACACGACACAAAGAATTTAATTAGTTTTTGTCTTCTATTCAGCGTTATCATCTTTAGTTGTTGAATGTTTTCTCACAGCTTTCGTCGATGACTCCATAAGCCAACCAATGACGTCACTTCATTCATCTATCAGTTCATACGGATTTTACTTGGTTTTTCAACACTTTTTCTAATGGTTCTTTATTAATTGGCTTCAATGCATATCCCTGTTGCGCGCCGACTGAAATTAGGGCAATTTCGCATCTAAACATAGATGCAACTGATCTAAAAATCCAATTCGGTTAGAATGGACGAACGACTTGGCTCGGTTTCAGTAAACTTGTGGGACGACAGCCAATGGAGTATTATGGTGACTCTTCGGGGTAAAAATAGCGACGATGACGGCAATCCGTTTATTTCCGAAGTTCATGGCGACAAAATCCTGTTTCGCCGAGAAGTCTTCTTACTATTATTAATATCAACCTTTCCTTGTGGTTATACTTAAAAGCGTTTCCGATTTTTCTCGTTTTCTATTTATATTGAAATATTATTTGTACTTTAAGATATTGTTGCAGTTTCATTTCGTTGGATGACACGCAACAAATTGATGCATAACATTATTATTGTTAACATAGAATATCAGCTTTGACCGCGTCGTCTTTGTGGATAAACACTCAGCATTCTCTGGATTAATGTGCTTTGCACCTTGTGAACTCGAGCAAGGATCCACGCGTTGGCCATTATCTTTGGTGGCTCGTGTTGTTTGAGTACCTTGAGAACGAGGATACTTAGGCAGATTTGGCCTTGTTGCTGTTTGTGCACCTATATTGACCAACGTTTCGCAAGATCTTGCAGCTTGCATCATCAGAGTGAAAGTCGCACTGATGATGCAAGCTGCAAGGTGCTCAAACAACACGAACCACCAAAAAGCAAGGCCATCGCGTGGATCTTTGCTCGAGTTCACAAGGTGTCAGGCACATTAAGCCAGAGAATGCTGAGTGTTTATCCGCAAAGTCGACGCGGTCAAAGCACAAATTCTATGTTAACAAGAAAAATTCGCGTAACCGCGAAAGCCTCAAACAATATATGATTCATAACGGTTCTCTGGAGACTTCACAATTTAATGAAATAAATTCAGCGACAGCAAGTTTTGGCATTTTCATGGAATTGCAATCTCCTCACAGTTGTGTATTTAAATTTTTGCACACTGTGACATTTTTATTAAGTATTTAAAGATATTGTCTCAGGCCATGTTTCTACATGGAATGTAGTGCCCGAAATTTACTTTTTCTACGGTCACCTCTAAAACCGACCATTAAAAGCTCACTGTCAATGCGAAAAGTTAGCGATTCACACATTTTTTACCTAGTAACCATTTTAACATCGCAACCACGTAAACAATGTCTTAATGAAATAATGACGTCACTTCATTTTACTTTACGCATCGCCGTGGCTAACCTGATTATTATTGTAATTCGTCATTTTTCTGGAACTGGCTAAAATTATTGACAATTGCATCACGGCGCGTCCATCATCACATTCATCACGCTACAGTTTTATTGAGTTTGTGAGTTTTTGTGAAGTTGATATGGAATCTGAAGGTAATTGCACCCCGCCTGAAGTATTTGAAGCCTCCCAGACCAACGAGTTGTTGCAGGCGAAATCGCGCGGCCTTTATGAACGGCGGTACAACGACTTCATCAAATGGTGAGAAAACGTGGTGTTGGCACAATTTTGTCATTTATTTAGGACCGTAGAAAAAATGTTGTATGTATTTCGAGTGTAAAGAGCCATTTTGGCATTCGGTTGCTTTTTCGCGCCTCGCTACCGCTCGGCACGAAACGCGCATCCTCATGCCAAAATGGCTCTCTTTACACACTAAATACATAAATATCTATTTATTAAATATTTAGTCGGTTTTCACAAGTGCTTTAAAACAATTTGAGAATTCAACCTGGAGTTGCTGCACAATCAACATCCCCGCTTTTTGAAAATATGATAATACATGCAACAAATAATATAACGAAAGACCTAACACTAAAGTATATTCCTTATAGCTCGGCTCAGCTTCTTTACGGTTGGTGTGTTAATCAGATCACTGGAGCAGTGGTTTATTACGATTTTATTTCGTTGATATAGATGTACAATAATTACAGATGGAGTGATTATTCGCTGGCACCGGTGGTGGTGGTTCTTGTTTATTTACGGAGCGGTGATTTTAGGCTCGGGATTCCAGGGCTGGAAGAGGCGTTTGACCAAGATGCGAGGCATAGAAAGGGAAAAAATAAAACCGGAGGGGCTTGCTGCTTCGGCCTGGATAGGGCTGTAGCAGATACGAACAACGGTTTGGCCTCCTAGAGGGTGCGTAATACCTAGACGGAGTTGTGGACCTGGTGAACCACGGGGCGGCCTCCTGGAGGATGCGTAGTGCCGGGCATTTAGAGGTTCCACCTGGACAAGGCTGTGAAGGTGGTGAACAACGATGCGGCCTCCTGAAGGAGGAGGGTAGCTTCCGGGCGACCTGGGATTCTCGTCCGCCGAAGATGCTTTCGTACCCTATGCGAACTAGTTGTTCGACTCCAGAGATTGGACGTTAGAGCTTTAGGCGAACAGGAGTCATTCGCCCTTACGCTTGACGGTCGGTGTCGCAGTGGACGTCCAGTTGCTATGTTTTTAAAATTTAGCTAGTATTTCCATAAGTCAGCCAGATTGATGTGATCTGCATCATGTTGTAGCTGACCTAAATCCGCGCATCTTGATACCAAACTCGGTTTTATTCGTGTACCAGCTAAAGTTGATAAGTGTAATTACTTGAATTTATCGTTGGGATTAATTAGGTCGCACGGCTAACATAATTTCTGTTATCTGACTGATAGTCAAGTGGGAATTTTTAATATGGATGGAAAAATCGATGAAGAATTAGAAACAAATAAAAATATGAAGAGCTTAAGAACACAATTTAAAGTAAAGCAAATATACCAGCTAATGGACGGAAAGGGGCAGGTTTATACACGATCTAGACTGAATACTCAAAGTTGTAAAGGAATATTATACAGAACTTTAGAAATCAACAACACAAGAACCAGAACAAGCAGCTGAGTCAATAATGTGGTATCTGAAGACATGCCCGACGTAATAGAAGAGGAATTGGAGAGAGCCTTGAAAGACGTGGAGATGGTGTATTCACGGGTTCATATAGCTGGTTTCCTCTCACCAACGATGATTGGGGGCCATTTTTGATTATGCATACGTATAAAGTGTCTAAATAAATTTAAACCTCGTTTCTCTATTCTCTCAACTACACTCTTCTGGACATTAATTTTTCTCTTATTTCTACATTTATTATGTACTCCAACCTTGTTATTCTCGCACTTCTTCTAAGGTAGTAATCTATTTCGGTTGCGTTTAGCTTTATGAAGACATGGTTACCGAAATACAACGGAAGACAATTAATATAATATGGGCATGCCAAACGTCTGAAGGAGAACAGGTTGCCGAAGAGAATTATGCAATGAGTCTCCGTAGAACTTGGGAAAAGAGGAAGACCGCCAAGGGAATGACAATAAGGATTTCAAGAAGTTGTGCAGGACAGAAGGTTAGAACCTGAAGAATCGGAATCGGCATCAGTCGAGAAGAAAATTGGGAGCTGGAAAGAAGACAATCTCCATAGTAAACCAGATAGAGTGATAGAGAGAAATCAATTTGATTGCGACAAACACTTTTTGAAACATTTTTTTCAAGCACTTTAAAGTATTACTTCTAAATGGATTGTGATTTGTAATTAACGGTAAAACATACTAAATGAATAAATATACAACCCTTAATAATAATTTAATTCAATATCAGAGCGGATGGACGCTAGATTCTTCCTCAATATCTACGAGCAAGGCTTGCGACAAGGAGGGTTTATAAAACCACAACTTTCTGGAATTAAAGAGGCCACTGGTTTAACGTAAAAGGAATAAAAAGAAGAATATTTACCAACTACGTACCAAAATCAATACCAACAATATTTTTGCAATCTATAAAAACTATACCATATATTTCATCATTTATATGGAATATAAAGTTATAATGACGACATACACTGCTCAAAACCATACAGGGGTATCAGTTCTTCCACTAATACTTATTCCAGCCCTAACCATCAGTGATCCACCTGCATAAGGTCGAACCTCCTGTACCGCGTGGAGTCGATTTTGTAATCCTGGCTTTCTCCACTCACGTACTCTTCTCGAATCAGGATTAATACTAAATTTTGACTCATCTGAGAAAAGTACAAATGACCGCTGCTCATGCTGACAATTTTGAAATTCTTGTTCCTGCATATACCGCTCTCTCTGATTTAGTGTACTTATGACAGGAATTCTTAGTGGTCTCCGGGACCTCAACTGCACCTCATGTAATCTATTGCGCACGGTTTGGTCACTGTTTAAAATACCGTGAATTGTCTGTAATTTGCAAAAATGGATCTTGCACTGGGGTTGTAAGACATGCACTACCTCTGTGTCGATTGCGTACATCTAACAATTTTACATCTAAACTATGCGTCTAGTCGTTGTTTTCTATATTTTACAAGAATTTTTAGAAATATCCCTGTACGGTTTTGAGCAGTGTAGTCAGTCGTCTAATGGAAATGCTAAAATCGCCTCGAGGGTTGTCAAATAAGATGTTTTGATTACTCGAAACGCTAGGCGCCCCAGGCATATGTAATAAAAGGACTGGCCGGGTAGATATAGCCGGGACAAGGGGGTGGGACGAGTCGCTAAAGGCTAGCTAATTAAATACAAGGTGTTGTTTGCCTAGAGCGCTACAAGTTCTTTCTCAATCCGCATTAAACCCTCCAGAACTTGAAACAGGGGCGGAATTATTATAATACTTTTTAGGGATGATGTGTAAATCAGCCGTTCGTCAACGGCAACCGAGCTTTGTTGATTCTCTACACGCTGCTGATAACAGCTGTACATTAATAATATAATAAAAATAATAACCCCATGTAAACGTTATTAACCATATGGGCAGGGCCGGTTTAGCCCGAAATAAAGGAGAACTAACTAATGTCTGCAATCATTAAAAATAGAAATTAACCTAATAATAATTTGGAATTAGATAGTAGTGGAGCATTGGTGTATACAGAACAAAATCTTTTAATTGAGACTTTTTTATACCACAAATTGAAGAAAACAGCTAAACCATTATTGCATCTAGCAAGATGATGCTACGTGCCATAAATCAAGAATCAGCATTCAAATTGGGTAGCTGTTTTTGCAAACCGTCTCATCTGTCGTAATAATGATAGAGCAAAGTTGAAATGTAAAGACACCAGCGTCCCAGCATAACCTTATGGTGTGCTGGTGTCTTTACATTTCAACTTTGCTCTACCTACATTTTGGTCCTGGCTATACAGGGTGTTTGTAGAGCGCTAGACAGCTCGTAATAATAGAGATATTGAAAAGAGCTTGCTTTTTTTGTAAATGCTAGTGCACAATCTACAAATTGAAATAAACCAATTTAAGCCATGCCCTCCTATTTTTACGTAGTGAGTAGTGATACACAACTTTGTTTTTTTAAATGGAACACCCTGTATATTTAAAGATATTTGATATCAGCACTGAAAGTGCTTTATGATAGCATTCTTAAATTTAAATTTTTAACTTATTATTTTTCAAAATAAAAAAAAAGGTTTAGCCAAAGTGGGCCATGAATCACGCAGAATCACTAACAATGGAACAAGTAATGCAATACAAACTCCACTTGCTTCGAAAAATTTCTTGTGGCCGAATTATAGCACCAAACGTACTAAAACAATTGAAAACTATGTTTCTTTCAATGGAACAATATGAGTTTCATTCAACAGTTGAAAACTACAATAAAAGGGCTTCCAACCATATTCGCCATTTCGTTTAGAATTAGCTTTTACAAAATCACAAATACGTACAATAATTTAAAAATAACTGTTCTGATTAATGTGTGAAGTTGGTTTTGCATTTCTTGTTCAATTGTTAGTGATTTTGCATAATTCATGGCCTACTTTGGCTAAACTTTTTTTTTATTTTGAAAAGTAATAAGTTCCTAAATTAAAATTTAAGAATCCCATCATAAAGCAACTTGAGCGCTGACTCATAATATCTAACAATATAGGTACAGGGTGTTGCATTTAAAAACACCAAAGATTGGTTTACGTCAATTTGTAGACTGTGCACTGGCATTTAAAAAACAAGGAAAAAGTTTTTTTCGATATATCTATTATTAATAAAGTTATGAGCTATATAGTGATCTACAAACACTCTGTAGAAAACATGTTTAACTGAGCGACCTATTGTTATGATACACTAAGGGTAGTTGCAAAATAAAAATATAAAAATGAAAATTTGGAAGATTATTACAATCAAAATTTGAGGTGTTTAGATAAGATTGGGTGTTAATTTCAAAATGAATAATGAAAATTAATTGAGACAATGAATAAGGTAATTTGATAAGTAAATAGCAATTGAGTTTCAAGCCAAGGTTACAATTGACAATTGTGCTTGCGATAATAATAAAGAATAACAGGACATTAATATTTTTAAGAAGGCAAGAAGAATTGTAACTACGAGAGATATAAAAATTTGTTTAGTTAGTTAAATAAACAAACTCAGAAAAATATATATCGAATTTTGAAATAACTAATTTTGAGAATAAAAAGTTTGAAATTATGCCATATTTTGTATAATTGTTAGGTAAAATACAAAGTAAAGGGGCTATTAACAAAACTACGTGGTGAAAATATGAAAATATAACCTGGAATTAATAAAACCATACAATCGGTGAATAGATTGTGCAATACAGTGAATTGGAAATAAATAACACAGAAGCTTACATTATTTGAAGGGATTTGGATTTATCGATACATGCAAGATATAATTAGGATTCATTGGTGACGTTGGTGGTTGCATGGAAGACGGGTCAAACATTTAAAAGGAAGTTGTCGGAATTAGCTGATTGATTTGGACGGTTCTGTGGGTGTTGCTGGATACAGAGTACTATCTGAGGAATAAACAATGTTAGATTGGGATCATCTATAATACTGAAACTTACCAGGAATCGATTGGAGTGACGGTGACATTGATAAAGGGAGCAGGACTGGATTCTACGAACAACAGGAGTTATTGACAGGTTAGATGCGGTTTGAAGGTTGACGGACCGTCATAGTTGTGACTATTGGAGGAATAAGCGGTAGACGTTGCAGACTTTGAAGATCGGGAGCTGTGGACGTTGTGAAGCTATTGGTATTTGGATATTTGCAGTGAAAGCTGGAGAAGTTTTAAGGTTTGTGTTAATAATTCATATAAAAGCATTTTGAATAATAAACAATAAAAGAAAGAGTGAAAATAAACATAATACAGTACTTACTTTGGTGAATTGATTAATAGATGTGTCAATGTAAAGGATAATTGTCAATACTTGGTTTGATTAAATGTAGAAGTCAAGTTGACAGTTAACCTCATTCAGTAGTCAAGAATTTATGTAGAATTTAAACTTCAACTAATAAATAACTAGATTGGCGAACCACCCTGATAAGAGTACTCAATTGAAATAATTAGTTAAAAGTAAAATTTAACATAATTGATTTGAAAAAGAAATTATAGGGCTAATACTAATTAAAATTTGCATCTTAAGCAATGGAGCTACTGCATAATTATATAGTCGCCCAACGTGGTGCACTGCACTATTTATACATTTTTCTTATAAGTAGATTAACTGAAATGCTGTGATGGTGTAAAATATTTCTCTATGTTTTTGGAAATCATTATATAATTTTACTCAATCTGGCATCGTATAGAAAAGCTTTATGATTAAATTTTAACGTTTCAATTTGATGAACTAGTCAAATTGAAAAATTGCGTAAAAGTGAAATTTTTCTCTTCATAACGCCCCTTGATTTTCAGTTTTATTCAGCTATCTTATAAGGAGAGAAAGTGCGCAGCGCTGTGATGCCATGATATGGCGTGGAGGAAAGAAAACGCGCCGAAATGTCTTCAAAAAACAATTTAACTTCATTTATTAGAGCTTAGCGACTTCCGCTTTGCATCTTTTATGAAACGTATTCGTGAAAAGAGTGCAGGATGAAGTTTTTAAAGTAACTTTCCTTCATCTTATTTTCCGTTTCACCTAACTCTGTGCTCCTTTCTGTGCCATCAGTTTTTAACCCAGGGAATTGACTAGAAATTATATAGCAACGCCGATGTTTACTATTGCGTTTTATCTTGCAGAAATCGAAGATAATTTTGCCATCTTGCTACTATTTTCCGCCCGTAACGGTGTTCACATCCATAAAAATATTATGTTTTAGGTTGTACCTTTATATTCCACACAGATAGAAACTTGAGCTAGTATCATTCGGAAAATCTTTTTAAAGCCCTTTCGGTCGCTTGTGCTAGTAATATCGGCGTGGGAGAAAAGCTGCAAGAGTCCCACGCTGATTTAGGGATGCCATTCAAGCTGCCGATGTCACTCTTGGTCGTTAGGACCCGCCATAAATTTAAGATTGGCGGTTTCGACATTACGTTGTATAAGTGCAGGTGCAATAAAAAATATTTGCCCGCTCCGCTTCGGAAGAGCTTTAAAACTTTTTCCTATTATACGACCCTCCATGAAATCTCGGAGGAGTCCAGGAAGGCATTATTTATATATTTTGTGGATTTCGATGTCGCCTGTTTTTATTAGGGGAAAGCTATATTATAGGTGTATTATGTTCAGTATTTGTGTGCTATAGCCTACCATTTAAATTAAATTTGAAATGCTAATATTCTTTTTTGTAATTTTGATCTAATATAATGACATTTTGTTGTGATTTTCAACGTCAAAATGATGCATATATTCGCACTAATTGCAATATGCAATTTCATATTGACACTAGCGCTAATATGAAAATTTCAAATAACTTTGTAGATTTAAGTAAATTTATTTACTATAAAAATTAATATAACTCAAAATTACAGAAAATCTTGTATACAACACAATGCAAAATTAGTGTTTTTCGCACACAACGTGTTGCCCAACTCGTTAGCGTTTTCACGTCTAGTATGAAAAACACTTTCATTTTGCAACTTGATACATAAATAGCTATTATTATGAGATATATCGTAACTGCAATATTATCTACAATCTACTCAGTGTATTTGTAGTATATGTTTAATTTTTAGTCATGTGATGACGTGAACATGTAACCTACTGGTGTAAACACTCATTTTTAACAGTAATGTAAATTAGTTGCAAAAAATTACTGCCAGCAGTTACTCCAACAGTTGTATCTAATTTTCATCAAACTTGAGGTTGTTGTCGTAGGTATGTTTTTATATAGGTCTTTCACAATTTAATATTAATTTTACTTGTTACCGAGATATCATTTCAGAATACGGTGTAAATAGCATGATACTAGGGTATCTTAAAATGTTGTGTTATTTGTTGAACTCGAGTTTTAAGTTAATTAAATAGATACATTTTTGTGCAATTAGTTTTCACCTTTTCCTTTAAATTTAAACTGTTCCCACGCTTTTGTGCAGTTTCGCCTAAATTATTCACAAGCGCGTTCAATGCATTTCTTAAGTTTATCATCCTAAAGGGTCATCGCATTTGAACACACAATACACTTTTTCCGACATTGCGTTTGTCCGTGAGAAACCGCAAAATTTTAGTTTGTATGAGAAAATTTGCCGGACGTTTTCATTTGTTATTGACGCACCCCCACTTGACTTGCGGGTAGCATACAAACATTTTAACTTAGTTTTGAAGCAGAATCATGTTAACCAACCAACAACGCAGACGTCACTCTAAGTGCTATTTTGTATATATTATGAGAATATAATCTAAAACTATTAAAATCAACACTGCTTTAATGTATTCAACTATACCTACATATATTATGGTGTAAAAAGCTACACTGCATCAACAATCCATTATTTGTTACTAGATTGTGATCCAACTATTTTAACTGTATTTTAATTAAGTCAGCAGTTAAACAACCGATTAAATAATCTGTAACTGCGTAAATATTTCGCATTTTAAAACCACCTTGTTTACACTCTGGCGTAAAGAGGAACTTAATAGGACATAAAACAGGCCCATATTGTCTACAGATAATTCTATTTGCAGTAACTGTTCTCTATATAAGTAAACAACGATGTTTATATTGGAAAAATTGTCAGCAATGCTTTTTCAAAATTTCGTGTAGGTACTCTTAATTAACATACTCTCGAAGTGAGAAAATCGTTTCTGTTTATGGAATGAGTATATTAAATCATTTAGAACAATTGCCATATTCTACTTATACGAAAGCTTACTTTGTAATTTTGTATGTGTTATCAAATTGTAGCAATGAGAGATAACAAAGCAACACCTCTAATAAAGACATGTTGCAATATCGTAAACAGCATGGTCAAATAAATATCTACTATTAATGCTTTGATCGTAACTCTGAATGTGTGCAAATTCCTCTTTGTAACGTTCTGTGAAGAAGTAAATAATAGTATATTATGATACGAGTTTTATAAGAAACATTTTGTAGCACGCACGGGTTTAGGGTACGGCAAGCAAAGCGAGGAGTGCCCTAAAGGAGTAAGTGCTACAAAAATGCCTTATAAATGAGGTATCATACAGTATTTTATCTACTTTGCCACTTTTATAAACAAAAATTACTCGGTTTTTAGTTATTTTATTATAGCATCGCTTTCTGTCTATACAATACGCAATAGCCAGGGCCGTAACTAAGCAAAAGGTTACTGTAGGCAAGCCAATATTTTTGCGCCCCTCAGTACACTAACGATAGAGGTGGCCAAATAGTACTAATTTTAGTGTATGACGTCTGCATTTATTTTAGTACATATTGTGTATATTGAAAACAAATAGGTAGGTACTTAAAACGAAATCCAACATTTTTAATTTAAAAGTTTTAAAAATAAACAGCTAACTGTTAAAATAATATATGATAAGTTTAAAATATTTGGTAGTATGTGAAAGTGCATTATTTTTAAGTTTTGGTTACTACGCTTACCATGTCTGGAAATTTTTTAAACATAAAGTATAATACAATCTTGGCAAATAGAACCAAAGTGGAAGTGCAACTAATGTATCGCGTCGAAGAATGTGTGCTAGTCAGGGATAGAATTCCAATCGGGGCAGAATGTTTGAAGTACTTGCACTTGCGTGATGGATGTTTGTCAAAGCGTCATATTTTTCGGAGTTGTTGGCGTATGCGATTGCTCGAAGCAATAATTAATTATAATAGGATTAGTTGCAACAATGCGGTGCTACGCGTATTCTTAGTTAATGCGTCAGATGATAGCTACTGTAGAATGCACGTATTAGTTGGTTTCATCATGTTGGTAGCTTTTTTTGGAAACAACAGGAAACAATAGATGCCAGAGGTTCTTGCTCGTGATGGATGATTACCGGATAATTAAGGAGAGTGAAGACATGTTGTTCCGGCTAGGGATCCCGCGAAGACATGTTGCTCCGCCTAGTTGGTCTGCAGCGGGTAGCAGCCGATGGGATTTACCGATTTAAAGTAAGTGCTGTAATGTGAAAGATCAGTAGGCACCGGATACTTACTAATTCTATACGGGTTGCAACAATAGTTGAAGGTGCCAGGGGGCGGTCACCACCGGTCAGTACAATTATTGTTATCGTTATGCAGATTAGTAGTTTTTTTTCTTTTTACATTTAACTGCCTGCCACCGTCACTGGGCCAAGGAAGAGGCATTGTTTGCACACCATCGCCGCATTGTGGTAATGGCTGAATGGCGTCGACCACTGTGATACATTTTAAAAGCATCAGCATTTGAATTTTAATATGACACAAAAAAGCGTCTAACACAAAATAAAAGACAAATAAAATTAGATAAAACGACAAAAATAGAAAACAATAATTCTAATAACGGGAATACATATTATATTATGAATACCACAGAACATATATCATTTCCTTATATATAAACTATCTGTAGCCTGCTGCGCCCGCCGAATTTAAAATTTCGTGCGGTAGTGTGAGGTGCGCGTAGATCTTTCTGTCACGAATGCCATCCGAACTATCATCGGGCGGCAAAGACGGAAAATCGATTTGTAAGGGTGTGGTTAAACGTAGCGTTTGGGGTGCATTCAGCAAGGCAGTAATAAACCTTTTTTATTATTAAATGAAATATACTTCTGCTCGTAGTTTTAAAAACAACAACAATAGGCATAATAAATACCTGTTTTTTGCGATAATATCCCTATTAAAAGTAATGAACAGTTTGTTTACAAAATCCCGAAAATAGTAAACCGTTGAATAAAACCTTGGTACGTTTACCGGTTTAACATGGTATGTAGTGTTGTGCTTTATTATAAAGATATGATGCGTGTTCGGGCTGCGTGTCTGCCTGTCTGCGTCTGTCACGTATTTATTGTTGCCGGTCGCAATTTGTTCGAATTCCTTGTCCGCGCATAACGCGTCTGCCTACAAAACAGATTCCCTCTAGAAACACGGGTTCGTATCCCACCGAATGCGATTTTTGTTTTTCTTTGTGAATTAATGTAATTCGCATTACCAAGTGTCTTCTTTTACTATTTCAGTGTTATTAAAAACATAAACAAAATAATGGGAATTCGAATAAAAAACATAAAACGCAATTCTAAATAATAAGTTCACATTATTATGCTTAGTATCATATGAACACAAAACATAAATAATAGTAATACTTAATGGTACTTTTCGTACCTGTCACCTCACCTTAAAAGTTTAATTTATTGGTATTTATTTTAGCTACAAGTTTTTATTTTTTTTTTGTTGCAAATTTTTAAATACGTAGGTATATAGTTCAAATAAGATAGTTTGTAAGAGGTCTCTCTGTTGATATTAAGCCTGTGTAAGACACTCTGTCTTGACATATAATTGACCTTAGAAACTTCGTAATTTGTTATAATTTAGAAAATTATTGTTAGCATGGAATGTAATGTGTCGACCAGATTGGCAGCAATTCCCATGATCATAATTAGCATTATTTAGGGTAAAATCCTTAATATTACAAATTAATTTGTCCGTAAAATTGCCCACTCAGTGATTTGTTTTTGTTTCATTAGTATGAAAGAAATAATTTTTCCCACTGCCATTTTGGCGCCCCTGGTCGCTTGCGCCTGTAGGCGAGGGCTTACTCTGCCTATACCTAGTTACGGCCCTGGCAATAGCCTCAGTACGAACGCAAAGTAGATAAAACTAATAACATATCTGTATTATATAGGTACTGTTTGAGGCTTTCGCGGTTACTCGAATTATTCTTCTTAACATAGAATTTCGGCTTAGACCGCGTAGTATTTGTATATGAACACCCATCATTTTGTGACTTAATGTGCCTTGCACCTTGTGAAGTCGAGCAAAAACCCGCGCGATGGTCATGCTCTTTGGTGGCTCGTGTTGTTTGGGTATCTTGAGAACGAGGATACTTAGGCAGATTTGGCCGTTTTGCTGTTTGTGCATACATATTCACTAACGTTTCTCAACACCTTGCAGCTTGCATCATCAGAGTGAAAGTCGCACTAAGAACCGAAGGTCGGTGTGGAGCTATTTATAGTCCTCCGTGCCAGGCGCGCGGAGTGGCGTAACGCTGGTTGGATACACGATCTAAAGCAGGGCTGTCCAACATGCGGCCTGCAGATTGATAGATACTATTTCAGAAAACATGAATCTGGAATGTAAATTATAAATCATTGAAAACAATATAACATAGGTACATAGAACAAATGTACAGTCGTGTTCAAAAATCTGTTATACATAGATAGTTGTAAGTTTATTCGTGATTGTATTTTTACCTAATAAAAGCTCACATTGTATCATTGACTAGATAGATCTAAATCTATACTTTCAAAATATTTGTATGTAAAACACTTTTTCGAACTTCGTCAAATTAAATCATATTGACAAAGCACAAATGTTGTACAACACTTTAATGAACACGATTGTACAACAACGTTGTGTTAGGAAACAGTCCCGCCCACCTCCGGTGAAATATTTCTCTTGTATTTTTTGGCAGTTGCCACCAACGCGAATGGTCCTGTAGCGATCAGACACCTGTTTTTGATTGTTTTTTAGTAATGTTTAGTTCTTTTAGTTGTTAACTGTTGTTAATTAAAGATTACTTTGACAGTTCTTACTTATCAACAAATGTCATTTTATTTGGCTTACTGATCTCTATAGGTACATAAATTTACATGAATTGATGCACATCTTTTTCATTTGTGGATATCTCTAGAACGGAAAGGAATTAACCTAAAGTGTATATGATTTTTTTTGTTTAGAATTACCTCGAGAACACATGGTGTAAGTTTGTCGGTTACCTCAGGTAACACCCTGTATATCTTGTTATGTTTCCATGCTTTTTGTAATGTAACCTAAGCTTCTTGAATAAATAAAAATTAGTATCGAAATATACACATTTTATATTTGTTAAAAATCATTCTCAAAGTCGCTAAGACACATTTTATAATGCGGCCCTCAAGACCTTCAATTTTTTTACAGTGGCCCTTCAGCCACTTGAAGTTGGACAGCCCTGATCTAAAGCATTACAACCACTGTGCGTCATACGGCCACGCCCCACGGATTACGTTGCACTCGGACGACCAACCAGCGTTACGTCACTCCGCGCGCCTTGTACGGAGGACTATAAATAGCTCCACACCGTCCTTCCGTTCTTAGTGCGACTTTCACTCTGATGATGCAAGCTGCAAGGTCTTGCGAAACGTTCGTGAATATGGATGCACAAACAGCAAAACGGCCACCTAAGTATCCTCGTTCTCGAGATGCTCAAACAACACGAGCCACCAAAGAGCAGAAAATGCTGGGTGTTCATATACAAATATTACGTTGTCTAAGCCAAAATTCTATGTTAAGAAGAATAATATCTGTATTAAACGGTACTCCAAAGAAATTCTATTAAAAAGAATTGTCTTCGCGTTTAAAAGCGAATCCAAGTGCTTTAATTTTATGGAATATTATTAAAAGTTCTTCAATCAATATTTGAGCAAGAAGTTATAAGAAACATTACCTAGAAAAGCAAAATAAAATATAACAGTGCAACCAAGTATTTGGGTGATCGGAAACAGCAAAGGAATTAGAGAATTGGAGGGTGTCTGAAGGTATTTAGAGCAAAAAATTAAGAAAGGTGTTTGAACGGGGTCGACAAGTTAGATTGCAGAGCCATTGCGGGTAGCAGCAGCGGTGCTTCCTGCATAAACAGACGGGAGAGCAGAATCAACTTCTTAGAGTCGATGAACCCATCCAAAACATAGTGAGGGGTACAGCAATTTCTAACAACTCTCTTAAAATTGCCTTTGTCCTTTCTTCTAACTGTACTGTCATGGTGGCGCTTTTGTGTTTTAAGTCACGATAATAGAATCTGTGTGAATGTCCATAGTTCAACTGTATCGAATGTTTTTTTTGTAGTCTACATACGTTAGATGTTTAGATAAGGGTTTCGATGGTTAATATATATTATCACACGTGCTAGCGCCCGTAGGGAATACCGCTTGTTATACTAACCGGTACCTTAGCCAAATTTATTCGTCCAATGGTTTGTACTTTCTTAATGAACGGTTCATATATATTTGAGGCAATAGTTAACGGGACGATAGAATTCTCTCTATCGGTCTTTTTATATAGCATAATTATAAGAGCTTTGTTCCAATTTCTGGGAATGCCTCCCTTGTTTAAGGGATTTTATTATAGCCTCTTTACCTGCATTTATCGTTTCAATTAGGATTTCGTCTTTGCCAGGTGTTTTATTATTTTGTTGTAGTATTGAGTGTATGTACAATCGCATTAACCCATATTTGGCAACTCTTCAGAATTTAATTGGTCACCTTTTTTAACTTTCATGCTGCTTTTTGCTTGGTTCTTTTTTCGAGGCTTACAGATTTCTGTCAAATATTTCAGTGATTTTTTTGTATATTGTATTTATCCTTCCGTTCTATACTGTTTTCGTCTTAAAGAGTGATTTGCGTTTTACCTAAGATTCGTTTGAGACATTTCATGCCTGGGTTGTTTTCTATAACACTCTATTTTTCTTTTATTGCAATTTTTGATATATTCTGTAACTTTTTTACGGATGGTTACTATGGTATTTCGTTTTCTTTTCTGTAACATTTTCCGTCTATCTCGTAATAGAGCTTTGTGTTGTTTGTTATTTCTTCTTTTTCTTTATATTTTTTGTTTTCACTTTTGAAGCTGTTTTGGCACTATTTATATCTGTGTCGAGTTCATCAGGTTCTGCCTGAACTTCTTGTTTTGGAAACTCGTTGTGGGTGCCACTTTATTCATTAAGTAAATATGTCGATATTTTCTATTTATGTGTAACTCGATTCTAACAAGACCGTGACCGCTTCCGATTTATCTGTCGTCAATATATAATCTATCTCGTTCACAGATATTCCATTTGGGCCATTCATGTCCATTTCGTATGGGTTGTTAAAGAACTGTAATAATAAGATTGCCAATGAAGCTTCCCATTACTATGGTTGTAAACTGTCTTTCTTTAGGCACATCAAAATAAAAGAGAACATTGTGAAAGAAGAGGACAGAAAAATTTATTTATATGAATGATGACTTGATGCTCCTGATGTTGCAGCATATTATATAAAAGCTGTTGTTTACATTTTCTTATATTCCTTTAGCCAAAAGTTGCCAATGAAATGTCTTGTTAAAAATTTTTTCTAAATTTTGAAACTACATGAAATAATCCCAATGGTTATAATTGGTTTCTAGTAAATGTTACATAAAATGTAAACTTTTTGTTATATAAGTATAATGTAGAATGGTAATATATTCGTTTGGCGTTCCTCAAATTCTGTGCTCTGATTGATTCAAGTGAAAAGAATAATCGTCTCTATTCCTTAATTTGCATAACAATTTTTTGTTTTCTAAAGGACTATTTTTATTGCTGGTGGCTGTAAAGGCATTTCGTATATTATAACGTGCGCTTTATTTTGCCTTACAGAATTCTAGCCCTGGAGTGAATGAGGGCGTCATTAAAAGTAACCCGCCTAAGGTAAATATGATTGCAAGGTTTTCATCTCGCTAAGCTTTTTTCTCCCTCGCACTTCGCCACACGCGTAACGCCATGGCGGGCGGAGAGAATGCAAAACCTATCAAAGCAGGGGGAGTTTAGAATGCTTTTATGATCCCTCGTTCCGTATCGAAGTATCCCCGTTTACTCACATTACTAAAAAAGCATTTATTAGTACGAGGCGCGTAGCTAGAGGGGATTTAATGCGATCTTTGGGTTTTTTTACATTAATGCACCGCAGACAAGGTCGGCCTAAATTTAGATTTTCATTAAACACTACGAGATCGGCTCTTAGAATTCGAGGTGTTATTGTCTGCTTTATTAAATTTTTCGCCATTATAATGGGCGAATGTACCAGTTCGGTTTGTTACTTTCGCAATGACTTGCCTTTCGGCGATCCGTAATATTGGAACCATTAGGGAACTCGTTGCGTTTCATCCGCATTTAATATTTACGCCCAGGAAGTGCTTCAATAAGTAGTTACAATGGATATTTTGCGATCTCATTAAAATTTAAGAGGAATTAGTTACATAGCAAGCTAGTGGTAACTGCGATGGAAATGAGCGCCACACAATATCCTTAAGGTTGTTTTATTCCTGTAGTTCCGACAAACTGCCGTTGTTGAGCTCGGTTTATATCATCGTTAATGTTACGGCTCACGGTGAATTATCGTTGATGAAGTATACGTTTTATGCAGCGGTACGCTTCGTATCATGAAAATTTCTTAATGAATATATTGTTTAAAGGAAAATAAAGTCAATAAGTTGGAATTACAGGTACAGTTAAATTTCGACTAGATAGGTATGGCATTAGGGTTTCCAAGTCCCGGGACCAAAAGTGTTTTCGGGACTGACGAGCTAAATTTCAAGTCCCGGGACTAGTCCCGAAGATCCCGAAAATGGTCCCGAAAGCGAAATAGTGTTCAGGTGAAATTTTCCGAATGCAATTTCCAAAGAAAAACAAGTGTTTTAAGTTAAATAAAGTATTTATGTGCTGACAATCTGCGTTGGGGCTCGTATATAACTTCATTGCTTTCTTCTGGTACTAAAAATTTCTGTCGCTCTTCATCTTTTGCTTTTGTTTGAACTGCAAAGTGCTTGTGTAATCATTTCGTCAAGCTGCCTCTGATTATTATAATTTTATAGGAACACACTTTACATTTCGCCAATTGTTTATCTTCAATATATAAAATTGTTGCCATATTGACTTCAATGACTTAATGTAGAGTAAAGATAGGTTGCGAATCGGAATTCATTCTAATTGAAATGCTTTAGCAGACAAATAACGAACACATTTAAAACCTAAAAATATAAATTATTTAGCACATAATTTTAAAAGTCTACAACAAACAGGTTTAATTCTAACCTACTGAAAACAATACCTCTCCTGCCTACGCAAAACGCAAATAATGCGGAATGTGCAGAGGAATAAGTAATACGCTGGACGCCGGCGCCGGTGAATACCTGTCCAAATTCTCTTACATCGAGTATACGCACGCATCTTGATATGGTCCCGGGACTTCGCCTGGACTGGCTGTGGTCCCGGTACTCGGTTTTTGTGGTAGAATCCCGGGACTGTCCCGGGACCGGATCCCGGGACTGGAAACCCTATATGGCATACACTCACCAAACAGATTTCTGAAATAGTGGGAAATGAATTTTTATTGTCAGCAGAATCTGATATAGTACAGAAAAATGCGTGTTTATTTGTATTTGAGAGCGCACAGAAGATAATATTATTCAAGCGCTTCATTTACTTCTTTGTTACCTGATATTGAATTTTGCATTCCACTGCATAATATAATTACTATAATTAGTATTGATTTGGGATGCACTAAATTGCACATACACACAATAGTTTATCTCTTTTAGATGTGACGATGTAATGGGTCGCATGCGACTTATTTACGCTCCTCCGTATCGAAGTACTTGTGTGAACTTGTTGCATGTGGTGTTGTTATTCTTTCTCGTAGACGTTTCCGCTTATTCACGCATTCGAATTAAGGACTCGCTTGTTGCTTAAACTTCGTTTCCATCTTATTCTCTACGAACTAAGAAGCTAGAAAGAGAGCTTGACATTCAAAACAACTAACCTTGTCTGTACAGAACTCGAGCTATCTCCGAACACAGAATAAATGTTACTAAATTAAATGCCGAAAAAGTAATAGATAGGATATAACTACATATGCTGGCATTACGAATTTGCATTGAATTATATGACATCGCCAAAAAAACATTACAAAGCTCCAAGGCAAAAAGAAGCAAGCGCCCCTTAATTTCGGCACGTTACTGGGTAAATTAGCTCACAATTTGTACGAGTACTGTCAAAATGTAATACAGGTACCTTTAGTTGGGAAATCTGATCTCAAGGGTGACGCAAGAAGGGTTTGAAGTTTTCCCAATTCAGCATCGACCGGGATCGACCGACATAGCAGATTCAAGTGACAGCTGGTCGATGGCTTGAAGGTGAATAAAAAATAAGCAAGAGCGGTGGAGCGACTCGTCAGCGGTTTTCGGAATAATTTCTAACA
Source organism: Agriotes lineatus (assembly GCA_940337035.1). Taxonomy (NCBI): domain Eukaryota; kingdom Metazoa; phylum Arthropoda; class Insecta; order Coleoptera; family Elateridae; genus Agriotes; species Agriotes lineatus. Next base: position 172,220,179 of record OW679197.1, on the reverse strand, counting down.
AACAGGTCGACCCGTTGCGCCGGGGTTTACACAAACGACGTTTTAAATCCGCAGAAGCGAAATAAAACGCACGGGCGCACCGGAAATTTTGTCCCCACATGAATATGCGCGCTGGCTTACTCTTGAAAATATCTGGTGTTGCAGAGAGACGTACTGGGACAATATGCTCGAAAACAAAAGCGCTTAAAATTAAAAATTAACATAAAAAGTATTCGTAAATGACACACGGCTAGCCACATTTGGACGATGTCAGTGTTCAGCTCACTTTAAATCGTTGTGTGTGTTAATATTCATTATTTCTTTATTTTATAGTATTAGCACGTTTTCACCATCATCATACAGCCTCCCTTAACTTATTCCCTAACGTTATTGTGCCTCTTGTATCCAATTTATGCCAATACGTTTTATATCGTCTGTCCATCGAGTGGGAAGACGGCATCTACTCTTAAATGCTTCAAATTGTGGGCGCCACACAAGTATTTTCTTAGTTCGCTTTCCATCGGACATTCTAGCAACTTGGCCAACCCAGTTTCACTTCACTTTGGTTTTTTGGCGTATTAGGTGATTTGGAATATATCTCGCAATGTTAATTCAAAGCCTCCATTGCACGATGTGTACCCCTAGCTTTATTGATTGACCTCTGTGTTAAAGTAAGGATCTTCGCCCCATGGACCATGAGTGGCATACATACAGGTTGTACGCTTTTCACTCGACATATTTGAATCTCGGATGTCAGTGTGCCATTTAGTTTATCAAATATAGCCCTGTAAGCCCTATTTTCGTATCAATCGCCCATGTTTGGATGTTTTTGTGTATACGTATTTCATGGCCAAGGTATTTGTATGATGTTAGCTGATTTTCTGTACCTTCAACTTGTATGCATTGCCTTGTAACAAGATTAATCATTACTCGTGGCTTGGATATATTGTTTTTTAATCCAACCTTACGTCATGATTATGCTAGTTGCTATAGCATATTGCTAACTTGTTCTAAGCGATCTGGTATCAATACAATATTATCAGCAATTAATCTACGTTCATGTCATCTTATATTTTAAGTGCTCTTATAGTTTATTTATATGCTTGTTTATTTTAGACTCTTCTCCATCGTCTATCTTTACATTTGTCTGTCAGTATAATTTGGATTCTTTCCTGTTTTAAACTGAATACTACTTTCTTTGGCTCTTTACCATCCTGTGATTAAGTCCTCTTGAGAGTTTATTTTACACTGTTACGTCATTAGCGGGTTCCAGATGAAGAAGACGCCCAGGAAATCCCCTGCCTGCCATAATAGACTACTGTCTGGGGTTCTTGTCCTGACATCTAACCTTTCCTTATTGCAATTATCGTTACTTATCCCACCCATGTTACTAACCCGCACTGACCAATACCGGCCAAAAAACAAGGTATCGGCTTTCCGGGTTGACGTCAGCACAAGAAGGTCGAATTGACCAGTGATTTCGAGTTCGATGTGTGCCTGTCGCGCTTAGTGGACGTGCAAGCTACACGCTCAAATTATTATCGTATACATTCTAAAACTACCAAGTTGCAAGTTAATTTTCAACATGGAAACCAGGAATCGTAGTAAGGATGTCCCCGTGGATAGTAGCGATATCCTTGCTCAGAAGATCGTAAGTGAAATGCTCCAAAATACTTTATTTACGGAGAAACTTAACCAGATAATCAACACCTGTTTAACGACTCAAATGGAAGAGATACTAAAAAAGTATGAAAATAAAGTATCCCATCTGGAGCAAAAAGTCAAGCATCTAGAACAGCAACTTGAGGAATCTAACTCAGCCACCGATAAAATTCTGGATGCCCACGAGCAGTACAGCAGGAAAAACAGCCTTCGAATTTTTGGACTCCCCGAAAGTGCCAACGAAGACACCGATAGTGTGGTTATCAAAATGTGCAAAGATAACCTAGGCATTGAACTACCCAGGTCTTCAATAGATATCAGCCACCGTCTTAAGGGCAAGGAAGGAGCACACAGGCCGATAATAGTAAAGTTTGTGCAACGTAGCATTAAGAAACTTATATTTAACAATAAACGGAAGTTAAAAGGAACGAAGATCCTTATCAGAGAAGACCTGACATGGAAGCGCATGGATATCATCAGAGAGGCCTCCAAGAAGCTGGGCTACAGATCGGTATGGACCAATGATGGCAACATCTATGTAAAAACTACGAGCAACGGAATTCGCAAAATTAATACTTTAAACGATCTAAGTTCTATTTAAATATAATCTGTGAAACGTGTGGTGCACTATTCTTTTTTGTTTTCATTTTTAGGTTTGCAGGCTACATTCCTTGGGATATCTACTTTTACAGCGGAGACATATGAATGCTAGCAGCATAAAAGCAGCTCACTTAAATATCTGGTCGTTACTACCGAAACTAGATTACATTAAGCGCATTATCACAACCTATGATATATTCTCTTTATCAGAAACATGGCTTTCACCAAACGTAAGTAATTTAAACCTTTCAATTAAAGATTATAATTTGATACGGCAAGATCGAGATAGTCGGGGTGGCGGAGTTGCGGTTTACATAAAAAACTCCTTGAAGTACAAGATAATTAATACAAATAATAACATAGAACAATTATGGTTCACGATTAAAAATAAATCTGAAACATACGTTTTTGGGGTAATCTATAGACCACCGTCTACAAATTATAAAACATTTGTAGACGAACTTGAGACGTCGTTTACATTATGTACAACCATATCGGAAAATATCATTTGTATGGGGGATATAAATATTAATTTGTTAGCAAAATCAAATCCACCAACGAAGTATTTTATCGAATTCTTAGAATATCTTAATTTAAGTCAACATATTTCAGAGCCAACTAGAATAACTCAAGATTCAGAATCACTTATTGACGTCATTTTATCTTCTGATCCATCTCTGGTTAAATACTCGGGGGTGGAGGTTAACAATGAATCTGATCATGAACTCGTGTATTGTACTATTACTGCAGAGGTAGTTAAGCAAACCCCTGTTGTCAGATTCTATCGTGACTTAAAAAACTTTAACTTAAATGAATTCGTAAATGACTTTAAGCTACTACCACTACAACAAATCTTTTATGTAAATGATATTAATGCAAAAGTCAGTATACTAAATAGCAATTTAATCAAATTGATTGATAAACATGCGCCTTGGAAAACAATAAAAACTACAAAACCGTATATGCCTTGGATAACTGACAATGTAAAACTAATGATGAAACTAAGGGATAAGGCAAAACTAAGATTTAAAAAGTCAAAAAGTGTTGCTCATTGGGAATACTATAAATCATTAAGGAATCTGACAAGTGCTAGTATTATAAACGAAAAAAAGGCGTACTTTGCATATAAGACAAAAAATTGTTCAACAAAACAATTGTGGAAAGAATTTAATCACTTAAATGTTAAACACACACCAACATTTAAAATTCCCGCAACTATGTCTGACCCAAATCGAATTAATGACTTCTTTATTGATAGTGTTCCTAAATTGCAAGTAGATGAAACTGTAAAAGATTTTTATTTAAATAACTTGAGAAGGGAAAGTGCTGTCAAATTTTCTTTTGTATCTGTATCTGAAGATGAAGTGGCTCGCTATATTGGTAGTATCAGAAGTAACGCGATAGGTGCAGACGGAATTAATATCAAAATGATAGCTGCGTGTTGTCCGCATATATATAAATATGTTACACATATAATTAACTTCTGTCTAACAGAAAGCGTTTACCCTGACATTTGGAAGCACGCTATTGTAACTCCGAAACCTAAAACTAGTGATCCGGCAGAATATTCTGATCTTAGACCTATAAGCATTTTACCTACCTTTTCTAAAATTCTCGAGAAAATTATGAATAGTCAAATAATGCATTACCTAAATACAAATAACCTGCTATCAGATATACAATCGGGATTTCGACCTTCTTATAGCTGCACCACTGCACTGATGACCGTTACTGATGATATTCTTAAGGCAACTGATACTGGAAGATTGACAATACTCACCCTATTGGATTATAGCAAAGCATTCGACACGATTAACCACGATCTGTTGTTTGCAATACTTCAGTACCTAGGTTTTTCTCTAAATGCAATCGATCTATTTAAAGGTTACTTTAATAAAAGAACTCAAAGTGTAAATGTGGACGGTAATCTTTCCTCAGCACGAACCATCTTGCAAGGCGTGCCTCAAGGTTCGATTCTCGGCCCACTACTGTATACTTTATATACTTCAAAATTTTCTGAATTTGTTGAACATAGTAAGATGCATATGTATGCTGATGACACGCAGATTTATGGCTCATTTCTACCATCCGATTTTAACCAGGGAATGACAGACATCTCTAGCGACTTGAATAAAATATTTGATTTGTCAACCAAACATTATCTACTTTTAAATCCATCGAAATCTTGTGTTCTTCTGTTTGGCAGAAAAGTTGACTGCGAAAATGTAAAATCTTTAGTTCAAATTACAATCAATGGGTCAGTAATACCATTAAAAGAAAATGCCAAAAACCTGGGCCTTGTTTTGGACAATAGTTTTAGATACAGGACTCATATAAACAAATGTATACAAAAAGCATACCTAAATCTGAAGCTACTGTATCCACATAGATTGTATCTAACTAAAGAACAAAAGAAATTGCTGTGTGATGCTCTAGTGCTCTCTCAGTTCTCATACTGCTCAGAGATATACTCACCTTGCTTAGATTATGATTCAGCTGAAAGGGTACAGAGAGTGCAAAACGCTTGCCTAAGATTTATTTATTGTATTCGAAAATTTGATCATATTTCACACAAATTAATAGAGGCTAAATGGCTTAACATGCAGAACAGACGCCTACTACATACAGCTTCATTATATAATAAAATAATTATTAATAAAAAACCGCCTTACCTATATAATAAGATAACATTCCGAACGGATGTACATAATTTAAACTTAAGACACAAGGGTCTTATTACACCGCCACAGCATAAAACCGCTCTTTTTCAACGTTCATTTCAATATAACATCAGCAATATATACAATGAAATACCATATCCGTTAAAAGAATTATCTACTACTTCCTTTAGAAAACATTACTTTAAATATCTTTTAGAAAAGAATTAGTAACATGGTACCTGCTAATATAATACAGCTAGTTGTTCGTATTCATATGGCTTTGCTAAGTAACATTTTATTTAGATTTTAGTGTAATTTTTCTTAGTTAATGTAGGCATTAGGTGTATATAACTGGTCATTTATAATTTCAAGGTTTAGTTGAAAAACAGTTTAACTGAACTGAACCTTGTGATTTTGGTGTAAATAATCTATATATTAATTCTAATTGAGTTCTGTATAACATCTACCCTTCACCAAAATAAATACTTTATTATTATTATTATTATTTTATTTTATTTGAATTTACTCCGAGGTCAGACTCGAGACAAGAGGGTCTCATTGGCCAATTGACCTTCTTGCTCTACGTCAGGCGGGAGAGCTCAGGCTTTGTTTTTCAGTACGAGCAATTTTGTCAAGTTTCAAGCACGGTAGCGGAAAGAAAATTAAATGAATTGTTTCAATATTAGCGTCAATATTTCCATTATGTTCACAATAATTACTATATTTAGATACGACTATAATTTCTAACCCCTATAATGAAAACGGGACACAGCGGGGCGCTTATATAATACACTAATTGTATAATGCGGAAAGTGTATTTAATTAAATCGATTTTAGATTCTTAAATAAATTTAAGCATAAATATACTTCTGACGCCCAATTGGGTCACTAGACCTTAATGGCAAAAAGTTCCGACAGCAGAACCTTTCAGACTGCACGGAATTTAATTTTATAACTAAGTTCTTAAAATGAGCTCCAAGTACTAATAAACCCGCACTTGTTTGTTTTGGCCCTTCGTCGCGCGAATGGCCCAAATTTGCAAAGCAAAATTTAATTAAACTGGTACACGTTCCACTGCTTGTTAGTAATGTGTTCCGCATAAATTCAAACGAATACAAAGCGGGACGATATTAAATCTGAGTTGAAGTTAGGAAATCTCTAATTATTAGTATTTGTACCTACAGTTTCCTATTGTCGGCACTTAATGAAAGCTCTTACAAAACTGCAGTTACAGTGTTTCGGGAGTTTCTTTGGGCGAATGCGAAATTCAAACTGTCTCAGGCTTTCACGCTTCTAGAGCTATAAATAGCAACGCCATATCGAAATTGTTTTAGTATAATCAATATTTTCATGAAGCTGGGAGTGTGCTAGTTTGGCAATATTTTCTTCGAGTGTATTGATAAAGTTTTCCACTGTAACTAGAGCGATTCTTTCCATTAGAAAAACATTCGTAGAAAAGACGATGGATGCCGTTTTCTGAGTGGAAGAAGGTGTAATTATGATTGAGCATGAAAATGCAGAGATGTTTTTACAGACTGATTCTTGAAAGAAATTAGGGCATGAGCTTCGTTACTTTCAAGATCTTCCACCCTTTCATTATTTTCCCTGAATTAAAAAGAAACATTCAGTTTGCGGAACATTAGTCCAGAAAATATTTGAAGGTTTTCAGGAATTGGAGAATCATTGTAAAACACCTAGAAAGGGAATTGTGTGAGTAAAAAAGCTTGTTCTTTGGCTTTCGATCGAAAATTTTCACATCGTCGCGACGACGCGTCGTAGCTTTAGCTAGTTTCATGTTGAATTGTCCTAATAATTGTTAACTCTGTAACTATAGTGAAGGTATCCATATTTGCTCTATTTACTGAGCAATCTTAGGTTACTAAATTACATTTTATAAATTGCGAAATTTCCTCTTTTTTGGGGCAAAGTTCAAGAAGATTAATTAATAGCTTGGGCAGATAATAATTTCATAACTTTTGTTGCTATCTGTACAACGTAAGTTGTACAATCCAGTAGCTTTCACCGAATTTCTAATTATGTATAGTGCAATTAGAACCATGAAGAGATTTTAAAAAGTTGTCTAATAATATCTAATGAAGATAAAAAGCTAAGCCCTAGGGAGACTTTTCAAGGGGGCACGCAATCCCATTCGTATGCATCCCTGTCCAGTTAAAAGTTCCAACCGACATCCGGCTTGCGGTGGTGCTTCCGACCAGAAAACAGCGCGAGATAATTGGGGGATCCACCAACATGTCAAGCGCTCCACTGACCTAACATTATGCCCGTGTCCGTTTTGTTGTAATGAGTCCCGTATCCGTATTACCGTTGCATGTTTAAACAATAAATTTAACATTTTTGAATATAACTAAAAATTAAAAAAGTAGCTATTTGTTATTTGATGCAAGTGTGACAATGTGCTTACGCTTTTATCTTTAAGGCAGGTTAACTAAACGAAAAAGCTAAAAATAGAAAAGGGACTTCTGTTGCATAGAAGTGCAGTTTATGACAAACCAAACGGGCGTTTGCAAGAGTTTACGGGCGTGGTAACGCGTTCTACACATATGAAAACATCTGTAAAGGGATTTACGCGGTTTTCGCGCGAATTACACCAGATTACAAATAAAACGAAAAATCAGTCGCTAGTATTCGAACTCGCTCTCCCATGCTCGCTCCCACGCGTTCAAACAGGCCAAATTCCATTACTACGCTGCTTCCACCACTAGACCACGCTGGGACCGAAGTTTGTTCGCTTCTGGATTTATGTAAGGAATGCGTTTGTAACACGGCCTTTTGTTTAGCCCTACACACTATTGAATTATTACGTTAACAATGCCCTGGTTCGCTAGTTTATTCAGTGGGTGAGCTATGAGACTCTATTAACATCGTCAGTGCAGCTAAGGGAAAGCTAATGTTGTTGAGGTCAGCTCGTTGTCACCTGAAATATTGTACTTACAAATACAAACCCCAATGGCAATAAAAACCCAACAGTTTACATAAATATATATAATCTGTAAGAAAATGATAAAAACTCAAATACATGCAAGCAAATACATAAAGCAATTGCGCACTGCGCATGGGAAAATGTATTAACTAAATACTTAAAGTTCTGTTATTTGTGCAAAAACAAAGTTCACTAGCGCGAGGTATGAAATAGTTTCACACGCCAATAAATTTAACCCGAATTTGTCGCTTCTTTAGAGTGCCTCGATGCTTGGAAACCCGATCCGCCGACTCAACAGTTGCGTGATGCCGGTGGAATGATCGCCGGTACTTCCCCGTTATCGTTCAGTGAGCCATTTGCTCATAGTTGTGCAATGGTTCATTACAACAATTAGTAACAATGTTGTAATTTTTGTCTGATCTCGTAGCGGGGTTTCAACAGAACTAACTTGGTTTCACTCCCTTGAACAAGTATCCCGGGGACCGCTGGGTGCTGGACGAAATTGCTGCTCAAGCACCCTCGACTTGGACACCGCTGACTCACCTCCAATGTGCTATTTCACTTTGATAGCTCGCTCCTCGACTAAAGGTGCACGTACACAGTGTTGAGCACACGCACGCCTTCAAAAACACTGCTTTAAAAGGTCGACACGCGCTGCTCGCCAATTTGGAAGCGAATCAGTCGACCTGCATCATTCACAAACTGGAGCGCGAATGAATTCACTTTAGTGATGGGCCTATCCGGAATGAATAATCGAAAAGTTTCCGATTGTTCTACAAATCGGTAGGTTCTGATTATTTCGGAAGGTTCCGATTATTTCGGAACTTTTCGGAATTCGATTATTTTACTGTTCGGTGCACAAAATTCGGAACTTTCTGAATTCGATTATTTTACTATTCGGTATACAAAATGAGAAAACTAAATGCCAATTTGAACTGAACGGAATACGGAATGTCGTGTTGACTCACTTGACTGCTATATGCTGGCACTAATGGCAGTGGTATTTCGTAGATTAATTATTAGATTGTACACCTTAGACTTCAAATGCATGTACTGTTTTATACTATCTATTATGTACTTTATGTGCCATTAAACTTTAAAATATCACTACCATTTTCCGAAAGTATTAAGGTAACTACTGTAATAATTTCAAAAAATATTTTATTTTCTCACATCCCACTGTGCGACTCAAACTCATAAATTGTTTTCTGGGCGTCCTATAAACCCAAACAATAGATACCAACGCAGATAAGGGCTTACGGCGCAACGGCGAGTGCTCGCATCGCAAATTTGGACGCACTTCATCTTCCTTCCGCTTGTTGTTGTTTCGCTCGTTTTCCCTTGTTTGCATTTACGGAATGTAAAATAATCGGATGATAATCCGATTTTATAAACATTCCCAAATGGAACATTCCGATTATTGAAATCATCCGATTATGCCCATCACTAATTCACTTGCTGGCTCCAGCGTCGTTTTGAATCCGCTGTTCTTTGTTCCCCGAATTGCTTGCTTTGCACATTCTCGCTCGTTTTCACTGGCGTGTTCGCACTCGGGACCTTATATCCTACGATCGCTTGCACATAGTTTCTTACTTATACTGCGTTGTTACGTGAATAAAACATAAGAACACATACTCCTGAGCCTTAATATATAAAAACCTCCAGTGCTATATATAGGCTGATTATATGCTGAAAATTAACGTTTTCCAGAAAATTTTCTGTATATTTTATTTGTATTTTACACGCATTTTTACCCGTTCTGTGCGCCTTTACGATAAAAGTAACAGGTTAAGAAACGAAGATAAATGAAATGTTTTAGTCCATCCGCATCCTCTAATTAGCGTTTACTGGGCGGCTATTTATTCCTAAGTATCTTTGTTACATCTGTATTAGCAAATTTGTTCTATAAGTATCCGGTAAAGTGTACATTAAGGAAAGTTTCCGGTATCAACGTCAACGTCAAATCCACACAACTATCTCAAACGGAATATCGCAGAGGGGTCGTGAGTATGAAGGGTACGTAATTAATTCGCTTACCACGTACCATAATTCGCTCACCACGTACCATAATTCGCTCCGGTAATCCACACGGAGGAAACAATCAGCTACGAAAGACAGGCTATACGCAGATAACAAATACCCAAAAAAAGACACATCGGCTAGTGTCAAACGTTAACAATACGTTGATTCATTACAACGGCAATGGAGTACAAGAAACATTAATAACGTCGAAAAACATAAATGACGAAGGTTTATTGAATGCAAGACGAATCCAGAAAATACATTATTGATATGTTAGTTAATATAATCAATTCTATGCACAAATAGTACACGGAACCGTATGAGTAAGAGAGGTCTGACCTAAATGAGCTTATACAGATCAACCGAACCGGCAAAGGCCCCAAATAAAAATCCTCAATCAACGCTTAGGTAAAACTACAAATTAAACTGACTCACGAATACGGTCGTCGAAAAGGCCTTTTCGCGAAATGGCCTTCTCGCACGCGACACTCCCATATAACGAGAATAATGTTATTGGTAGTTTTCAACATACAATCATCGTCATAATATTAAAAAAAAACGCATATGACTGTATATAATCAGATTAACTCGTTTACTATTTCTGTTATAATTGAACATATGATGTGAAATCAAAAGGTTTATTTGAAAAAAATACTGCAAACGGTGGAAAACGAGTAGTCATTCAACAACAGTATCTGATCTTCCAAAATTTGGATCCGGCTCGATGAACCAATGTTTAAAATCGTTGTAGTAAGTGAATCAGAGGTAGATCTAGATACGATGTGTTGACTGGAAGGACCAGATTATTAAGTTGGGTAGGTACTGAAGGAATGAAAATTTTATAATGGGGCCCGTATGGATTATGTGGGGTAGCATGATCTTTATGAGTAGAAAACCCAGTCCGAACTTCCCCTTTAAAGCATTTGCAGCTACGTCAACTCACAAAGAAGTAACACAGCTATGGTTAACACTGTATTAATTTATTAAGAAACAAATTCTGCGTTTATACATTACACTAGATTCAATGTTAAACTTAATAATGCGATCTTGCATTTGTCAATTTAACTTCACCTAGTGACATGACATATTAAAAGTGTTGTAACTGAAGAAACTACTTCGCTACCACAACAAGAATTAATATATTTCAAAACTTAATTACTTGTGTTGCATACCGGGTATATGTTTTAAGCGAAATTTAAACAGACAGTAGGGTTTATATAAACGTCAAGTTCAATAGGGAAGCAACTGACGGTCGAATTCTGCTTCTATAAATGTAACACTTTAGGCCCGTTTCGAGTAATTTCCCCAAGGCCGTAGTTGTGCAAACCAGGAATTTCTCTTGGAAGCGCAAGGTGTATTGATAGACACCCGCTATTTAAAATATTTAACCTCTAATGGTTACGCTGAATGCTGAGGAAATGTTGAAGTATCTACGGCCGCAGGTGTCCAATTCTTCGTTCAGCGTGCTATGATTTCGAGCGTTCATGGGCTCTTAGGCGGCTCACGCTGGGACCTCGCCTTAGGGTAACCATCTTGAGGCAACAACCTGCGACCATATGATAAGGACCAAAAGGGAAACGGCTCCCACATGCAAGCATTTCAAGGTGAATTTATTTGACGTTTCCATTTTGGGACTTTTTAGTCTACATTGCTTCAGATGTCGTAAGACGCATTTTTTGGGCCTTTTTTGGTGCATGTGGATTTATCCGTTTAATCGTCAGCGATCAGGTGCAGATTCAATGGATTTTTGACTCTACGCTTCTGGTCCATCCGGGATTTGATAGCAACTTACATTTCGGCCGCACAAAATCTTACTACGGAGCCGTTGATTGCTTTACTTTCACGTGCTTTTGGCGTGTTACTGGTCTTATTCCAGCTTTTTAAGTAACATGCAATATTCTTCATGTATTCTTCGATAATGTTTACGTGATTTCCATTGCTGATTGAGTCGTTCTTGATGCCTTTCATCTGTTCGACTCCACAACGCACGTTGAGGAAAGCCCTACCACTTGGTAGTACCGCATCTATTGTGGCCTTACTAATACGCGCATTATTTGGCGGTTAAAGCGATAACTTTTTATATCCTTATGGGGATTCACTAAATTAACATTTTCGATTAAAGTGTTCTAATCAAACTGAGTTTGGGTTATTTCTATTGTACTACTAATGTTATGCTATTGATCGATATATAAAGTCGGAGACAATTTTACTTTCTGATTTTGCCACTTCAAAAAAGACAGCATTAGCATCTGCACGAGTCAAAGCGAGACATCATTGTACACCTGGTCTTTGACATATTTTCTTATATAGCTGTAAACTCAATAATGGTCTCTACGGTAACCGATTTACCGGTCACAGTCGCGGGAAGATGACACCTCTTTTAACTTTTTTCCGACTAAACTTTTTGTGTTTGGTATTTCCCGTCATACGTTCGATACATTTTCGGTTATGAAACCCCATCGTTTAAAATGTGTAAATAATTTGTTTACGTTCCACACTAGCTTATTATCCCATTTCAGCTTACTTTTTGTCGTACCTCGACTACCACGGACGGTTCTGCGAGGTTGTCACCGTAAGTCGAAGTACCTGGCACCTTAAACTTTCGAGCAAGTAATATTACTGTATCATTTTGCTCGCGGTTTCTCTCCGACTTCCGTTCGTGATGCAATTTGGGTACAGCTACGGCCAAAAAAAGTGAGACAGTTCTGCATTAGCAGTTATTCTTGCTTTATCAAATTATCTAGAGCGGGTTTCTTCTTTAATATTGTAATTCCCAAAAAGTAGTGCAGATTCTATACTGGATAATTTTTTCACAATTATTTTTGTGCAATTATTAAATTTAGCCGTAAGGAAAGTCAGAGTGTCAGGATCCTATTCCTACTCAAATATATAGACTGAGTGCACATTAAATATAAAATATCTATGGCTTTGCAAATTACAAGTCAGGTTCTCCTAAATTAGAATTTCTCTTATCATGTATGCACAATATTAAACAAGTAAATAAAATACAGTTGGGGGGACGCTGCACAACTCGTCCTGAACAGTGCTGCAACCCACGATACTTGGTATACTTGGTATAGTCTTGATAGCATGTGTTATGAAACCCGACGAATATTTGCTTGAGCTGCACTCTGTAAAATATGACAGCACCTAATGGCGGCGTTGTTTATGTTTAGTGGCAAACTAATATTGCTAAACTTCGTCGAACAACCCCGGTCGAGGTGCTCCTCGGGGGGTGAATCGGGTAATACTGGTGCTAGACGATCTCTTGGACCACTTTTTTCAGTCCCTGAAGCTCAGCAATAAGCTAAACTGTTATCTTGTAAAAGCCCGAGCAACAGCATAACGGTTTTCTGGGGCTTGCGGCTGATCTGCAGATCGGAGCTTCGGGGTCGGAGAGGAAGCTGTGATTGCCTCTGGTGTTTCCCCGGGACCTAGCTGTGGGATATGGAAATGTCTTTATACAGGTAGGTCATTGCCATAATTAATTCTGGCGGTAAATTGACGCGGTGGGTACGGACCCACGCAAAATCTGCATGTTTGCCGCGGCGTCTGTAGGAGCGTATTCTCCTCGGTTATGTGACTCCGTAGCGTAGCCCTGACCCTAAGGGATACAGGGAAGGGACCTCAACAAACTACAAGGTTTAGGTATGAAAGGTAATTTGCGGGCGGGGGGCGCGAGATCAGGTACGGGACCTCAACAAGCCACGAAAACGGCAGGGCAAGCTGTTTCAGGGTAATCTTTGTAGGTGCTCAACTAGCCACACAAATATGCTAGATTTAGAGTTCGGGGTCGGGTGTTATTAAAATGCTTTCTAGGTGGATCTAGCGACTTAAGTGTCTTTAGGTTCTGGACGGCTTTTTCGGGCTGGTCTAGATGTCAAACTAGCGGTTTAGATGATGTCCAGAGGGTGTAGCAGTTCTTTCAGTTAGAGCTGGATGGATTGGTCTGGGGATCGAAGTGTCTTCAGCAAGCCGAGCATTTTGGTATTATACCTCTTTGGGCCTCTGTCTGGACTATTTTCTACAGAAATTTGAGAGGGTTTGCGCGAGACTTTGCCTTATCCGGTGCCGCGCATCGCTGGGCCATTTGGTGCATCATCATTCCCCGCCTACGGAAGATTCAAGCGCCGATTGTGGTTAGTTAGCAGCGCCGAAATTCCAAGCGTATTATTTACGCATAAATTGAATTTTGTGCATGTGCTAAAATCACAATTTCAAATTGTCACTTAACATCAAATTGATTAAATATAATTGACCGTGTATCTTTTACGGTTTCTGAGATAGCAATGGTGTGTTTTGAAAGTAACTTACCTTGTATACTAATTCTCATGTGGATTATGCTGTGTGATATTGTTGCAGTGTCAATAAATCAAATTCTAAAATGTGTTTCGTCAATCTTGCATGTGAAAGATAAAAGCTTGAAATGCTCATATTGAAGTTCTAGAAAATTTCCTTTTTTCGTATACCTAATTTTATTTTAGAGGAATCTTGCGATTCGGATTTTTGCGGACATTAAAATATATACAAAAAGCATTAGACAAATCATTTTCCCCTAAATCTACAGTGGATTATTTTGCGAAACGTCGCATTGACTTGCGACTTACAGTTTTACATTTTACTAATTACTCATGCACCTCGAAATTTATAGAAAGTTGTATCACAAATCTTGAACTTTTTTAATGTTTTACATAGAGTAGAACGCAGAAATGCTTTATTTGTAGTTTCTTATATTATTCTGCGCTTCTAGTGCAAAATTTAGCATTGGAATTATCTAATGTAAATTGTAATTCAATTCAATTTCCTGTCCTAAAGTTCACACTTTATCTTCAAGACCTGTTGTTCTTATTCAAAGATATTCCCTTCCAAAAATCGTATGCAAAAGAAAAACTGATGGAAAGCAAAAATTCGAATATGTAGTAACTTTCCGTTCTTACGAAAGTTTGATTCGGTTTTCTGAATATGTCATATGTACTGTCGTCAGAATTTAGATTGAACCATATTTCATACTCATACGAAGGGTAACCCACGCCAGGAGCGAATAGACGAAAAGCGAATTTTTCGTGTCTGTAATTACTTTTCCTTGAGTAAGATTAATGGTATCAAACTAGAAAATTAATCTAATCTTTTTGATAGCATTAGTAATATAATAACTGTTTGGTTATACTTATACATAGCTATGAGTCCAAATACAAGTATATTTAAGTTCCTCGTTTTTTATTTTTATTTTAAAAAATTATACCTGGTAAAAACCGCGGTTGCTTTATTACTTGATTTTTATAGATTTTGGCTGCATGTATTGCTTCCCTGGGAAATTCTCCGGTGCATTTGGAAACTGTTTGCCTATGTTTATGGTGCCCAATATAAACATGTCCATTCGCCTGCACTTGATGAAAACCTAATATTTGGGGAGTACGTTGAACCGATGTGCACTCGATGGCGTCACTGTATTGCGCTCGTATGGGTATTTGAACTTAGCTATTAATCCTGAGGGAAAGTGACAAATATCGCGTCGATTACTACTGCGTGCCACTTAGAGAACTAATAATAGTAAATGTTGTAATTAAATTCATGTCAACCAAATTATAACGAATACTATTTTGCTGCGGCTTTATAATTTGCGAGGCACCGGTCCAAAAATGAACCAATGAATTTGAAATTGACCATAAATTGGAATTCATCTAGTTGTCAATATTTATTAACGAGCAGAACGTAATTCCGGCAATCTGCTATTTTTCAAAAGCCGTTGTAGTGGGATATTTTATTTAGCAATTTTGTTACATCAGCGCCAAGCGATAGACGATAGCGGCTGATTCATTTCATCCTGTTTTATAGACAAATGCTTTTTCTGCGTATTTTCCGAAGTATACAGAAAACGTTTACAGTACCTATAATGGAGTGCTCGGGGTTTATTTTTATAGTGATATTCGGTGGCCTCGAACATACTTTACTCGTTTTTAATAATAATTAAACAATAAATAATTGGAAACCAACGCTCGAGGCTTGATAGGTCTGCTTAAAGATATCTTTATAAGGAGGGAAATTTGATCAGATTAGATAAAAGGTTATCGACTCTTTAAGGGTAAATCCAAGAAGGTTCCAGTCATTATTTTATCAAACACGGAGTTGTTTTCAAAGATAAGTTTTAATTGTTAATATTTAATGTTTTGATTTAATTGTATGCCTCGATAATGTAATTTGTTTGTGTCACATGTGACACCACGCAAGCTCGGTTATGACGCCGCTTGAGCTATGTGCAGATGTGCACCGCGAGTTCCAGCTATAATTTGTATATTATTCAGGAATATACAATTCCTCATAGCGCCCGTAGTGGTGCCAGTTTCCTTTCTTATTTGTTCTACCTCATAGAGTTAGTTGGTCTTCCTGATCTCGATCTTGCATGTCCTGCATTGGGAACTATCCAGTTCTTTAGGTTCTGCTGAGGAGTATATGTCTTTAGTGTTGTAATTTTGCTTTGAATGTGGAGTCTTCCAAACCAGGATTTCAAGTTTAAACATCCAGACCATCAGCATGCCTCGAACATCTTGGTTGGGACTTGCAGCTGATTCCTAACTTTGAGAATGTTTCGGCTTTTTAAAAAAACGAGCTTCATTCCTGACCACGTTTAAGTCAAGGTTTGTGTCATTTTGTTCGCGGCCCTTGTGTCTCTGCAGTATGCATGAAGCACCGTATATACCTGATCACTTTCTTGACAGTTTTGTGCTTAAGAGGACGAATAATGTGAACTTGGTCAGGTGGTATTGATGGTCTATTGCTTCTGCCAAGTCTACTAGGACACCGAGAGTTGATGTAGTCGGAAAATATTGAACAAATGATTAATCCGTACTTTTCAAGTCTTCGTCTTCAATTAACAGGGCTTACAAAGTGTCAAACAAACTGTAGCGCTTGCAACATTATAATGCTTATTTTTGAGGTCAGCTACCATCGCTGAAAGAAAGTAACAAGAATTAGGAACCACAGATGAAAAGAATGTTTTTACAAATCACAAGGAAAACAACTTTTGTTCTTTTGTACCCTATGTTGGAATGTGCTGTTTCTAAAACAGTTGTGGGCCTTTTGATGGCGTGATTGTCGTATTCTTTTTCGCCCAGGTACAATTTAAGCGCACGCCGCTGATCTTGGACCGGTAGAAGGGATAACATTTCGTGTGTTCTTCCGCGCGGATCTCTTCAGTCTTGTTCTCGCCCTCGAGCAGGGAGGCTGCTACTGGATGGGGCATTTTATAATTCCAGCTCGCAGTGCTTGGATTTATTGTCAAGGTCGATGAATAAGACGCAGTGCGTAACCGCATGCAACCACCTAAGTTTTATTTTTATTTGCGATCTAAATCAGGCCTCTCTTTTCTTAAAGTGCTATGTCCAATTACGGACTTTTTAGAAATGACAAATTTAAAAATCAAATTATGAAGTTGGTGCGAGCTTAGTTAATAATTGTACGAGTTACAAAACATTAATTGTAATATAGTTGTCATAATATGACACCCTCATATGTTGACGATTAATGTCTTCGTTTTTGTAAATCTATGCGGTGTTTTCCTCCGCGACGCCAATTCCAACCACTTTAGAAGTCCAATAATCACTGGGGGGGAAATCCGCTTTACCCTACGCCGACCAACTTAATTCAGCCGTAGAAATAATTCTTAATTCACTAACTGCGCTCGTTTAGGAGGAAACGTATTTAATATGGAGGCGTTCGTCGGTGAGACACGTGCGCTTCCTTTGTGCTGTCAGCGACATCGGAAAACGACAAGGGGCCGACAAATCGCTTGCAATCCAATTAAACCTACGCTGCTGTGCCAGAACTGCAAAACGCTAATGCGCCGCCTCTAAATATTGAGCAGAATGCACCCGAAACAACTTGCGAGGGGACAATTGGCTTTAAAAGTGGGAAATGGAAGCGATATTTTAATTTGTCGTCTCGAAAGGTCTAGAATTACCTTAACGTTGACTTTTCTAGCAATATTTCAAGAGTACGACAGCTGAAAAAGGTAATAACATTAAACTACTTAGGGAAATTGAAATCAATACCGCATATGTCGGCAGTTTTCGTAATTTACTACATAAAGGGCATTATTCACGCACGAATATGGAAACGAATGAAGTCGCTGAATTCATACTTTCCGGCTTGAATGCAACAATAATTATAAAACTTTATGCATGCAATGGCGGCGGCGGCGGCGCTGCAGACGTCACACGTCAAATTACCATTTCGCTAAGCCCCAGTTTCATCGGCGAATGTGAAATGCTAAAGTGCAGATGAGGTAGACGGTGTTTGCTAGAAAATGAATTTCTCCAAATACATGGCAAATCAGGTATCCATACATTTACATAACTGAAGTGTGCACCGTATTTGTTAGGTACAAAGGTGTACATACTTGATGTTATGTAGTAGTATATGGAATTTGTTAATGATTAAAGGGCAAGTTAATAATTCAAAGGCTTTGGCAATTAGGTCTTTCATGGGACGAATCAATCCCAATTGATTTGAACTTCGAATGGATTGCCTTTAAGGATCAATTGCAAGATTTGAGGTTATTAAAAATATCACGATGTATAAAACTAGCAAATTGTAAAAATATTCAACTGCATGGGTTCAGTGACAGTAGTTTATGTGCTTTCGGGCTTGTGTCTATGTTAGATCCCAAGACTCATTTGGCAATATTGCCGTCCGATTATTTTGTGCGAAATATAGAATAAGTCCAATACAAGGAGCCACGATTCCGCAATTGGAGCTGTGTGCCGCGTTACTGTTAGTACAATTAGTGCAGAGGGTGAAACAATCTGTTGCTATTAAATTCGATCAAACCTTTCTTTTGGACCGACTCCACAATAGTCTTGCATTGGATTAATTCTACGGCAAATAAATACAAAACCTTTGTAGCAAATCGGATAGCTTCCATACAAGAGCTATCAAATAAAAATGAGTGGTTTCATGTGAGATCCGCCGATAATCCTGCCGATCTGGTGTCACGAGGTGCTTCTGTATCTGATCTATTAAGCACTACAATTTGGTTCTCTGGTCCTAAATTTTTGTCTTTAGCTGCTGATAAGTGGCCCGAACAAATAATTCAATCTTGTAGCTTGCCTACAAGCGAACTAAAAAGTAACATTCAACACGTTCTGAGTTGTCTGAATATTTTTTCCACTGATTTATTTCAAAAATTCTCAAATTTTACCAGGTTGGTTCGTGTAGTAGCGTGGATTGTTCGCTTCAAAAACAATTTAAGGTCTTCTAAAAGTGCAAGGTTATTTGTACCACTTCAAATATCCGAATTAAAGGAAGCAACAATTAATCTTATCAAACTATGTCAAGCAGACACGTTTTCTCGAGAAATAAAGATGTTGCAATCCAATAAAACTTTAAATAATATGCCTTCAAACATTTTACGCTTAAATCCCTTTTTGGATGCGAACAGTATCTTACGAGTTGGAGGAAGAATTAAGAATTCGTCTTACACATACGATAAAAAGTTTCCAATATTACTACCAAAAAATCATCCTCTAACGCAATTAATAATAAAGCATTTTCATCAAACGCTGTTACATTGTGGCGCTTAACAATTGCTAGCCTGTATTAGGGAACAGTATTGGCCTATTTCCGGACGAAATCTAGTAAAAACCATGATACATAACTGTGTAACATGTTTCAGGGCAAACCCAAAAAGTTACAACCCTTTAATGGGTGATTTTCCTTCAAAAAGGTTGCAGCCGAATACACCGGCTTTTTTTAATGTTGGCGTTGATTACGCAGGGCCTATTCAAATTAAGGATAGAAAAACAAGGAGGCCAAAGATGATTAAGTCATATATTTGTATATTCATATGCTTAGTTACGAGGGCTGTCCATTTGGAACTTGTGACAGATCTAACTACGGATGCATTTATTGCTGTACTTAGGCGATTTATAGGGCGTAGGGGCAAGCCCCATACCATAACGTCGGATAATGCAAAGAATTTCGTAGGTGCTGCAAATCAGTTGCGCGATATTTCAAAAATTTTACTTTCTAAAGATGCAAATATTAAATCTCGAACTTTCTCACAACAGAGAATATAAAATGGGAATTTATAGTTCCTCGTGCAAGCCACCAAGGTGGCATTTGGGAAAGGGGTATACGCTCTATTAAGTTGCATCTTAGAAGAGTTTTAGGTACTACCTTTTTAGATTATGCACAATTTCAAACATTATTAGTTCAGATAGAGGCAACATTAAATTCACGTCCTTTGTCAATTTTATCCACTGATCCAACAGACCTTAATCCATTAACTCCTGGTCATTTTCTTATTGGCAAACCGCTAAGCTCCTTGCCAGAAGAAAGTTACCTAGGAACGCCTACCAACCGATTGGGACACTTCCAACATATTCAGCACATCCACCAAACGTTTTGGAAACGGTGGAGCAAGGAAGTAGTACCTGAACTACAAGCAAGGGTAAAATGGTTTCGACGATTGCCCGAGTTGTTACGTGTCGGTTCCATCGTTCTAATACAGGACCAAAACTTGCCTCCCTTGCAATGGTCTTTAGGACGGGTGATCGAGGTTCTTCCTACAAATGACGGTGTTCCCAGAGCAGCAGTGGTCGTAACAGCAAACGGCCAAACCGTGAGGCGTACAGTGCACAAACTTTGCATCTTGCCAGTGACGTAAGTGAAACGCGGTCAATTTGCGATGTGTTGGTGTGCGCCTATAAATAATGACGGTAGACGATATTATTCTTGGTTTCATTTAGTGATCTATTACCTATGTCATTCCATAATTCTATCTGTTATATGTGTATATATTTCAATCTAATATTTGTCCTTGTTGTCAAGGTATTTCATTTAATTCATGATTGTGTCTGTTGTTTTTATGTATATATTTTTATGTAATACTTCCTTTTTTTAAAGTATTTCATTTTTACTTCCATGATTATGTATTTGTTTTTGTGTGGGTATATATAGTTGTGTAATACCTTTTCCTGTTCTAAAGGTATTTCACTTAATTCCATGATACTGTGTTTGTTGTTTTTATGTGTGTATTTTTATATGATATTCAAGCTGTAAAAACATAATATTGAACCCGTCAGTTCAAGGCGGGCGGAATGTTAATTAATGTTAACGCTGTACATTTGTATAAGGCTAGACTGCGCGCGCAAAGTTGCAACCCTTAGCTTAAAACCAGTTGCTAAGCGCAGCCTCGGCCACTTTCCCCCAGTATCTCAATACAAACGTTTTAAAATTTACCAAGTGATATTTATTTATGGGTTTAGACCCACAAGGGAAATTATTCCTGGGTCTCGATAAATTTCTACGAACCAGTGCTAAAAGTTCAAGTGAATTCCCAGTTATTCACAACA
Organism: Agriotes lineatus; assembly: GCA_940337035.1. Taxonomy (NCBI): domain Eukaryota; kingdom Metazoa; phylum Arthropoda; class Insecta; order Coleoptera; family Elateridae; genus Agriotes; species Agriotes lineatus. The sequence continues at coordinate 172,198,964 of OW679197.1, read as the reverse complement.
ATGACTTAGAAGCGAATTCTCTTTGAATAATTATTACTAATTTGACAGCGAGAATGTGTAATGCTTCTGCATACATTTTGTAATAGTTAGTAGTTAAAAAAGCATTTAACAGCAGTACACCTCAATTTAGAAATTCATTTGTGAACTCTTGGCGCATTAAAATATAAAACGCCTTTGTATTAGGTAGGTAAGACAGCGGAAATTACTTGCATACATACTTATTACGGTAGCAAACTCAAAGACATCTAAATAAGCCAAAAGGGATGTAGTCTGAAAGCTCACAATGTCTAAGGATTTATCTCTAAGACTTGTGCATTGGTGTACTGAAAATGAAATATTGCTTTTACCTGCAAATAATTGTGAAATATGCATTAAATTTCGACACTGACACTCGGTACCGTGAGATCAAAACAAACATGCAGCAAATAAATGCTCAACCATGTTACTTCCCAAATATGCTACCATATTCGACCTGAAATCATTAACACATGTTATTTATCTATTTCATCTTTTAATCAGGTTGGCATAGGGGAAAGAAGAAATTTATACTGTTACCGCTGAACGCTCTAATAAGCAACAGCATCGAAATAAGACTAACGATGATCTTACAACACTTCAATATAAGCTGGAAAGCGAGCTGCCAAAACAGTCCTCCCATAATCAGTAGCGTCCATCAGGCCAGCTGAACTACTGCGGAGAAGAGGTGGGTTAACACTAAAGTATCAAAAGAAAATACCGGCGCCACCAGCGTGATTATTAAACAACTCGCGAATCTAAGTTGGAAGATTTCCTTCTGAACTGATAATCGCAACATTGATTACCCTGAAAACCTATTACCTCCAATAGATCCAACTCCATCATACTTATCGACCATAAGGAAAGGGAAAATAAGGGAGAAGCATTATTTACTAAATCACAGTATAGTGTTGAGGGCCCATCTTAGCACTTCTAGGTTATGCATGATCAGTAAAACGTAAATTAGTTGGTTTTCTTGGGGCAATTTTTAATTCTGTGCAACGGCTCAGCGACTTCACAATCCTTAAAAGAATTTTAACATCCGGGGCTGTTCCATTGTATTCACAAGGCTGCTAAGAGCTTGCCAAATTACGCAGAAATAAAGCAAAGGCTTTATATTTCCGCAACGATCTTTATAGACGAAGTTTTTAATCATGAACCCATAGTAGAAATATAGAGGTGTTACATTTGGGGGAATTTTGGAACAACAAACAATTCATGTACAACAAAAACAATTATTTTCTATTTTTGAAAATGTGTAGCTCGTTCAGAGTAATTTGCAATAAGAATGTTAGATTGGTTTGCTGTTGGTCGGCATATAAACGATTATAATATTTATTAGCCGAGCTGCATACGAAATAAATTTCTTGGCACCTACTTCACACTTTCTTGAGTAGCATCATTTTCTGGTTACGACAGGAACACCTAAAAAACAAAGGAAGTTCTTGGCATTATCGTTTAAATCGATATATGAGTATTAACAATTCGTTTTGAATTGCTGTTTTTGTTGTTTTATGGATGTTGTGATAATGGTACTATACTAGGTAGAACAGGATTTAACTTTTTTCGTATTTCTTATAATAAAAGGCTTGATAATAATGCTGATACTATTATTAATATATTATTATTAATTACGCTTGTTGCAGGCCTCCAGGCCTATAGCGTTTTTTATAATTTTTTGCCACTGATTCCGCTTCTTGGCTTTCTCTCTCCACTCGGCTATTCCTCTGTCTTTCAGGTCTTTCTGAAGTGCTGCCAACCACTTCTTCCTCGGTTTTCCCCTCTTTCGCGTTCCCTCGAAATTTCTCCATGCTATGTCCTTCACCGTTCCCGTTCTCGATATCTTCATTCTTCCCATATTGTACCATTGTAACCTCTGGGTATTAACTAGTTCCTTTATTTTGTCGCTTCCTCGTATTTTTCCCTCCTAAGGTTCTTCTTAACATTCGCCTTTCTCAGGCCTCTATTTTTGTTGATCTTTTTTGTTTAGGACCTACGTTTCACTCCCGTAGAGCATTATTGGCTTGATTACAGTGTTATACAGGGTGTTTCAAAACAAATGCGAAAAACTTAAGGGGCTGATTCCTTGTTCAAAATAAAGGATAGTTTATTATATAAACATTGGGTCAAAGGTCAACCATTAGGGAGATATCGCACTGCAAATATGGCGGAAAATAATGTTTTTATTTGTTATCTTAAAAACGAAAAGAGGTAGAACAATAAAATTTTATGGAATTATTACTATTATAAAAACACACTTTTTGCATATTTCTCAACTTTTTTAAAAGAGTAGAGGGGATTGAATTAGACTACCGCTATCATTCTTCTAAACGAAATGTATGAAAAACTTACGCAATGACATGGAAAAATATCAATTGATAGCCTGGTTTATTTAGAAACTTTTTTGTCTCTTGCAATTTTTTCATAAAACTTACCGTTTCCAAATAAAAAAATAAAACGTAAAGCATTGCATGTCGAGAAAAATAAATTTATTTTAGAAAAATAATCTAGTTGGCTGTTATCACTTTTTAAGACGTTTCTTATTATTGTTTTATTTGACATTGCTCACTTAGTTTGAATACAAAATACGACTAATTTAATCAAACATTTATTATCTGATCATTTAATTATTCAGCAATAAGAGTGCAGTGTGATATCTCCCTAATGGTTGACCTTTGACCCAATGTTTATATAATAAACTATCCTTTATTTTGAACAAGGAATCAGCCTCTTACGTTTTTCGCATTTGTTTTGAAACACCCTGTATATTTGAAACTTAGATTTGCGTGAGATATCTCTGGATGTTATCACTTTATACAACGCACCCACACACTTATTACACTGGGCGATTCTTTTTTCTATCTCTTGTTTCATCGCATTTGTTGTGAATTAGCACCCCTAGATACACACATTCTTTTACACTGTTGAAATTCACTCGTTTGCCTCCTCTTGTTTGTAATATTGATCCTGGTTGTTCTCTATTTCCATGTCCGGTGTTTATTCTCATCACGTTTGTTTTTTCCTGGTTTATCTTTAGTCCGTATCTTTTGGCGGCTTCCATTAGTCTCGTTGTAGCTTTTTAAGTTGTTTTTTTGCTTCCAGCTAGAAAGGCCACGTCGTCGGCATATGTAATGCGTTTGTATGAGTTGGTGTTTATTGTCTCCTCTATTCTTAGCTCTGCTTCTCGTATGACTTTCTAGTACTAGATTGAAAAGTAGGGCTGAGAGTGGGTCGCCCTGTCTTAGTCCGGTTTTCACAGTAAACTGTGATACCCCGTCCTTTACCTTTACTTGGTTCGTGGTTGTAATCATTGTCATCTTCGTCAGCCTTACTAAAATGCGTGGAATACCTAGGTCCTTCATGGGCTCATCCCAGTTTTTTTCCAGTCTATTGGATCATACGCTTTTTGAAAATCTATAAATAGTATGCATAGGGGGATTTTATACTCGTAGCAATTTTGCATTGCCTGTTTTAAAATGAAAATTTGGTCTGTTGTACTTCTACCCTTCCTGAACCCTCCTTGGTAATCTCCTATACTTTTTTTTGCGTATGGTTCAATTCTCTGCTTTATCAAGGTCGCTGTAATTTTGTAAACAGTATCTACTAGGACGATACCTCTATAGTTGTTACATATTATCCTGTCTCCTTTTTTGTATATTGGTAATAGCAATACTTGATTCCATTTGGTTGGCATCTGCTCTTCTTGCCAAACTTCTGTTATTATGTCGTATATTTTTTGCATCAGGGTTTTACCAGCTTTTTTTATATTCTCCGCTGTTATTTCGTTGTGGCCCGGGATTTTTCCGTTTTTCATGTTTTCTGTTACTTTTATATCTCTTTCTTTGTTGGTGGATTGCTTTCATCCTCTTTGTGTTCTTCTGTTACATTCTTTTCTTCTATCGTTTCTACTCTCCTCAACTTCTATCGGGTACAGCATTCCCTTAAAATATTTCCTCCATATTTCCAGTTGTTCTTCATTCCCTATTAGGTCTTCTTCCTTGTCCTTATAAAATATGAAGGGTATTCTTCTTTTTCTTCTCTTATGTTTTTGTAAGCTTTCCTTATCTCATTGTTTTTAAATTAGTCTCTATTGTTTGTAGTTCTAGTGCTTTAGTTGCTCTTTTAGCATTTCTAAATACTTGTTTTGCTTTTCTTCGTTGCAGTTGATAGTATGCTAATTTATCTGCTCTCGTTTGTTCCTGTATCATCTTTATTCTTAGTGTTTTCCTTTTTTCTATTTCCTCCGTGCATTCATGATACATCCAATTTTTACTTCCTTTTACAATAAAGGAAGTATTGGATTCACCCCAAAAATTCGAAATTTAGTTTTCAACAGAGTCCGACAGGAACACCTAAAAAACAAAGGAAGTTCTTAGCATTATCGGTTAAATCGATATATGATTATTAACGATTCGTTTTGAATTGTTGTGTCTGTTGTTTCACGGATGTTGTGATAATGGTGCTAGGTAGAACAGGATTTAACTTTTTTCGTATTTCTTATAATAAAAGGCTTGGTAATAATGCTGAAACACCTTCCGTAATTTCCAGTCACAATCGATATAATTTGTGTTGTTTGTTAGTATACACGTTGGTCGCATTACCACTTAATGTGGCTTCCACATAAATTTTAGACCATAACGGAAAGATCCCGCTTGTGCCTCCACAGTAATGTCATATATAACTAAGATTATCAAATATTAATTATGATGGTTGAGAAGGACCGCGCGGCACAAGATTTAAATATTTAGTAGGAACCCGTGGGAATGGTTTATTCGTAAACGTGCTTAGGCGGTAATTGCATTACTAGACAACAAACACCAAGTACATAGAGGACACGAGGAATGGAAATTTCCTCGACACGTTCCCACGTGAGAAATATCGAGAACGTGCAGAAGTAAATGTGCATTTGCATAAGGAATGATCAGTTTGCCTTCTCCTCTTTCATGTTATTGACTTATAGCAGGTGCTAATGT